>JAQIUQ010000329.1:217500-637585 GCA_030378365.1 Hybognathus amarus
GTCGAGAGCTGTCGTTCAAACCACACAACTTTGCGATGCTGTTTGCGAATGTTCATTGGAACGATGGTTTTGGGAAACACTGACTCGTTGAACTATGCTGATAACGTAACAGGATGAGACTGCGCTGGATAACGACAGAACTTGCGACCATAGTTGGCTAACGATGCTTTCGGGAAACGCACCTCTTGTTGTTTATACAGAGACCGTTTTCAAAAACTTGCGTTTTTCAAGTAACCAAATAGCAGTTGTTGGCTAAACGAATGGCCAAAACGCATAAAAAGTCTTCCATTTTTAGTTGAAAATGGTGTCATGTAAACATACCCTAAAACACAATCAAACTAAACAGAACAAAACAGAACCCTGATGCACAGATACACAGCAAGACAATAGTTGATACACCAACATTTTCCTAACAGAAAGTAAGGTCTGTGAGGGAAAAAAAAAGACAACCCAATGGGAATTTGCAACGTTATTGGCAGAATGAATTTCTTTACGGCTTACCGCTTTAGCAATTGAAATGATTTCCTGTGCCTAAGGCTATCATCAGCATGTCAAGATTCAGAGAAGCACCTTTATTCTCATGTGAAGCCTTTTTGATTACGAAGGCTTTTGTGGGCACCGTTTGATTGGACGGTCTCAGTGCTGCCGTAATCCCTCTTGTTCTCCATGTTTCCATAGAGAGCGGAGCAGCAGAAGCCGTTGCCATCCCTATTGTTCGGCCAGATCCATCGGGCTGCATCTCAGTCTCCCCGCTGAGAATTTGTCACTTCCACTGCTTTGGCGGCCACTCTCAGCTCGACTAGAGTCTGTTTACATAATGTCACATTTCTCTCTCCTCCTCAGCCTACATTTACTTGAGTGGCCGTCGTGACGCTTTCTGTGATATTTCCAGCGAGACGCTTTCGCTTCACGGTACATTCTGATCTCTTTGAAGAGAGATAAACGACTGAGAAGATGCAATAATAGTGAAATAATTTGCGCTGCAAATGAACATTCAAGAATGGTAATTTCCTCTGTTGAAATGAACAGATTCTTAATTGCTTTTAAACTCTGTCTGTACCTTTAGTAGAGGGAAAATAAATCTGTTCAGAGACTCCACCTGAAAGGAACAATGAGAAGAGGCCAAAGGAACTCAAAAGATAACATTCAACACTTTAAAAAAAACTGTATTGGGTGCTGTTGAAATGGATGAGCCTCTTTTTATAAGGATGAACATGGTAAATGATGTGCATTTTTCCTATAGTCTCCCCTGCTTTTAATAGACTGTCAAAATTTTCTTCTAAAGCTATTTCAAAGAAACGGTTGCTGCTGTTGCCACAGCAACCTCAAAATCCATAAACTCCCGGCACATTTTCCGAGCTGAGCGGAGCAATTCCCCACCCCGTATAGTTCCTCTCATCAATGCATGTTTCATGCTGTGTCTTTTATGGCATGAGAGGGCCATGTTTGTGTAATAGAAGCGCAGTCCACTTATAGCTGGCATTGTGGCCGTGATATGGAAATAAGCGGCGTAGCATAACCGCGTTCACATTCTAGTGCCAACTGCTCCTGAAAGTAGTCTCAATAAGGTTTTGAGAGGACCTTGTTTGTCATTCAGCTGTCATTGTAAAAGCAGCAAAGACGGTTCACAGACATTTTCAAAATTGAGGTATGCAGAAGATGAAAGTGAACTATTATATAATCCTGATGACCTGAAAGGTTTCAACAATGTTTGTTTCCTCTCACAGTAGTTCCAGACAGCACACTCAAGGACCCCGTAAAGTCCTTTCACTCTCCGTCTGCGTCAGGTTAGTGGCGTCAAATCATAGATTGATACTCAGAGTTTTGTTTGAGGCTCTAAAGCCAGACTCAGACTACAGAAGTTTATACATCTTAACCGATTGTGAATCGGAGAATCTTGATATTCTTCTTCAGTGGCGGGCCGTGCATTTCACACCTAGGCCTTCTGTCCTACCTGAATTAATATCTTTTAATAGTGTATCAGCGCAAATCCTCTCTATAATTGTTGTTTTTATTTTGCAACCGTAGTTATTGGATTCATGCGGTGAGTTCGGGAAAGGCCAGTAGAGAGAAACAAGCGCACGAGTTCGGCTGGTGCGTTTGAACAGTGGTTCTTGCGTTCCGAATCCGATTATAAATTCAAAAACGGAGCCTCCCTTATTTTGTCGTTCAAGGGGTACAATAGTCCCTTTTCAGACGTTACAATAGTATGAAAAAATAAAGTTTCGATCATAAATTTATAAGAAAAATTAAGAAGAAAATCATATTCACCACAGGGAAAAAAACATTAACTGACCAAAACTACAGATTATTCTTTACACAAAATCCATCCTTATTTCTTTCCTCAAGAAGACTTAAATTACTGTTGTACAGTTTCTAACTGCGTATCAGTTCCAACAATGTCGTGTCTGTCTCGTCATATTCCTAGCATAAGTTTTTATTCGCTTTATGACTGAGAGTGCCTGTCGACAGAAGCACACAGTCACCGCAAAACATGACGATGTGTACACCTGCCCCATGCTCTCACACAGAGTTTTGAACGGAATCAACAAGATCAGCGGAACTTTTGCCTTCAAAATCATTCGTGTTATAACTTACATTAACGTTAGTCAGTTCTGTTTTTACCCGGAGAGATTGAATAGAGTTCCGTTACTCTGCGTTTAGCTCAGGCTGAATAAGGGATTTATTTTTATTTTATTTATTTTTTACTGGAGGTCGAGCAGGGAAAGAAACATTAATTTTTGCATTGAAAAACGATTACATATACAGGAATATATATTTAGTTTACGCAGTTCGCAACAGATGCGGATACTACCACTAAAAGTTTGCGGTCTGTACGCGCATCCAATCAAAGAACGAGAAAATACATACGTTATTATATGCCAGCTAGATGGCCCCGCTACAGTCAAAGCGAAATCTGATTGGCTGATTAAATCTGATGGATTATCTGATTGGTTAAAGAATTGCCATTCATTTATACTACAGACGCCCGCACTGTCGATTCTGAAGGCCTCCAGGCAGATTTATTTACCCGGCAACGCGTGATGGCTGAAATATGATTGGATACAAGCTCTAATATAAATACATACTACTGAAAGCAGCGCAACCAAAAGAAAAGCTATGAAATTTAGAGAACTATTTGGAATAATTTAATGCTAATTCATGGAAAAAATATATTAAAGTGCAAGTCAGTGATTCTAATAGTGTTTAGGCCAGCAGAGAAGGCCTTGCTGGCCCTGACGGCCCACCACTGTTCTTCTTACAAATCTCAAACCTGCACACACTACGAGATTTAAATCACATATCAAACTACAAGATATCGTCCCCTTGGAATTATAAGGTTCTATCTGACATTTTTGTCAAAATTGAGTTATTCACATATTCTTATTCTGTGACAATTTATTTACATTATGTGATGTGTCTTGTACATTTAGGGTCCCTGTTATTTTTATGTTTGAAAGAAACTTGTTCCCCATACACATTTTCCTTTATGGAATGCAAAAATTTTGAAGCTCAATATCTCAAAACTGCTCAGAACGCAGATAGAACCTTATAATTCCAAGGGGACGATATTCTTAAGATTATCATGTCATATTTAGCACATGTGATCTCATGGGAAGCGTATTTAAAGAAAATGGATGTGTCGCTGCAAATTGCTGTAGACACCATATTAAGAGACATTATAAAGGCAGTTGTGTTGTTGCAGCCTGTTCTCATGCAAATGCGTCTTTATAACACGCATCGTGTATTGTCGTGTAATTTATACGTGAAAATGAGTTTTTACGTGCATATGAGACGCAGTTTTTCGCGTGCATTTGATATGCGCAGTTCATTTGCGTGTAATACACACACAAATTCTACCCAAACGTATAATACACACCCACCCCACACCTAAACCTACCCTAACCAACCAATGTGTATCCTATTCACATAAAAACTCACTTTAGCATATAAATTACACTACAATACACATGCGTGATATAAAGACGCATTTAGTGTGATCGGGTTGGTTGTTGCCACATTTTGACTAGCCGTTTCTCCATCTCCATTGTCCACCGGACTCATAGCCTACAGCTAGTCAGTGCTATTGTGAAAGTACTGATGTAATCATAGTCAACGTCATAATCATCCATATTTAAATCCTAGATATCAAACATGTTTGATATTGTCGAGGTTGGCCCCAATGTGTCTGCGAGCAGATCTTGAGGTTTGGGATTTAGTCTGTAAACGCCTCACATTACTAGATAATCTGGGCCGAACATCGGAACCAAGCCGATGCGATGGACACGATTTATCCCTGGATGTCAGGAGGGTAAATCAAGCATAAATCTGCCTGAAATTCAATCACTATCTCACGACCAATTCCTACGAATTCATACGATTTGTCTAAACCCCAGTGATGGGAAGGTTTAGGGGCGGGGTAAGGGGATTTAGCAAAAATTGTACGAATTTCGTCGAGTGAGGTATGAATTCCTACGAATTAACCTCGTAAAATACATACAAATTGCCGTGAGATTCGGGTTGGAAACTCCTGTAGTCTGAGCCCAGCATAAGTAAACTACACACTGACGAAGCAGGACTTTGTTTGTCTTTGAAATAATTGTAAAGTTTTCACCGTTATTTTTAAATAAATGTATTATTTTTACACAAAAGTATATACTTTTCAACTGAATTTCAGAAACCAGGCTCGTTTGGGGACACTGAGACCTTGGTGCCCTGAAACGGCGAACCGAACAGGGAAATCGAACTGGCAGTGCTGCGACCCTCCTCAGAGAGTCTCACCCAAAGGGCGCTGAGGAGAAACGATTTCTCAAAACCGTCGCTACCCCAGAGGGGACCACCCTTAGAAGCCTGACCGCCTCGGTGTCAGGGCTTCTCCTTTGTCCAAGCTTTTTTAGAGATAAAACAGTCCTCAGATCTTGCATATCTCTAACTGGCTAGACTGTTCTGTTTTGCACCTTGTGCTGCGAGGAGCTTAATAGGCCGAGACTGCTCTCCGTCCAGCAGTCTCAGGAACATTGGTGAGGAAGAAACCTCTGGAACACCGCTGAATGGATTATTTCATAGTTTTCTTGAAAGTGGAGCGTCCAGAAGAACAGACATATTTATATCTTTATTTTCCCATTATCTTTATATCGGAAAAATCTGACAATATTGGAAAAATATATATATATAATACTGTGGCCACCAGCGGGAACAACCGAACTGGCAGCGCTGCGACCCTCCTCAGAGAGTCGCTCCTCACACTCGTTCCATACCCACCAGGGCTGCCTAATAAAAATTTATTAATTATTTCAGATGGCTGGTAGGTAACGTCGGGGTTAATAACGATGACACCGACTCGGGAGAGAAAGCTTGCAAACGTCTCTTTAACCCGAGGCACTGAAATACCATAATACTTAATACCCGAACATTACTAGACATCTGGGAATTAAACACATAAAATACAAACCCCGACGAGGAGGCTGAGATACAGAGTTTTCTTGTTTTAAGATAAATTTAATCTAAAAACTTTATTTTCAATCTCATAATGTTCAGCTAGCCAGTAAAATTTTTAACTGGCAAAAGCACAAAATAAAACCTCCTTTTAAAAGCTCCTCTTTATTCAGCAGAGATATGAGCTGACTTAAAACTCAAACATCTGCCTTTCTCTTAACATTTTTATTTGTTTTGTACTCTTTTCTTTTTAAACAAAACACTAACGATATCAGTTCCTCGAACTGGAAATCGCTGTCACACTAGATCTGGCATGTGAAAGCTGAGACAGAGCTGAGCCCGTCCCAACCCCCGCTGTCAGATCCATTTGCGAACCCCGAAATGCGAGTCGTCTCCGTGCCTCGGCAACAGAGAGACCCGCGCGAGGACCGCGAGCCGAACCGTCCTCCTCGGAGAACGCCCGGCGGGAGCGGAGCGTCCTCGCGAACCGCTTCTCGCAATGCCCACAGTCAGCTCCCTCGAGAACTGACTGCTGGCATGCTCCACTCCCAAACATTGCAACAAATGGCTGATGTGTGTACCCACCCGTGTAACGAGGGCAGGGAACCACACACCGTCTATAATCTTGCCATAAATATAGATAGTGATATATATTGGGCTTTGACAAACAACAATAAACAGACAAGGACAGAGTACAGAGATCACTTGCTGAAGGCTACAGAAGCTGTCGCGGTCTGATCTCAAGGGTGCTTTATAGTTTCCTGGTCAATGACGTCACCTGACGTCCTCTCTCATTGGACTGATTGTACAGACGCTTCACGACGCAATCACGCAGAGCGTTCTCATCGCGTTTGACAATGCAGCTCGAAGTTCCCTTGAAAGGGAACCAGGATTAATTGTTAACCCCAAATTATGATGAGTGTAAAACATGAAGCGAGATAACCCAGGATTATTTTTAGAATGACCCAGGGTTAACTATTTCAAATTAAGTGTTAAAAGCCCTAAGATTTACTTCAGAATATTTTGATATTTTGGTTTAAACAAGTTTAATGCAAATATTACAAATAATCTGCAGGTGCAGTATGACAAAATACAATAGTCTTAATATCTTATGCAGTGTTCCTTTGTTTCAGCGACTGAAAAAAAATCAAAAACACTAGTCAAGTCATTTTTTGCAGAGTAAATGTCACATGAAAACAACACAAACTGTGACTGCCCGCTTTCCGGGTCAGTCGGGCAGCCTTTTCTTGTCTAAATGGGCATCTCGTGGCTAGAAAGTTAAACTGTTGCATTGTAAAGAGATGGTGGCTTCACTCAGAAGTCTGCCGACACAAGAATAGTAGACAAGTCTTCATTTCTCATATCCAATTAAAAAATACTTTCCTCAGGCACAGCGACTGGCAGAAGCTGTCTGGTCCTCCCTCAGGGCTCCGGTTGTAAAACATGATTGTATCACCGAGGGGAGCAAACAATTAATCCCTTCCTCCCCTGAGCATTGACATGTATCTCACCTCAGTGCATGTGGAGGCAGGGAGTGTCACCAGTTGATTTTTATCTGTCTAATCCTTGCTCTCTGTTTCCATTAAAAGGCAAACTTTCAGACGCTTAAAGGCTTAATCCTTCTAAGGGTGTCGTGAAGAGGTGATGGGACTTCCATCTAACTTTGTCTGCTGTGTCTTCATGGTCTGGACTCACCCTCCTACACATCTGAACTCGGCCTGTGTGATTTAGTTTGCCCTCCTCTTCACGTCTCACACTGGTAATCCATCAGTTGCTGTGTTTAAATGGACAGATACAACGGTCCCGAGCGGCAGACTGTGAATAACTGGCAGACACCGTTCACCACAAAAGCTCCCTTGCTATGGGAGAGAGGATTAGAAGATTTTTCATTTTCAAATATTCTGTGTTTCCAAAAACATTTCTAGAACATGGATCTTAGACATTCAGTGGGGTTTGTTGCATGTAACTACAGTAAATGCTTAATTTACTGTTCTTACTTTAAAGGGTTAGTTCACCCAAAAATTTAAATTCTGTCAGTATTTACTCACGCTCATGTTGTTCCAACCCCGTAAGACCTTTGTTCATCTTCGGAACACAAATTAAGATATTTTTGATGAAATCTGAGAGCTGGATCACTCCTGCATACTAGTCCATAGGCTTCTTGAGTGAATGAAAAAAAGTTATTAAAGACAGTGGCTCAATCTTAAAGGATTAGTTCACTTTTGAAAAAACGTTTGCTGATAATTTACTCACCCCCATGTCATCCAAGATATTCTTTCCTCAGTTGAAAAGAAATTAAGGTTTTTTATGAAAACATTCCATGATTTTTCTCCATATAATGGACTTCCATGGGAACCAGACGGTCTAAGCTCCAAAAGATCATTAATAACAGTTTCAGATCCAGCTTCAAATGTCTTTAAACGACACCAGACGATGAATAAGGGTCTTATCATGCGAAACGATGGGTTATTTCAAAACTTATTCCAAAAATGTAACATTTCTAAGGACAAATGATAGCCTAGCTCTATTCTGGAGGCGCGTTTGTAACGTCACGTAATACGTAATTACGTTCAAAAGGTCACGGCGACGTAGCCGGAAGTACAGAATCAAAAATCGTCCGACATCGTTATTTTACCTTTTAATTCCTTTTTTTTTGTAAACAGCGTTTGAGTTAGTTTGCACGTTCAACCTATGTGTTCAACTTACTGACTCTGTACTTCCAGCTACGTCGCCCGTGACCTTTTGAACGTAATTACGTATTACGTGACGTTACAACGCGCCTCCAGAATAGAGCTAGGCTACCATTTGTCCTTAGAAAAGTTACATTTTTGGAATAAGTTTTGAAATAACCCATCGTTTCGCATGATAAGACCCTTATTCATCGTCTGGTGTCGTTTAAAGACATTTGAAGCTGCACTGAAACTGTTATCAACGATCTTTTGGAGCTTGGGCCGTCTGGTTCCCATGGAAGTCCATTATATGGAGAAAAATCCTGGAACTTCGAGGACGGCAAGTTTCAATTCCTCAAGAAGCCTATGGACTAGTATGCAGGAGTGATCCAACTCTCAGATTTCATCAAATATATCTTAATTCGTGTTCCGAAGATGAACGAAGGTCTTACGGGGTTGGAACAACATGAGGGTGAGTAAATACTGACAGAATTTTCATTGTTGGGTGAACTAACCCTTTAAGTACATGTAACATAAAGCGTCAGCAAAATAACATAAAAATCAGGCACTGCGTTAGTTTAGGTAGGCTATGTAGTCAAGCTCGGCTATCAGCTGTCATATACACGCAAAAACTGTTTTGGCAGATAAATGGCACAAGAAATGATATTCGTGCTATAGATACGAACTTTCGAGCCCGGTGGACTGACATACATTTTAGTTTACCATGAATGTTTTTCTGTCACGGGTGGTTGAAGCAGACGCAGAAGTCTTAATTTACACATACTCAAACTCAAACTATACAAACGTAAACTCAGACTCAGGCTGCATCCAAAATCGCGTACTATGCGAGTAGGTACTATATTTAAATAAGAACGTACTTCACGACCGTTAAAAAAGTACATTCTATATAGTATGAATACGGGTAGTATGAATGAGTCCGGACAAACTACATGTGCCATGTTGTTGTCACGTGACATAGGCTGTCACAACAGTATGAAAATTTAAAGAGCCATTCCACTGACTGCGCCAACTTCACACTGTTTTTAATTTTGCTTTCTGTTTTCATCTGCGTTTTTACGTCGTCCCGAGCTGACAATCGAGAGGGAGGCGTCGAGTCGGCTGCTCGCAGATCACGCCTTTTGCAGAATTTCTCAAATAACATTTATTTACCTAATAAACTTTTCCTCATAAAACACACACACAACCCCTATGAATTACCATTGATAAATAAACATGAATGAATCAATAGAGATAGGCATGTGTGTGTGTTTATCTCTCTACCTTTACAGCCGTGTCTCCGGTTTCTGCCATTTTCAAATATAACGACAACTCCTCTGCTGTCCCTGATGGCACACATACATCACAGCTATGTAAATTTGATGTGTGTGTTTACATTTGGAAGACGTATTTCTTTAGAGTGTTTGCTCATCTGCAATACGTCTATAGGACGTTTCCTGACAGATGTCAAATAGCTAGACATTTAGAAGATGTTTTTAAGATGTTATCATTTAAAATGTAGGTTAAACTGACATCTTAAATGTCTATCAAATGTTAGTAAACAGCAGATGCTTTCCAGAGGAAGTGATCTTTAGCAGACATCTTGCAGATGGACGTGTCCATCTTATGCTCACTTCAGAATCTCGCCGAGAGTAATAGGTCATCCGGGTACTTTTCGCCTATACTGTTTTTCTAATTCTATGATGTCAGACATACTATTTTCTCAAACTACTACATTCTACTTTCGCATACTATATATGAGGGAAGTATTCGAATTTCAGATTTAGACTCAGGCCATGTTTAAACAGAAAAGATCTGAAGAGAAAACGCAAAACTGGCATTGTGTTATCACTTTTTATTCTGCGTTTAGACAAGCGTTCAGGTGGGAAATCCGCGTGCATATGGTGACGCAAAAGTGTGTGAAATTCGATGTAGTATGCACTCCAGGCAACTAGGTGGCAATGTGAAGCAATGGCACACAACACCACCAAGTCTGCGCGCCTACGTACAACCTTAACTCTAGCAGACTGTTGCGTTTTTACCCTTTAGACGGGAATGCGATGGTGGAGCGTTTTTAAGATTTCCACTTGGGAGTGTGGTAGTATTCGTTAAAAGTTTACTAAATTGTACTGTTTTTTACAAGGGTATCTTTTCTTTTCAACACAGTCTCATGAAAGTGCATATTTATACCACAATTGTCATTTCTCCTGGCATTTATATGCCAAAAATGTTTTTTGTGTGCATATGCTATGCACTGAAAACCCCCTGGTTAGGTTTAGGGGGAAGAAGGGTGGGGAGTTCGTACTTATTATACGCCAAAAAGTGCGTATCATATGCATGCGAAAACACGTACCATATACACGTAAAAACTATTTTTGGCGTATAAATGGCACAAGAAATTACATTCGTGCTATAGATATGAACTTTCATGAGATCTCTTTCTTTTACAATTTAAATGCTCTCAAATTTAAGTTTGAATATGGCTCGAGTAATTTGCCGATCATGGGACCCACTTTTGATTTCAGGGTTTTTTGACAGTTTTTTTTTTTTTTTGTCTAATATATACTGTCAACCAAAAAAAATGTATTAAGTAAAAGATGTATTAAGCACATGACACACAGAAAATATAGGATGTCAGACATGCCCCTGGTTTGTACGCATTGCTGCTCTTTTTCAGGGGACCTGCAGTGTGCGTGACTATCCTTGTGGAATGTCAGAATAATTACACCTATTAAATGTTTCTGAGCTCTTAACAATCGCAATTACTGTTACAGGTACCTGAGGCCCCTACAAGGTCTAGTGTAGTCCTGCTCTTCAACGCAGCTCTCGCATCAGCACGTCTCTCAAGGCCTGCCTGCGCTTCATTTATTATTTCTATTCATTAACTAAAGAGGCAGATGTTTAATGCGTGCATATGCTCCCATTGTAATTTAGACTTTTTTTCTGCTCATCACTTGTAACATGTACCCACAGGGTACAAAATTATCACTCACAGATGGCTAGATATGAGTAAACTTCGGTGAATAAGTAAAACTTGCATGTTGTAAATGTAAATTGAACTGCATGATAATCTGACCCTGTTTGTTCTGACTGAAGCATTTAAAATTAAAGAAAACTGCAAAAGAAAACAAGTGTTCCTCAGTAGAATTTCAGCATCATTACTTCAGTCTTCAGTGTCACATGATCCTTCACAAATCACTCTAATATGATGATTTTATGCTCCAAAAACATGTATGATTTTTATCCATGTTGAAAACTTTTTTATTTATTTTTTTTTATTTATTTTTTTAGGTGTTTAAAAAGTTTGGGGTCAGTAAGAATTTGTATTTTATTTTGGGGGTAATAAATAAGAAATCAATACTTCTATTATGTTACATTGATGAAAAGTTACAGTAAATACATTTATAATGTTAGAAAAGATTCTAATTAAATAAAAGCTGTTCTTTGAAGTTTCAAAGAATCCTGAAATAAAAATGTAAAAAAATGTTTTCAACATGGATAATAATCATACATGTTTTTGGAGCATAAAATCATCATATTCAGAGTGATTTGTGAAGGATCACTGAAGACTGGAGTAATGATGCTGAAAATTCTGCTTTTTTTCAGAGGAATAAATTACATTTTAATATATATTAACATAAAAAAAGTCATTTAAAATTGTCATAATATTTTCATAGTGTTTTTGTGTATTTTTTATCAAAAAATTGCAGCCTTGGTGAGCAGAAGTGACTTCTTTTAAAAACATAAAAAATATTTTGACCTGTAGTGTATATATATATATACCTTCTCAGAAAAAAAAAGGTCCAAGAACTGTCACTGGGACTGTACCTTAATGGTAATATAATGGTACATATAAGCACCTGAATGTCCATATTAGAACCTAAATGTACATATTAGCACCTAAAATGTACATGTTGGCACCTAAAATGTACATATTGGCACCTAAATTGTACATATTAGCACTAAAATGGACAAACGTTTACATATAAAAGTTTTTGCAAGCAGCTTAAAGTGTGCATTTTGTCATTAAGCCTGATTTGGACTGGGGGTTGAATAATTTTGATTACAATATTCATCAGTGCTTAATATCTCTTGAGTAAAAGAAGTTTTGTCTATTACAAACAAATTTGAAGCTCATAAAGTTGCATTGTGAAGTTTGAAGATCTGAAGTCCCTGAAGATCGCTGGAAGGAGTGAGTGAGCTCAGATGGAATGGTAGATGTCACTCAGGTACATGCACTGGAAAACTTCAGCATATGTGTTAAATGGAGCAGAACGTTCATCTCTGTCTGAATCACACACCGGGCCGCACGACTGCTCAGCGGGCGGCAGAGGGAGATCAGCCATGAGGAGGATGGGGAGGGAGTCACTTGGGACTCATTCAAAGGATCCCACTCCCCAGATGATACGGTTTGCGTGTGTGCTTGAGATCATGCATGTGCACTGACTTTAAAAGTATATCCTGCCAAAACGCTTCAGTCAGGTTGCATTCTGAATGTTTTGAAGGTGAAAATCACTCTTGAATCTCATATTCAAACAAGATGGATATGCTAATTAATTTTCTCAAAGACATCTGTTCATCTCAACATTTGGTCTAGACTCTAGCTCCCAATTGTGTGCTAGTCAACTTTATGCCACTCATCACTGTGAGACTGGAAAACTAATTAATCCTATAATTCTTACAGTATCATATTTGGTTTGCACCATTCTAAGGCCTCTAAATTATCAGCATGATTAAAACTTTAATGAACAACCTGTTGCACAAAATCTACCACATGCTTTTTGTATCTATCCATAGTTTATACTTTTTATGTAGGTAAAATACTTTTTTTCTGTATAAGCTTTAATGATTTTTATAAAGCAAACCTAAGAATAACTTACATATTGTTAGTAATATTTCAAGATGAACACTAATAGTCTGAAGCAGTTTAGGTGTACTTAAGTATGTATTTTGTTGTTACTAAAAAATCATCAGTCTTTTGAGGAATGTTGAGGAGCTGAATCATCAGTGTATTGCATTGCATAATATGTTTTATGTAATAGTAATATGTTTAGATGAAAATAAAGATATTTGATCATAAAAAAATAAACCTTTAAATGTCATCAGTAAGTACTCTGATCTTATTTACATTATAAGCTATCCGAATTTAATTTTTTGGCCATATAAATAGCATCTTCACCAATTTATTTAAGTTTTGTAATCTAAATAAAATTTATTATATTCAGTTGATGTATAGATATTAGTGCTGGGCGACGATTAATCACGATTAATCGCATCCAAAATTAAAGTTTGTGTTTACGTAATATATGTGTGTGTAGTGTGTATAATTATTTTGTATATATACACACACACATGCATGTATATATTTAAGAAATATTTGCATGTATACATTTTATATATATTTATACATAATTAATATTATGTATAAATATAAATATTTGATATATTAAGAACACATTTTTCTTAAATATATACATGCATGTCTGTGTATTTATATCTACAAAATAATTATACACACTATGCACACATATATTATGTGAACACAAAAATTTTATTTTGGATGCGAATCACGATTAATCATTGCCCAGCCAGTTTTTTGTCTGAATAAAAATTAGGTGTTTTTAACCTCCTTATTAATGAGATCCATTTTCTCAAATATACCATACTTAGTGGTATATAAAAGCCTGATGTATCAAATATAATACTCAGCAAATATGTACTCAACATTCTTTTAAAACAATGACATTTTTTTCTGACCCTTTAAAATATTGCTTACTTGGCAAGACATCTACTTAAACATCTAATGAAACACTTACATGTTTCCTGCAACAATTATTTTGTCAGAACACAACATAATAAACAATGGAATTTCTGAATGGCCAATCAACAAAACATTGACCCCCTGTCTGACTGTTTAGCTTGGTTGATTCACTGGAGTCTTTGAAATGTGACTGATTACTTAGAATAGATGTTTTTGCTTTCGAATAAGTGCCATTTAATGAAAACTCATTTTTGCTATTCATTTTTATGTCTATCTTCGTGTTTTGACATATTGGGAAAATAAGATATCACAATGCTTTTACATATTCAGTATTATTTAGTCACTTCACAGTGTACCTACAGAACATGGTAAAAAAATACATCTAAAACAAACAAACTCAATATGGTAAATGCATATGGTGCATCTGTTCACAAAAATACACATCAATTGAATATGCACAGAGTGAAGTGTTCAGCATACACCATGTGATATAATCATGATGTTTCAAGAGGAAAATCAAATGAGCACAACAGAAAATCACCTGTTGACAGATACTTCTGTTGTGTTGTCTGAAGCGAGTGTAGGAGGGGTGGAGTGATTTCCCACTGAGATCCCAGTGTCAAATACTGCCAAATATGGGATTGTGATGGGCACAGAAGGGTTTCAATGGCACTTCGCTGAAATAGCTACTTCGCTTTAATGACGTAAGAGCCAACGCCAGAAAATGTGAGCTCTCGCTTATGTAACAATGTTCAACAAATAAAAAAAGTTGTGCCAAAAATCTTTTCACTATATGCCTCATTCAATGGAATGGGATTGGGATGAGTAATGTGTCTTTTAACAGATTTTATTAATTAAATATTGATTTAATATAACATATATTTTATTCATTCAACATCATTCTTAAGTACTTTGTTATTCTATATGACATAATATCACATATTTCAAGAGATTAGAGAGATGTAAGATAAAAATTTCAATCCGTACCAGATTGTGAGGTTAACAATCGGCGGGCTGCACTCTCGTGAACTCCGTGGTAGGGTTTCGTGTCCGTTGAGGCGACGTGGCAGCGTTCATCGTAGGGCTCGCAAATGGATCTAGCAAGGAATCTAGAGATTGCAGAGGCACGATCTCAGGATTCCTTTGCCAGTTCCAAAGTTCTCCCGTCTCTCGCGGAAGCCCACCCAGCGGCTTCTTCCCCGGGAGCGGAGAACCCGCCGTTTCCCCGCACTGTGGACCAACGTTGTTTCTCGCCCGGTGGACCAGTTAAACATCTGGCCACGTAAAAGGCAGGAAGCGCATAAAAAAGTTAATTAGACGAGGCAGGCCTGTCTGTAGGCATATTTGAGACCATACTTGGCTCTAAACATCCCTCCACAAGGAAATTGTATGGCCAAAAAAACGGAATGTGTTCGCCATATGATGTAGAGAGCGTAAGGTGGACCCTGTTAACTCGCCGGTGGCTTCAGTGCTGGAGTTCCTCCAAGATCGCTTCTCGGCTCGACTTACACCGTCCATACTTTAAGGTGTACGTGGCTGCCATTGCGGCTTTCTATGCTCCGCTGAGTGATGGGCATTTGGGGAGACATCAGTTGATTTTATGTTTCATCCGAGAGGCTTGGAGGATGAGACCTGCAGCTCGTACCAGAGTTCCCACGTGGGACCTGGCAGTGGTCCTCGAAGGGCTGGTCGAGGCCCCCATCGAACATATGAAGATGGCTGAGGCCAAGAACCTTTCCCTCATGGTAGCCTTTTTGCCAGCCAGGCACTAGGAGGAATCTTCAGGCGCTATTGTTATTTCATGCATTCCTGGAGTTTACTCCAGGCGACCGTGGCTATCTTGCATCCCAGGCTGGGCTATCTGACTACAGTACCATCGAATGTGGCACATCCTACGGTTCTGCAGGCTTCTCGTCCTCCACCTCACGTGACATGAGGAGACACTTAATTTTCTCTGCCCTGTCAGACCAGTTGCTGGTGTGTTTCGGGGTCGCCCAAGAAGGGTCTTGTTCAGGCGATATCTATGGCCTATCAGGTGCGCAGCTTACCTTCACCTTTGGCCGTGAGGGCTCATTTAACCATGGCATGGCATCCTCTAGATCCCTCCTTTCAGGGGCCCCGATCCAAGAAGTGTGTGATGCAGCTGGATGGGACACCCCTCACACTTTAATACATTTTTACAGTCAGGAAATGCCTTCTATGCCTGGCGCTCTTGTGCTCTCGTCCTACGCCCTGGGTACAGCTTCCACACTAGGACAGGCAGGGCTCGTTGTGGCATATAGTGGGCACTCGTTACCCAATGTGACGTCTCAGCTTGCGACTGTAACCCTTGTTCCCCGAGAATGGAACAAGACATTCCATCCCACCGCAAAGCCTCCCCCTGCCTGGGAGCGACTTGGTTCTTCACAGAAGCTGAGGCCTGTGTGTGCCGGAATTCCCTTGTAAGCTTATGCGTATGCCGTCACACGTTACATCATGATGCAACACCTTCACAATTAGCCTAGTTTAATGCTTCAGAGGTGCTACGCTGTGGGGCGTTCCCCAATGTGTCATATCGCCAATGACTATAGTCACATGACTAGTCGTGTTTTCTGTTTTTGTCATATGATCCTCTGCTCCCTTTGGGATCCTGTCATTCGATCTTGTCAAAAAAAAAAACCTAAACTTTTTTGATTTTAAATAGTGTGTTATGTTGCTGTTGGTGCATGAACAGTGCTGAAAGTTCAGTGTAAGCAGAGATATCAACTTTTGAAAATAAGGAAGTATATTGCCGACAAAAACGACTCAATTGATTTCGCCCGTAAAGGTAATGGGCGTTAACCTTCCGGACAACGTAAGCGACAGTTTAGCCAATCACCACACACCGGCCCAAACTAACCAATCTGAGCCCACTGCTGTTTCTGAGGAAGTGTTTTCATAGAATCAGGAAGTGAACCGCTCATTCAGGGGACAGAGGAGAGCGCGGCTGACAATAAAGGTGAAGTTTATGAAAAATAAAACTTTTTAAAAAAGAAAAACCACGAATACATGTTATATTGCACCCCATAAACAGAATCATGCAAAGAAAAAAAACAGTAAACCCCCTTTCTAAATAACAATATATATATATATATATATATACATATATATATATATATATATATATATATATATATATATATATATATATATATATATATATATATATATTTGCATCATTGACTATAGACCAGGTATATGTTGGTCAATGTCACAGTCTATTTGAGTTGCCTCAAAAGGCGATCATTTTGACGACACGTTTGCCTGTACGTGAAACAAAGAGGAAAAACATTTCCGTTTTTGTTGTATCATTGTCTTGAATGTACTGAAAAACCTCAACTGAATAACTTTTTTGGGAGCTCATGCTTTCAATCAGCGAGTTACATCTTAGGTTGATTCCAGGTCGCTGTAATTCTGGAGTGTTAATCAATTAAATGGCCCTTTAGAAATGCTACAGTAACCCTTCATCCACTCAGGTCTCTACATAACTCCATTAACTGTTGATTACTGTCTTACTTCAATATGCCAGAGAGTATTTTCAACCTGATAGGTCACAGATGGACAGTGTTACTTATTCTGTATACTATGTATAAGCAATATTACAAGAACAAAAGTGATGTTGCTTTTATACTAAAGTTCTATTAACAAATAGTTGATGTTTCCAATCAGACAACTAACTACTGTGTAATTAAAATAAACATTTCGATCAGAGAATTGCCCCACCAAAAATCAATGTTTTCGCTCTTACACGGCTCTTGCTTTCCATCCCAGGAGCTTAAGCTTGCAAGGTTACCACAATGAGACGCCGCAACAAAACCACAAGCTATGACTCCCAGATGTGAACAGAACCATGAAATAACCTTAGATGCCAGAAACAACCTTGTGGCAGTCATGTATAATTATGAATAATTGCAGTACCCATTCACCAGCACACACTTATGCATAAAGCAGACAAATTATCATAATTATAATAATTTACCAGCAAACAGAGACACATACAACAGAGTTATCAATGGATGTTATTAAATGACCTTTGGTCACCTAGTGTCATAGTTTTATTTGTAGTTTGCTATTGCTTTGGTCATTTGTAGCTTGTAAACCATATGTGTGCATAATTCGAAGTCAGTAGACCTGACATCCAATGACAACTCAATCCCCGCTCATAACTGAGAGACCATGCGGGATGGCTAGGACCAACTACCAATTGATACAAGAGGAGAGACAGAGAAGGAAATGCACATTCACGTGTAGCATTTGTTATAGTCCCAAATGCATTACTGTCTCGCAAAAGCTGTTAAAGTTGTTCACCTCCAAGCCCTCACAGGAAAAAAAATGATCTGATGTTAATAATAACGTTCTGTACTACATAATGATATTCATTCAGCCTATTTTAGCCATGACAACAAAAGCCTCAGTGCAGTATATACTCTTATATACTGCATATCAATGTAAATCATCATTCGCAAACCATACTTATACAGTCTTGATTTTATCCACCATGAACTGATTAAGGAAAAGAGGAACATTTTTGGAAAAATAATTGAAGAACATTGTAATATGCTTAAAGTAAATACGATCTGTTTTAATGTCATATTTGACCATATGTGAAATGCAAATGTAATTATTTTTTGTAGGTCTACAACTTTTTTAACAAAATGATCAAAACTTTGCTAATTAACATGTTATACACAATCTTCTATGCCTAGATCAAGTAAAAGGCCTTTTAGTATAATTGTAAAAATGTCCACCCCAGAGCGTGATACATGTGTATATTTGAGCCCGTTCTCATCCTTTAGCGTCACATAAAGCGCTTTATGACAAAACGGCGCTATACTACGCACATGGTACCCTTTATCGTTTATATAACACGCGAACTCAAGGCGTCATAAATCCTTTAGCGTAATATGAGACTACCCTACCCCACACCTAAACCTAACCATCACAGCGCGTGTTATATAAACGATAAAGGGTACCATGCGCGTCAGTATAACGCCGTTTTGTTATATAACGTTATATGAACGCTAAAGGATGAGAACGCGTTGGCTGTGAAATCATTACTGATTTGTATAAAATAAACAAAAGAGTAACTTCTAATATTAGTAAAAACACTTACTGGACTAAAGCAACTTGGGTATCCTTGATTATGCATACATCACTTTATTAGAAAAAATATCCTGTTAATATTATATATAAAATTCATCAATCTTTCTAGGAACATTTATTTGTATCTCTGAATCATCATTGTATCACATTCTGTTCTATATTTCTTGCCCTTGACAATGGGAACTCTAAAACTATGCATTTAAATGTCATATTAATAAGATTTGGAGTCAGAGTAACAATGTAGGTATGTATATGCATTTTATGTAAGTTATACAGTTATAAAGATCTCACTGATTTACTTTAGAAGCTATCAAAATCTTATTATTTGGCCATATGATTTGGCCATTGCATACTTTTGCTCAGTTTGTGCTTCTGAGTAAAACTGTGTGGTTTTTTTCCTCCTCAGGAATGAGATCCAATTTCTCACCGTATCTAACTATATCAGACAAACCATAAACACAATAATGAAATAATATATATTTTGTCTAGTGTTTAAATAAACTGTTACATTTAAAAAGAATCCCCCATAAAATGTTCCCTTCGAAGGCATTTAATGTCTGTCGGTGGTAAAGTGGCAAACTCTTTCTGTGTAAACTTGAACCTGTCATGCCAACTTAAAGAGGAATATTGCCACAATGAATTAGTTCCATGACCCACTTTATAAATACCATGAGCTGCATGTGGAAAACATTTCAGGCAATCCTGAGAGTGCTGCAGATTGAGTGTGAAAAAAAAGCCCTGTCAAAAAGTCTCCAGAGTAAATGTAAACCTACCAAAACATGACCAATGGCCTCCAAATGAATTCACATTTCATTTAATAAAGGAGTTTGTGCTTCTACCCACCCATCTGCTAGCGGGACCGGTGCCTTGTCCTCAGGGTTTTAAGAGAGGACCAGGCCGCTCCACCATCACCATTAAAATGACACTATACCAACTGGACGCTATCTAACAACACTTCAGGGTTTTCAGAAGAGAAATGGAGACAAAAGTAGACACATTTCAGATGTATTGTTAAAGGTATGACTGGAGGCCATTTAAACTGTTAGAGACATACTGTATGATAATATGATGACAGATGTGATGATAGATATGCTATTTCAGCCTAGAGAGAAGTTCAGCTTTGCATCACATGAATATATTAAATAAAATAAAAAAAGATTCAAATAGAAAACAGATATTTTACTTTACAGATAGTTCACTTTGAAATAAATTTTTGATATGTTTTAGCTTACCTCAAGGGCGGTGTCTTTGTCTCCACAGTAGTTTCAATTTTGATCATTAGTCATATAATGCATGTCTATGGTCACCACCTCAAAGAGCATGCACAGAGAAGTCCAAATTAAACATGATTTAATGACTCGTAAATATAAATACACAGAGATGGCCTAAGACACGAAACGAGCAGTTTGTGTGAGAAAAATAACAGCATTTATATCGCTTTTACCTCTTGTAACCACAGTCACGTCCAAGTGATCTGAGGGCACGGGCGCTTCAGTCTGCGCAAGCGATGGAAAGGGCCGGAAGTGATCTCTTGGGCGGTTGCGAAAAATTTTACGTTGTCTGTTGATATATCTAAATCGTATTCCATTGCAATTTCCTGTATATCTAAATATGTTTCGATCTTCACAGTGAAGGGTAACACTTCTGAAAAACAATGAGTGATGAACACAAAGGGATATCACTTCAAGGGATATCACCTTACATGAGGTAAAAACGATATAAATACTGTTCATTTTCTCACACAAACCACTCGTTTCGTGTCTTAGGCCATCAATGTGTACTTACATTTACGAGTCATTAAATCAAGTTTAATTTGGACTTCTCTGTGCATGCTCTTTGAGGTGGTGACCATAGATCTGCATTATATGACTGGCAGACAAGAACGGTTTGACCTAAAAAATATCAAAATTGAATATACTGTGGAAACAAAGACACTTACATCTTGGATGCCCTTGAAGTAAGCTAAAATATAGCAAAAACTAATTTCAAAGTGAACATTCCTTTCAAATTGCAATAATATCTCACAATATTACAGTATTTTTATTTTATTTTTTATCAAATAAATGCAGCCTTGGTGAATAGAAGAGATTTAAAAAATATATATTAACTTATATAATCAATTATATTATGTAATTGGTTGAACTACTCATGTAAGTTAATATAAACAACAACAACAAAAACTTTCTTATTAATCTCCTCATACAGATTTCAACCTAGGCCTAGTCATGAATGGATTGGTAACATATATTTGTCATCCTTTATAGTAAAAGAAAATGGTCTTTGCCCATTTATGTGAAAACAGCATATCAGGAGACATCAAAATCATATTACATCACACCCTCATGTTGAGAGTCTGTCACCAGTACATCCACTTTCATTTTCTGAGACACATGGAGCAGGAGATGTATGATGTCCAAGGGAACAAGTCCCCGCTGTTAAAGAATGATGAGAACAGTGCAGAAAGACCAAGGGCAAGTCTGGCCTGTCCTAAATCACAACCTTCATTTATTACTCTAGAAGTTTGGTGTCAGTTTTATTCTATTACTGTAGATTGGATTTAGTTCCAATCACAACGGGTAGTGGTTCAAAGTTGATGAAAAACAAAAAGACTACTCAGATGTCTCTAAGGAAAGATGTCCTATTTAAGTCAGTCTTACTGTTTCTGTCACACCTCCCGTGATCAGAAGCATAGATAGTACCATGGATCAAACCCATGGGCTGTTTCTAATTTTAAGGTTTGTTATGTTTGAATAAATCATGCTTGTCAATTCGCAAACAGACAATAACATACCGTGACAAAGACAGTTGTTCTTTTTTTATTATTATTTACTTTTATGTTTCAGTATTGTTCACTTTGGCACAAAGTTTCGGCTATTGGATATGCATTTCCCCTGAGAGATCACTATGGACTCTGCATTAGGACAAAATATCTTGTATGGGTCAATTGCAAACCAACAAAAGTAGGTTAAGAGCTGGAGATAAATGTGATAAATGCCCTTTTCCCAATTGTTTGAAAAGAAAAGTGTTCAAATGAGTGAAACTGGCCCATTTAAAGGCACACCAAACATGGACATATTCTGAAGTTTTGGTGCTACTCCATCTAAAATAGTGTATGACCCATTTACTGACACAAAAGAAGAGTAAATGTCTGTCCGTATGTTGCCATTGTCATTTAGGGCATCTTTTTTGTGTGTGTGTGTGCGTGCCATAGTGGAAGAAATATCTGGATCAGATTTTCTATATGGTTTATTGAGCCCGTTCTCATCCTTTAGCGTCACATAAAGCGCTTTGCGCTATACTACGCACATGGTACCCTTTATCGTTTATATAACACGCGAACTCAAGGCGTCATAAATCCTTTAGCATAATATGAGACTACCCTACCCCACACCTAAACCTAACCATCACAGCGCGTGTTATATAAACGATAAAGGGTACCATGTGCGTAAGTATAACGCCGTTTTGTCATATAACATTCTATATGACGCTAAAGGATGAGAACGCGTTGGGTTTATTGTACCTAGACTTTTTGTTGCAAGTATATCTTTGCATTCTGGTTCATATATTTTGTGACTTTTTTGTGATTTTATTGCTGGGATTGATGAATGAGGATTGGGCATTACACATTTCAGGCTCAAACTGGGGTTACCAGTATTTTTGTCTGGTCGACCACAACATTCTGAAGTCTAGACACTCTTTTTCTATGCTTTCTTAATTTCAACTCAAATCAAACACATTTATTGACCTACTGGTACATGTGTTAATGTTCCTGTGTTTCCTGTTTTTACATTCAGTTTAGCTCTCGTCTCCCTATTTACTAATTCTTCTTACTGAGGGTACTGATTATTCCCACCTGTGTCTAGTTTTGTTGTCTGTGTATCCTCGTTGTGCTCCTCGCTGTGCTCCTCGTTTTGTTTAGTTAACTTTCGGTTATTGTCTGTGTTATAGTTTTGTGTGCGTTGTGGATTCTCCATGTATCTTGGGCTCGATAAAATTAAAGTATCGACCTGAGTCATTCCAGCCCGTTCTCATCCCAAGGCGTCATATACTGACGCTTTTGACATTTCGTCTACATCTAACACACATGAGACGCAGATATATATAGGCCAGAAGGCGCCTCCTAGTGGTCTAACCCTAAACCTACCCAGACCTAAACCTACTATAACTAAACAAAGCAACCAACTTTAAGAAAAGAAACCAATCAATAATAAAAAAAGATTTTTTTTTTTAACTTGTTTTATCACATCGCATCCGATTTCGGACACAACGTTGATGCGTACAAGCATGAAGACCTGCACTAACTAAAACACGTCCCAGAATGCACTTCACCCACTTACGATAACAGATTGAGGCATGTATCCTGATAACATGCATCACAATCTTATGATAACGCGTTTGCTACTGATCCAGCAGGCATGACGTCAACAAAATCAGAAAAAAACTAAAAGTATAAAAGATTGATTACTTTATAATAATATAAACACAGTTTATAAAATTTGTGGTCTCATTTACATCTTTACATTCGTTAAATGTTCATCCAGCGGGGAAATTATACACCTGTATATTTAATATCTGAGAATCAAACATATTCATATAATATTTTCCAAAGTACTCGGCGTCTTCATTCACCTCGGTATTACAAGTTAAAGTTGGAAGGTCTAGACTCATCGCAGCTTTCATTGACCAAGAACCGTCCAAGAAGATGCCTGACCAACATCTAAAGCAACCAATCGCAGTTTGTTTCGTTTCGCGTCATGTTTAGGGGCGTGAAAATGTAAAGTCAATGTCTCTACAATAACAGACCGGTGTGCATAAAATCAATTATTAATTCAAGAACGTTGTCCAAGTTTACTGCAACAATAAAGCTGTGAATTTCTCGAACTTTTGAAAACTCGGCGCTCCTTGTCACAGTTGTAAACACTATGGCCCTCTTCTTCCATGAGGGGGCTTGGCTTCATGATGACTTTGTTTCCAGATGCAACACTGAATAACGCAACACACACGTCTCTCGGAAATCCTGTAGAATTCAACTAAATTACGGCTTTGAAACTCACAAAGTGTTTCCAATTTCGTGTGCCATATGCATCAGACGTTCAGCAAATGGTCCGTGTCAGTTAAGCCCCTTTCACACAGTGCGTTGATCCCGGGAAATTGCCGGGAAATTGCAAGAACTCCTTCTGTGTGAACGCAAACACGACCCAGAACTGATACCGGCATCGATGCCGGGTTGGGGACCTAGTAACATTGCCGGAATCAGTCCCGGAACGCGGGCTGAGTGAACAAAAGCCAGGACTAAGGGGTGTGTCATAGTGATGACGCTCGTGCCATCGCGCAACTCTGTTGCTCTTAGAAGAAAGTTTGTGTTCGTCATCAACAAAGAAAGGACGAAGAAATGCCTGCAAACTGAAACAAAGCAGAGACCAGGAGCTCCTCACTATCCGATACGGAAGCTGAGATCGTTCACCAGCTTTATGGAACGGTATGCACTAGGGGTGTAATGCTTCACATATTCGCATTGAACCGTTCAGTACGAGGCTTTCGGTTCGGTTTTGGTACGCATTTTTGAACCGTTCGGTTTTTGGTACGCATTTTTTAACCAAACGGTTCGTTCGGTTCACTTTTCCTGCCGACCAACATTTCGTTATTCAAATGTAGCCGCGCGTTCATAGTGTAAGAGACGTTGTTGTGACCACAACATTGCCCATCATCAAATGGTAAATTTAACGTAAACGGAATGAAACTGAGCTACTCGTTATTGTGTGGTTGTTTGGATGACGGACCGTTCATCAGTTTGGACCAATGCAGCACGAGCCGATCTTGATCATCAGCACTGTTACTACACAGCCAAATCCAGTAAAGAAAACATTTGAATTAGCCACTGAAGTAATAACATCGCTGCGAGATCTAGTGAGAAACATTCACATTTCTCCGTTATTAACGGATCAAACAGCGCTGATGTGGAAACCAGGAAGAAACATTGTGCCATGATGAATGAACTATCCAGTGTCCACAGATCAGCAACATCACCATGGATTTACTGTATAACACTACTATCTGTACGTTTGGCAGGAATAGTAGGCTATAATGCTTTCAAGTAACATTACGTCGGTTGTATTTTGACATTATGAATACAATTGCTGCCCTCAAATGTTAATCTGAACTAAAATAAACCTTTGTTTATAACTACTACAATATTACATTTCATTTTCGTTTTGTTTTTTTATGCTCCCAAGAAAAGTCAAGTATAGTTCCATCATTGCTCAAAGTTAAAAAATATCATACTTTATGATGTTAGATTTAATAAAAATGTAATTTAAAAAAATTAAACCAAGGAAATTTCTCTGCCATTTCTTTCTTTTTGCTGTATTTGAAACGTACTCGAAACCGAACCGTGACACAAGTGTATCGTATCGAACCGAACCGTGAATTTTGTGAACCGTTACACCCCTAGTATGCACGTGTACATGTTTTTGACACGTACGTTTCACGTCTCATCCTGACGTCATGTGTCTTTCCGGGATCTTTACAGGTTATGTGTGCACGCACTCACAAATCCCGGCAAATCACTGGCAGTGTGAATGAACCGAAATCAAACAATCCTCGGACAAATGCCGGGTCACATTATCCTTGTACTTTCCGGAATGTCTGTGTGAAAGGGGCTTTAGATTGCACAGTCACTTTCAGCCATTTTAAAATATCCTTGCTGAATAAAATTATTCATTTGACCAGTGTATCATTGTAATTTGTAACAGTATAGTACTTTAATACTATACTTTTTCTGTTTTTTTTTGTTTGTTTTTTATCAGTGCAAATACATTACTGAAAGCAAGCACACCAAAAGATTTTGTCAAGCCACAAAAGATGCATTTGTCATTTGGATTTTATCAAGAGTTGCATTTCCATTTGCCTTTCATCCAGGTTCAGTAGCCCAAGTCTCTTTCTTCTCCCATAAATGGACTCTGACAGCTGAGACAGATGCCAAACAACAGAAGGCTCTTTCTTCTCTGACATGAAAATGCAGCTGTGGCATCGTGTACCTGTGGATCACGAGATCAATTAAACCTTCTGCTGGCAGAGGTAGAAAACGTGAGACCCCCGCCTTGCCTTCCACCATTGAATTGTGGATTTGTTTTGCTTGTTTTTTTGCCAAAGGAATCATCTGCGAATTCATTTTTCAGCGCCCCGCTTTTCACGGAATATTCAAACACAAGGATACTTTGTCTTCCGAATGTTAAGCGTTCAAGCAGAGGCATTCGCATGCGCCCTATTCCATTCTCTAATGATATTCTGTCCCTGTCTGCAAGAGGGCTGGAAAATTAGCATAATTTCTAAACAGCGGTACCCTGGACTTAATTACTGAAGGGTTTAATCAGCCATAATAATGAGGCCATGCTTTAAGCAGGTGAAAGACACTTTTACACCTGAAACAGCATGTGTCATGGGAGAAACAGGACGCTGTTATGTCCTTGTCACTTTCGATAGGGACTTTGAAAATTACAACAGGCAGTCGCACTGTTGATACACAATTTTACCTCGGTTTCTGGGTTAATACTCAAGCGTCTGAAGCAAAAAATAGCATTGCTTTAGGACAAAACCTTTTTATGCATTACAAATTAGAATACATGTGCAGACGCTCCATTTCTCATGTCATTTGTTGCCTGAGAATTCGAGCTTTGCGCGACTAATTCCTTCCCTGAAAGGCTTTTTTCGTCTCAAAGTTTTGAGGCGGGAGATAAGCCGTTATTGACCACCTTCTCAGAAAGGGATGGTTTGCGTAAGGTTTGTGTTAGCAGCAGGAGTCTGTCTGCTCTGAAGCCACACTCGGCATGTCAATATTTTAATCCCTGCATAGCTTCTCTCTCTGTCTGTCTTGCTTTTGCTACCAAGTAAAAAAAGAGTTCTCTTCTTTCAGTAAAGATTTGATTTCTGGGCTCTTCCCTCAGGAAAAAATGGCCTAATAATTAATGAATTAAATCTTTTAGATTCATTACATCATTCAAGTACTTCAGCAAACTTTTATATAGAGTACTTGTGGAAATAATATGAAGTTTGAACAACTTCTTTTTCTACATCCATGGTTCTATGAAGAACCTTGAAACATCCATGGAACCTTTTCATTCCACAAAAGGTTCTTTATATTGGGAAAATGTTCTTTACACTAGAAACAATTGGTTCTTTTAAGAACTGTTCACTGAAAGATGTTTTGGAGGAACCCAAAATTAATCTTCAATGGTGCCGCTGTAAAAAGCTTCCTTATTAACCTTTATTTTAAAGAGTGCATGTAAAGTTTTGCCTACATTTTTTTCTCTGTTTGAGAAGCCATTTCACTGTGATATACATTTCAATTGAGAACAAAATACTGTCGCAACTTCCGTTTGATGCCGACTTTCTACATCTAATCAGATGGTGTAGTTAAGGCATCTAACTGTGTGTTCACACTGGATGCGAATAGCCTGTCAAATTCGCGTCTACCGCGTCTAGTTTGATGCTTGACCACTTTGTGTTAATTTGCGTGTCAAGAGTGAAACTAACGCGCATAAAAACAAAAGTTTGAAGCAAAATTTACGCGCGTCAGAATCGAAACCCGCTGGCGGCCATCTTTTTTGTGTTGATCGAGCATTCATCAAGAGTCACCGCTCTGTATTTCTCTGGAGAGCAGAACAGCGGCTTGGGGAAAGTCGTCGCCGTATTTGTGTCCACCGGACCCTTCAGAGGCGAACTGTTTGGCGAATTATAACGCTTGATGACGGCTGCTGTCAGTGGTTCTTTCGGCTGTCCCGCGGACAGTTTTATGACCTGTTGTCCCACATCGAGCGAGGATCACCCCCGCCTCATCCATCTAATCTGTAATTTGTTTTGATGATAAATAGAGCCAGCCTCCAAAAGTTATTAACCTGTCCTGTGATTTTTAGATCTAGATATGGAATAAATAACATGTAATACAAAATGAACATGTCTCGTATATTGAAATAAAGTTTAAGTGATATTAAAACTTTGAAATATTTGAACTATTTGCTTTGTTGTGCATTAGAACCACACCAGGCATTTAGTCATATTACAAAATAATTTATTGAAGCATCCAGAGACTTCACCATGTGAGCAAGCAGCAGGCTCCTGATTGGTTAACGTGCTGCGAATTGACGGCCAAGTTCACATTTTTCAACTCGGACGGCAGACGCGAATTCACGTCAAACACGTGAATGCACAAATAGCACTAGCTAAATAATTTGTGCGTAATGCGTTTTAACCGCGCTAGACGTTCAATTTGCGCAAACTTGATGCGCGAATGAGGCGTAGCCTATTGCATCTGCACGCAGCCGCGCTTTATGCCTCATTCGTGCCGCATTGATTTAACATTGAAATCATTCGTGCCTGTCTCAACAAATCAATACTGTCTCAACAAATTCTTACAAAATTGCCAACTCATAAAACACTTAAATTTTCTCTTGAGTTTAGGTTGGTAGAAGCTAATTAGGCTATGCTAACCATGCCAAACATTCGAAATCGGATGCTGTAGGATTAGGAACTACATTTGGTTTGAATCTTAATCCTGACTATTAAAAAACTCTGTTCTACAGTATATAGTACGAATGTGTGAATAAAAATGTGGACGTACTACATCCGTCATGTTGTTATTATCATGTGACCTACCAGGGTCAGTTGCGCCGCTTCACTTCCATTCACAGATCCTCTCCCATGGCCTCATGAAGTGTGTCCATCGAATGCACATTCCAGTCAGCGAGTGTACTTTTCACCAATACTGTGTTAATGAATATGAATTTGGACATAATACTTGGCTCACATACTGTTTTTCACACACTATATAGTATGGAAGAGGGCATATTCAAACTCAGGAAATTACTTCTTTAAATGAGTTAAAGAAGACGGACCATTTCCTATTAAAGGTCAGTGAGGTCTTTCTTCATAAAAGGTCCAGGAGCACATTAGACAATAATTAAAGGCTTTTGTTTCAATGGATAAAGGGCTCGTACTCCTACAGCGAAGCAGCGGACAGTCATGTTAATGGTTATTATTGAAGATGAGCTGATTAACTATCATTTGGTAGAAGTCATTATTGAAAGTGTGCTTTTGTCCACTTACGGTGATCACAGTTGGCTACAGCAAAGCCTTCAACAAAATCCAGATTAGTGCTAGTTTTGTTCAGCACATCAGTGATGCTGATCTAAACCCTCACACCGACTCGACACACTCTGTCAGTTCAAATCTAGACTAAAAACACATCTCTTTGGCTTAGCATACACATAACACACTTCATGTAGACTTCCTGTAGACTTCCTGTACAATGTAAAAATCTTCCTGTAAAAATCTGTACAATGGCAAGGCTTTCTGAATACCTTATATAACTTATATAAAATATATAAGGTTTTTCTGAATTAATGAGTTAAATTAATGACTTAATTGTCTCAAAATTATGAGTAACTAATTAATTCATAAAAACAAAGTGAAAAAATATATATTTTCCAAAAAATTGTATCTCATAATTCTGAGATAATTAACTCATTCATTCATAAAGAAACAGAGCAAAAACTTTTTCCATGAAAAATTATCTCATAATTCTGAGATAATTAACTCGTTAATTCAGAAAAACAGAGTAGATTTATTTTTCCTCAAGTGAATGCAATATGCATTCGTAGATGCACATATCCTATTTCAAGAACATTTAAAGTAATATATTAAATGTCCCTATTTAAAGGAATAGGTCACCTTGGATTGAAAATTCTGACATGGTTTCCTCGCCCAACCTAATGACTTTCGTTTTGCATGAAAGCTGGAAAACGTTAGTCCTTGGGAAGGAGAGTCCAATTAAGTTTCACAGCAGAAAATAAGTAATTCAGGTTGGAAGCGACAAGAGGGAGAGTAAATGATGACATGATTTTCCTTTTTGGGTCTAAGAGGGTTTATCTTGGCCAGAATCAGCTGGGTCTCTATTACCCGGAGAAAGCTATTTGTTAGCGCTTTCATTCATCTCGATCAGGTCAGTGCCATAGTGACCGTTCTGGTCTCTGTGACATCCACGGCAGCACACAGGGTCCATTTCACATTTTTAAGAAAAAAGCTTTTCAAAAAAAGATATTGTCTGAATATCCAGCTTGTTTACAACAAGGCTAACAGAACCATGCTAACAAGTTAAATCTTTACCCTTTGGCCAGATACAATTTATCCTTAGTTATATTCAAATGACACATTCTGTGCCTAATAGTCCAAATCCGAATGCTGTGCCTCATCAATATTTGTTTTGTCTAATATCATTTGATGTGTCTACATGTTAAATATAACCTGCATTAGCACAGCTAACACTTTCAATTCCTTAACTCAAAAATACACAGAATGTAGAAGAGACATTTATTGTAAATAAGTTTTGTGATCGAATGGTACAACAGTGCTTAAACTTTCAACTTCCACATAGAAATGTTACACAGAATACGTTGTTTGAAAAATTTACCTTAGTGTATTTAGTGTGATCCACAGGCAGTAGGATGTGACAAAGTTGTCTCTGTTTCCTAGCTGTGAGTGTGCATCGCCAATACAGAGAACATTGAACAGTATTATGATGGACTGAATACTATATTGATACATTTTTTAATAAACCTGGATCACAAAATAACCCTTCAATAAATGACACCCAGGTTTCTCAGTATAATTTGAGCTTGTGCAGGTTTTCGTTTGCGGGTATCATTTTAACCCTCAATGCTTAATCTATGTGATTCACAATATAAACCATTGAACTGGACAACTTGGTCTGATCAGCAACTGCTAAGCTACTACTTACAAATATAAAGTTATTGTGTAACTATTCCGGCGTTATGTGAAGAATATGACAATATCATATCATAAAAGATTAGTATTCATTGGAATAGCTATTCCCAGATAAAATAAATGAATAAAACAGTGGGTTTCTACTTGTCAAAACTATTTGAGGTATTACTTTTAATCGCATCTTTTTGCTTAAAATGAACCAATTACATATACAAATACACAAACTAACATCAATATCAACTGCAGTGGGAGTTTTTTAGACATTAAATAACGGGCGAAATCATTTTATAACATCTGCCTGTACATTTCAATGTGTTTTCAGTGAGGGTCAGAATGCATTCACTCAACATCTAACCTTCACGATCACAGCATTAAAGTTGTTCTGCTAATATTCAGCCCTTTTTGTTATGTATAATGTACAGATGACTGTTCAAGACTGCATCTGTTATGTACTAGTTCATCATGTCTCTATCTAAAATGACCTTGTGCTGATGGCAAACAATAAAAACATCTAGGATAGGTGTTCTTTCTATGCATTCATCTGAAGCCAACCCCAATCCTCCATAAAAACAAATGTATGAATTGAAACATAAAAATTAGTCCTAGTGTCTGTTAACGAACAGCAAGGCACAATGAGAGGTGGAAACAGCAATCAGTGATTAGACTACCCCCTATAGTCTCAAAATAACATGCGGCTCTAATACATTTCAATACGCTGAAAGCTGAACTCACTAAACAGTTGAGGCCTGACCCCTAACATTTAACCAACCTGACAGCATACTAATACTCTAATAATGGTACGTTCACACCACTGCCGACTTCAGCTTCCAAAGCGACCAGAAGTCATTCATTTTAAATGGAAGCTGGCTTTTCTCAGCTGCAAGGAGCGCCAAATTCCATCGGCGTCGCATTTTGGGCGTTCTGAGCGTCAATCAGAAAGTTGAAAGAATCTCAACATTATGGTAATGAGCTGTGACGCGGTTCAGCGGCAAGCAGCATAGACAGTAAAAAAAATGAACAGAGTGACCCCATTGATTTCAACGATGAAGACTGAAGCCCGATTATTGCACTTCCTGTCTGATGTCTGAGTGACTGCGCAGGCTCAAACTGAGCATGACGACAGTCTGACAAGTAGCTGTGCCAAAAACGTTGAAATATTTTGTCCCGTTGCTTTTATGCAGCCGTTCTCATCCCAAGGCGTCATCTAACTGACGCTTTTGACCATGTGCCAACATCCAACGCACATGGCACCCTTTACCGTCAATATGAGATGCGCCTCCTAGTGGTCTAACTCTTTAGCATATTTTTACAAAAACTGCTTATACGGGGCCGTAACGTAGATACAAAGTAATGGAACGTTTTATACATTGTCGTGTTTCTTTAGAAATAAATATGGACAAAGGAAGTCTTGCCTCAGATGTAGAGTTTTTCGCTGTCAAAGTGACGCCAAAAAGAATGGGAGTCAATGGGACGCTGAACAGCAGGTTAAGTTCTGGTACAATGGCGGCTCCCGCGAGGCTTCAGCTTATGGCTGATGGATTACTCCCTTGGCAAGAAGCGGTAAAACGCCAGTAATACATACGTTACTGACATAACACAGTCTCATCCCAATTCGTCATATAACTGATGTTTTGGGACGTCTTTTGACCATTCGTCAATATACGACTTTTCAGGGCCCCCTTAAACGTCGTTAGATGACGATCTCGGGTCGTCATACAACTGACGCTTTACCTTTAACGTCAGTTAGGTGACGAGTTGGGTTTAGGGGTAGGTTTAGGTCTGGGGTAGAGTTAGGATCCCATAACCGTCATCTACCAACGTTTAAGGGGGCCCTAAAAAGTCGTATATCGACGAATGGGCAAAAGACATCCCAAAACGTCAGTTATATGACGAATTGGGATGAGACTGCGACTGACCAAAAAATTTGTTTCGAGAAAATTTGAAAATTGAATAGAAGCTAATAATCGCCGTTGCTGGGTTTCCTACAGGTTTCCTATAATTTATGACATCACGCTGTTTGCTTATAGGGGCCGCTTGAGCACGACATTTATTTGAAAAATTTACAAACGCTCATTTTAAAGCGAGAATGCGATTCATTTGCTCACGGTGACACCGATTTGACTGCAAATAATAATAGCTAACTATTCTTTTTCTGACCAAATGTGACCAAAACGGTTCTAAAAATGCTGTCATTATAAAAGCTTTCTTCAATGTATTGCTTGTTTTTCCTGTTTTATTACATTTCATGTTGTGACACTTCTAATTCCCTGCAACGTCAGAGCGTTCAAAGCGTCAACAAGCTTCCCCGTATTTTTTGACAAGCGTTCTTGACCAGCCTGTTCTCATCCCAAGGTGTCATACTGACGCTTTTGCCAATGCGTATACATCCAACGCACATGGCACCCTTTAGCATCAATATGAGATGCAGATATATATCGGCCAGAAGGCGCCTCCTCAGTGGTCTAACCCTAACCCTACCCCAGACCTAAACCTACCCATAACCGAAGCGTGTTATATTGAGGCTAAAGGGTGCCATGTGCGTTAGATGTACAGGCATTGGCAAGAGTCAGTCTATGACGCCTTGGAATGAGAATGCGTTGCCTTGACAGGGCGGCCAGAGCTTCTTTGATGCTCAAGTCGGCGGCGGTGTAACGCGTACAGTTACTGAGAGTTAGTTGACATCTAGTTGCAAAGTTACTTATGTCTAAAGTGGATCATCGAAATAAAGTGTTACCGTCTGCTGTATTCTATATTGTGCAAATTGTGTTTACCACTAGTATCTTGGTCATATATTAGCATAACTCCTTAACTTGGGTGCTAAAACAATGCTAATTGATTAATCAGCGGGTGCAATAAATTCTTAGTAAATTTTCTCCTGACTGCCAACCTGGATTATTTTACACACGTCTTATTTCTATATCCCCATGTCATATGTTAGATTGTGCAGAATCCAGCTGTGAAGGTCTTTTAAGCAACACAGCGGATCTTGACATTATCTATGTGCTAATCCATTTCTGCGGTGTTCAGAGATTTCAATGGAAAAGAAATTCACCACGTGAATTAATTCCAAGAAATGTGCCCCCCGGTGAGTGTTCCTGTAGTGCGATCTGAGTCATGAGGTGACCTGCAGAGAAACACTCAGGTTTAATAGATGTTGAGTGGACTCAGTGACTGACAGACCAGCAGCAATTTCGGGAGTATTCTTAAGTACTCGTTTGTCACAAGCTGTTTGGCAGTGACGCACATAGACAGAATTCAATGGTGTGAAGAAGAAAATCGGTTAAACTGGAGGAAGGGCTTGTATTATTTGCTGGAGTGTTTTTCTTTTGGAGGGAATTCTTAGAAAAGCAGAAGCCAACATTTGACATAAAACTGACATTGCTACAATTTGCATTTCTCCTCCTAAACAATCAGCCCCAAATTTACTCACCATTTACATTTACATGGAATCAAACTCTTTTATCTGCGGATGTTAAAATGTTTTATGTGGCTTGGGTGGTCGCACTAGATTTAAGAATTATTTTAGACCTGCAATGCACATGGGCAAAAGGATATTGCGCAACACTCCAGGGCTTTCTGTTTTGAATACATTAAAAAAATTATATATTTATTTTTAACATTTCAAACTGTTAATTTAAATTTTAAATTGTGTTATTTAACATAAAAAACAAAGGAGGTATTTGTTGCTGACTTGCGTCTGCAGTGCTCCAATATTGTACAAATGATTCATTAATTGGTATAATGCTTTGATGATATTTTAAGGAGTAGTTCACTTTTAAAAACAAACTTTTGCTGATAATTTACTCACCCCATGTCATCCAAGATGTCCATGTCATTCTTTCTTCAGTCGAAAAGAAATTAAGGTTTTTGATGAACACATTCCAGCATTTTTCTCCATATAATGGACTTTACTGGTAACCAAACGGTTCAAGGTCCAAAAGACAGTATCAATGCAAACTGCAAACTGTTCAAAGGGCTTTAAACAATTCCAGACGATGAATAAGGGTCTTATCAAGCGAAACAATCGCTAATTTAAAAATAAATAACAAAGTTTAAGTTTTATAAGCTCAAATGCCCGCCTTGATCTATTCTGTGATGCGCGTTTGTGACTCTCCTGTTCGAACTCGCTCATTACATCAAAATGAACAAACCTTTTCCCGAGTCAATTAGTTCATTGCGTTTGTTGAATGAACCAAATGACACGAAAAAGATTTGTTCATTTTGATAAACGAGTTCAAACAGGAGAGTAACGAACGTGCATCACATAATGTTTTCATCAAAAACCTTAATTTCTTCGACTGAAGAAAGAAAGACATGGACATCTTGGATGACATGGGGTTGAATAAATTATCAGCAAATGTTTTTTTTTTTTTAAAGTGAACTACTCCTTTAAATGTGTTGTAAAATACTTTTTTTTAAATATCAAACATACAGTGTTGCTAAAAGCTGACAGATATCACAATGTAGCATGTTAATATGACATTATCTATATTGATTTTTTACAGGTCTTTTCACCGTTTTTCAATAGAGTGCCGAAGTCATGACGTCACTTTGACAACTCGGAAGTTAGCGTCGCATGGGTTCCCTCGATTGAAAAAGCTATGCATTTCCCCATAGACTTTTGGAAAATTGCAAAAAATAAGATGTGTTCAACAAAGATTTGTGACCCTTAAACGTTTTGTCTATCAAGATAATCAAAATGTATAGATGTTGAAGCCTATATAAAGTTTAAAAGAACTCAAGCAGGTAATAACTGGTGTGTTTTATGTCATAGATCAAAACGTGAAAATATTTAGAGGCTTTGTTCACCACAGACCTTATTTCAGGCTATTTAGCAAAAAGGCATTCAAAAAACCCATAGACTTTAGAGCGAGGGAACTGGAAGTGCTAAAATGCTAACTCACTTCCACGTTTGGCCTACAGAGTTAAACATCACTATACGAATTTGCAGGCTGAAAAGAGTTACGAACACATAATGCGAACACAAAATCTAGTGTTACCACCCCTTAAGTTTACTACTTAGCGAAATCAGAGAGCGTGACACTGCAGAAAGCTGTGCTTCTCGATATGCAAATGTTTTTATTTTCGGTATGAGTTAGCCTGCTAATTTTCCAGCTCAATTAGGGTAAGAGTAAATGACGTAGGTCAACAACATTTTAAGTGCACTGAGATAAAGCCTTGTTTCAGAGCAATTAAAGTTTACGCGACCCATTTTATTCACAACCAGATACAGGGTGCTTGGGATCATTTGCATGTAGGTGACAAAACACTAAGTCTTCGAAATGGAACGCAGCGTTTTGCCCTTATGCTAATTGAAATGGTTCACATTATGATGCTAAAAAACAAAAGAAACTACTGAATCGGTTTTCAATACCAAAACTGGGAATCCAACAATGGCAGTGTTTTGACAATCTTGTTCGGTATCATAATTAACCATTCATTTTTTATCATATCTAACATTGAAAAATAATGAATGTCTATTATTAACCCTACAACACTTCCTTTTTCTACAGTCTACAGTTGCACTAAAATATTGGTTAGTACAGTGTGTGGGGAAAATGCTGTAACAGAAAGGAGAAATGTGCATTTCAGAACACTGACAATCAACCTTTTCTACTGAAATATGACAGCCGTAAACAATAGATTTGTTTATATTTTATGCATCTTTGTTTTTGAAAGAAACGCCATGTGCTTGCTGAAAAGCACAAGAGCTCTTATATAATGAGTTCTTCTGTTGGAAAGGCACAAGCCCAGTGTTTTGTCAGGATATAGCGTGTTGCATTGCTACAGGATGCTTTAGGTGCACACGCTCTGGAAAGTCTCGATAGTTGAGATGAGAAGAACTAGAGACACGTTTGTCCTCGCATTGACCTTAATCTTCCAGACCGATGCTCTGTGATTATCCGTGGAAGCTTAAGACGTTATACTTCCTTGGTAACGTTCTGTTATGTACAAAAAACGATGTGTTTAGGACTATCTCACAAGCTTTCGAGTTGTTGCGAATCATGACAGTGGTCCCATCTAGAACGTTTGATTGCATTGATTGTTTCGTGTTTGAACATGTCCTCATCATATTAACGGACGGTCACTTATCCATTTGCATTGTGACGGAATGGACACAGAAAGAGTTTTGAGTAAGGTTACGCTTTCCCTTTCAAGTCCAATGCATGCCTTTTCCATGCACAACCGCTCAAAGACAAACAGCACACATACAGCCATGCAGATCTCAAGCCAGACCGTTCGGTCAATCCTTCCAGCGGGACGGGCTCCTGAATCCACACTTCTTCCTCGGTCAGGCTTCCTTTGATATCCTCGTTCCACGCATCCACTCAAGACCTGGGCTCGGACGAGCCCGCTGTTGCGGCCCCGTTCACACGGTCACCTCAGTCTTGCTGTTGGTGACAAAGTACGGATGTGGAGGCAGGTAGTGCTGGCTCTGGGCGGACGTCAACTCGTTCACTTGCTCCACGGTGGCGCTGTGCCTCTTGGGACCGTACGTCTGCCGGCGGCCCAGCGTTTCCGTCCCCTCCCAGCTCTTCAGCATGCCGGGGTTGGCGATGGTGTTCGAGCCAAAAGCCAGCGGGTGGGAACTGTGGATCTTGGTGCTTTTGGACTTGTGTCCGTTCTGCTTTTGGCAGGGCAGCTCTGGGCTGTAAGGGTTGGTGGGCTCCTGCTCAAGACTCACCGAGTGCATGGGAAGAGCGCCTTTCACTGCCAGGTCGGCTAAGTGCCGTCTGTTAGTGTAGAAGTTTTCGTTCGCTTTTTCAGCTGGAAAAGAGAGAGCAAAAGCGAGGGAAAATTCAACACTTCATTAGTCAGATGCAAAGAACAACAACAACCTGATTGCTGATTTGCTCCCCACCGGAGAATTACACATTTAATAGATCAAGGGTAATCACTTGTTTTTCCCATTTTTCTCAGAAAATACTTGAACCGATCGTTTCCTTCTACAAACAACAAAAATAACCGGATGTTTTTGTAGAGGTGTAGTGACATTCTGACATTATTTACTCACCTCCATGTCATTCTGAAGCTTTTTTTTTTTTGAAGAGCTTCACACATACAATATTTGAAAATAACCAAATGTGTACACATGAAGAGTTCAGATGCAAAAGCCTCTAAGTGCCATTTGAAATTTTCTTCTAAAATGATCATTTTTATCAAGCTTGTATATTTAAGTTCAGTCATTTCACTTAAATGGCAATAAAGATTACCTATTAATTGTCATTTAAGTGAAATTACTGAACTTAAATATACAAGCTTGATAAAAATTGTCAATTTAGAAGAAAATTTCAAATGGCATTTAGAGGCTTTTGCATCTGAACTCTTCACATATACTCAAAAGTTTGGGGTCAGTCTGAATTAAAGGGATAGTTCACTTTGAAATTAATTTTGGTATGTTTTAGCTTACCTCAAGGGCATTCAAGATGTAGGTGTCTTTGTTTCCACAGTATTTTCAATTATGATATTTTTAGGTTAAACCGTTCTTGTCTGTCAGTCATATAATGGAGGTATATGGGGTTCACCTCAAAGAGCATGCACAGAGAAGTCCAAATTAAACATGATTTAATGACTCGTAAATGTAAGTACACATTGATGGCCTAAGACACGAAACGAGCGGTTTGTGTGAGAAAACACACAGTATTTGTATTGTTTTTACCTCTTTTAATCACAGTCACGTCCAAGTGATCTGAGGGCGAGGGCGCTTCTCTCTCAGACAAGAATGGTTTGACCTAAAAATATCAAAATTGAAAATACTGTGGAAACAAAGACACCTACATCTTGGATGCCCTTGAGGTAAGCTAAAACATATCTAAAATTAATTTCAAAGTGAACTGTCCCTTTAAGAATCAAATTAATCAGAGTTAAATTAATCTAAATGTTTCCAACTTGGGTTTGTTTACAAAAAAATAACTTGTGAAATGCAAATATCTAAGAGTGTCTCAAAAAAATTATAAGAGCAGTTAATGCTCCATTGTGATTGGCAACCAAAATAGTTGTGAATGCTTTTCTTTTCGCCTGAAGGTTTCTATTTGTTACAAGTAAATGTGTTTCTTTGAATGCAAATTAGCTTGGATTGCTTCCATCATGGAAACATGCAGCTTTTTGCTCTTCCAGAGGATGGTTTGTTTAGGGTTTTTATTTGTCAGCTGAAACTTTTTTTAACCTGTAGTAAAATAAAAAGTAAAAAAAAATCTCACTGTCAACTTTGCTGCTATTACTGTAAATGTTATTCTTGGACAATAATGTTTAAAACGGCAACCAACAGTTTCCTTAGAAAAAGGTGTTACTGCAAATACAGTATTTAACATTAAAGTGGATTAAAAAAGTTAATCAAAGTTGTCCTAAGACAAGAACGGGTGTTGTTCAAAATTCATGTATAACTATGAAGAAAGCTTTTGATCCACTTCAAATGTTGACCCCCGTATATTTTTTAACCAGTGCTAGTCGATCACTGACATTATGAATCACAACTTGCAAGGACCAGATCAGACAAATGAGTATAAACAATCCTCAGCGTGTCACAAATCATTTCTTTTTCATAAATTCCATGAAATGTCACTAACGGCCTATCACCTTCCAACTCAGCCAGGCCTTAATTGGGACTGACTACACTCTGCATGAAATCCACCTCATTTCAGCATGACATTTTAGACTTTTTAATTAAATATCCTTCAGGTGACCTTTATAACAACATTGACACCCCAAATAGTCACAACAAACCACAGATCTAAAACCTCATACCAGGAGGCAGAGCGCAAAATAAGCCAGCCGGCCGAGAGAAGTGCTGATCTTTGATGCGACTCTTTCATTAACATCAATGCGCCGAGATTAACGCACACCAGAGGAACTACTGGGGGATACTCCTCGGCTCGCCGTGTGGAGCGTCTCCTGGGCCTCTCTCATTATAAACTGTCCTTTTTTGTTTTCCCAGGGTTTGGTCTGCACAGACTGCATTTCAGTGGATTTGAAACTAAGCAGTTTCATCTGTGGCCGATTCATCACACGCGCCACTTCTGCTGGTTGTTTGTCCACTGTTTGCAAGCTGTCATCTCACTGATGTCTTTCATTGGCTTTACTCTGATGCCAAACTAACTGATGTAAAAAATAAAAAGTGACTATTACTACCCAATGTCACTACCACTGTAAAACACAACTTAAAGAATTCATTAAATAATAAATTAATGAATTAAAATGATCACAAACCATATGAGAAGCTTCTAGAACCTTCTGGTTTCTGCTTTTAGAACAAGTTAACAATGTCACTGGTGCAGTTAGTCATCATCTGAAGTACTTCTGATACTTAAGTGACTGCGAAAGAGTAATGAGAGTCTTTAGCTCTCCTGACATCAAAATCTGAATACAGAATTTCTAAAATAAATAAATAAAAACCCTGACCCCCGATTTCAGAGACAAGACTTAAGCCTAGTCCAGAACTAAAATGCATGTTTGAACTGTTTTAACAGAAAGCAACGCGCACTGGCTTATCTTAAAATATGTCAGTGCTATTGTTTTGTCTCAAAGGCATGTTTATAAAAGATACTTATATTCTAATTGAACTAAGGTCTTATCTAGGCTTAATCTAAGGCCTGTTTGTGAAACCAGGCCTTAAACTGCTAGGACATGTTTCAAAATTAACATTTGAGCTGGTCCTTTTAGGTTGGACAATTATAACAGCAAGTATATTCAAACTTATATAAACATTCCGGAAGGAGTAGTTCACTTAAAAAAAAAAAAAAAAAACTTTTGCTGATAATTTACTCACCCCCATGTCATCCAAAATGTCCATGTCTTTCTTTCTTCAGTCGAAAATAAATTAAGGTTTTTGATGAAAACATTCCAGTATTTTCTCCATATAATGCACTTTACTGGTAACCAAACGAGTTCAAGTGTCCAAAAGACAGTTTCATTGCAAACTACAAACTGTTCAAAGGGCTTTTAAACAATTCCAGATGATGAATAAGGATTGCATCAAGCGAAGCAATCATTTAAAAATAAATAAATAAATAAAATAAAAGTTTAAGTTTTATAAGCTCAAGTGCTCATCTTGCTCTGTTCTGTGTGACTCTCCTGTTCGAACTCGTTCATCAAAATGAACAAATCTTTTTCCAAGTCAGTTTGTTCATTTCATTCATTGAATAAACCAAATGACTTGAAAAAAGATTTGGCCATTTTGATGAATGAGTTTGAACAGGAGAGTCACGACACGCATCACAGAACAGAACAATGCGACCATTTGAGCTTATAAAACTTGCACTTTGATTTTTTTTTTAAATGACTGATCATTTCACTTGATAAGACCCTTATTCATCATCTGGTGTCATTTAAAGCCCTTTGAACAGTTTGCAGTTTGCACTGAAACTGTCTTTTAAGGGGTCGCACAACGGACGCAGCAGCGCCGCGTCGCGTCTAGGACAACTCAAGGTATCGCACACCGGACGCGCACTTTCTCATCAGTGTATGGCCAGCAATATTGTAATGTTTAATGACAGGAGATGAAGATAATGTCTGTTCTATGTAGTTATTGTACTGCACAATTAAATACAATCGTTGCTGAGTCTGCAGTCTGAAAACTTTACCTCAGAGCATCCGTTAACTGAATGAATTGAGAAATCTCACCTGAAAAAATCCAATAACATCAGCAATTGTCATTCAAGCAGCTGATTTCTGTAAATGAATGCAAAACGAAATGTATATTGCAGGATAGGGCGAAGTCAGGACCCATCAGCAACGATTTGAGACAAAAATAATTTAAATTTGATATAAAACTATGTAAATGGCGCTCTGTGGCGCTGCAGGGTTTTGAACACGGTCCTGAGCCGTCGCTGGGCGCTGCCGCGGACAGACGCCGAATGGCGCTGCCGGTGTGTGTACACTCATAGAGAATAATGTGTTCGAATTTTAAAGACGTGGCGCTGCGCGTCCGGTGTCCGACCCCCTTTAGACCTTGAACCATTTGGTTACCAGTGCATTATATGGAGAAAAATCCTGGAACGTTTTCATCAAAAACCTTAATTTCTTTTCGACTGAAGAAAGAATGATATGGACATCTTGGATGACATGGGGGTGAGTAAATTATCAGCAAAAGTTTTTTGAAGAAGTGAACTACTCCTTTAAAGCCATTTGAGCCATGACCATGCATTGGGAGAACAATACTGTAACAGTGCACTAAGTAAATGACCCTAAATATTGACATACAGGCATTATGTCAAGACAAGACCCCTATGATCCAAATCTAGACCAATAAGCCCCTTTTCCACCAAAGCATTTTGAGAGCCGGATTCGGAGCCGGAAAAGATTAAAAGACTTACATATTTCAATTTTTAAAGTTTTCTTGGTACACGAGTTAGAGATAATCCCAAAGCAATGTACTTGCAAGCATTTCTCAGCGACGTACACAGTGACGTAACAACGTTGTTCCCTGGCGCTCTAGTCAGTGGAAAAACAAACAGGTTCTGAATGGGTTCACAAGTTGAACCAACTCTGAACCAACTTTGAACCAGCACCAGTTCTGAACCAGTTCTTTTTGGGTGGAAAAGGGTATATGAGACCACCTAACATCCAGTCTAACAACCAGATCTCAGACCAAGCCCACATGATCAAGAACTCTTGACTAAAGGTGGCCATTCTGAAGACTTCCAAACATCAGTTCTTGTATTTTAGAGTAATGCACAACAAGAAAAGTATGCCATGTTAAATACTTGATGAATTGCTGGGATTTACATTTGTAATTCTTGACAATGGTAGATTTATGGAAGCCAGAACTTGGCTTCAGTGGAGAACAGGCTTTGATCAAACCCATATACAGGCAGGTTTAAGAATGGCCGCTTACCCACAGCCTTGAGCGAAGCGTACTTGTTGAGCTCCTTTCCAGGTTGAGATGGCTCATAGGGGTGGGCTACAGGTACCTGTCCAAGCGAAGGGTATTGTGTCATGGCTTGCATCAGAGATGAACCAGACCCCACACTGTTCATTTGGGCACACTCTAAAGCAAAGAGACAGAAAATAGACGAATGACCGATATGAAAGGTAAATAGGTTTTCTTTCTAAAATAAAAGCAATACCTCAAGTAGTATCATGCATATTTGTATTTTTTGAAGGTGAATCATTGGTCTTGGCTCATCTGGCGATCTAACTGACATAAAACATGAAGACAGACTGGACTAAGAAACTTTTCATATCTTTGTAGTTTTTCATATTAGAGCAGGAATTGTTAGTTCAGTGATAATAGAAACGGATAACAGATATAAGTGGTAAATCACACTCCGTTATCAGTAGACTGTTGGAAGTTATTTGCTTAATTTTAATACATTTAAAGAATGTATGTACACTGTAAAAAATAAACCGTAAATTTTACGGTAAAAACGGCAGCTGTGATTGCCAGAACTGTACCGTTAAAAATACGGTAGGAACGTTAATGGTTTTACAGACTTAACTTAAAATTTACAGTAATAAACCGTATTTATTTTCTGATAAAATGTGGATTTACCAACTTATTGACATATTGATATCTGTTTTAAACCATTGTAAGTCACTGACAACCAACAATCATCACAGCAGTGATGAGAGTTAAATGAGCAATCAGAGCACATTACAAGTGAATACTTGTATAAACCAACACTTATTTAAAGAAGCTGCACAGTGTCATTCACACAAACATTAAGCACTATTATGGTAACACACATACAATAAAAAAATGCACGAAACATTAATTTAACAACATTAAATGTAACATAAAACCCTAATGTACATAACTGATTAGAAAACAATAAAACTATGAGGAACCATAGTTATTTCAACAAAAATACATAAAATGTGAAGTGTCACACAGGGAATTGTGGGAATGTCAATTTACGTTTTTTCACTGTAAATTGTACAACGATTTGTTCTTTTTCACTTTCAAAAACTGTAAATTTAACGGTATTTTACTGTAAAATTATATCACAGTTATTTACCGTGTTTAGTACTGGAAACTTTCTGTTTATCAATTAACAGTTTTGCACTGTAGCTTTTTTACAGTATTTTACTGTAAAATCACGGATGTTTTTTACAGTGTATGTATGCATGTCCTACATGTATTTAAAATGTAGCTTAAGCATATACTACACACTTTAATGACACACTGACCAATTTAGACCAACAATGCGAGTGGGTGATTTCTTTTCAGTTACCAACAATAACCATACAGCTTAAAGCCATTTTGTTTGGAGTAGCATTAAAAATCCACTTGAGGGGGCACAAGCATCTGAATGACTATGACTCTTCTAAGCATTACTTATTGTTTGTGTGCGAGCGTTACACACATTATTCAGGGAAGGCTAAATGCTGTATGAGAATCTGTTGTTCTTCAACACATTATCCCCCTCAGAAGTCTTTCTCACTGCTTTTTCTTTTGTTTAAGCTCATAGCAGTTAGGATACCTCCCATCAGGGACCGCTAAATTAACATTTAACAATATCTTAAGCTGCTTGAGGCCTGTTGCATCGACCCATCAACACAACTTGTGAGTTTTCTCTTTGGTGATTCACTCTATACCCCCAGGAAGCAGATCATTAGTCATGGATTTCTGGAGCTCCAGCCAGGCTCTCCTGGGCTACTAATCGAATCCGTTTGAACTGCTAATGTCAAAACATGTTAATGCCAAAAGCACTGGCAAGCGACGGTCACAATGGAAAAATTAATTGTTTGTTTCACAAGTTTTCACACTTGATTACAGCAAAGACTTTCCTAGTGAGGGTCGCAGATGGCGTAAAATCATAAACGCTTTTCTGGAGATTGCATTAGTAGACATCTGGCCAGCTGAATGGGGGCGCAGGAGCATGGCTAATTGACTGGCCCTTTGCCGGCTGGCACGAGGGGACAACCAGATGTTGTGGGTATTATCTCTAACCACTCTGATGAGTCGAATGAGACAGATAAAGTACAGCCAAACGCCAGAGAGGAATTAGGAAACACCACTGTATACGTCCACTTCTTTCTTTGTGAATGAGTCTGTTTGTGTCCGTGATGGTGATGGTTGTGCTGCCTGATCTTCTCCCGTTCTTCAGATGTGTTTTAGTTGTTGAACTCTCTTGATCTGTTGTTGTCTTGGAAACCTCTTTTAAGTCTATTTCTTCTAGCTGGATGGCTGTTCGCTACAAGATTGTACCATCTGTATCACAGGACTTACTGAAGGGCTCTTACCTTCAGCACACACTTCAGGCACTGGACTGAAGCCAAATATCAATATATCAAATATCAATGTTGAAAACAGTGCTGCCTTATATTTTTTAAAAAATATATCAGCATTCCTTCCAGAAATGTTAATATTTTGATCAATTTAATGTGTTTTTGAGGAATACATCTTTAGCCTTAGTCTTCATTAAATCTTAATCCTACTGAGCTTTTGAATGGTAGTGTATTTGGCAGAGACTTTCATCCAAATCAACTCACAGAGCATTCAAGATATACGTTTTATTAATTGATGATCTTGGCATTGCTAACATGCTCCACTGTTTGAGCTGCCAGGAAAGCCACCGTAAAACTAAGCAGAAATGAAGAGAATCCATGTACACTCTTAAAAATGCTGGGTTGTTTCAACCCAATTTTGGGTCAAATATGGATGAACCAAGCCATTGGGCTATATTTTTAAATTGCATTTTTTTAATCCAATGTTTGAGTTTGTCCATATTTGACCCAAAATTGAGTTAAAACAACCCAGCATTTTTAAGAGTGGACTATTTATCATTTCAGACACTTGTGACAATCATCTGGTTTTAGTAATATACATGAAATTAAATATAGGATTCAATAAAAAATAATAATAATTTGTGCAGTTTTTTATTACATTTACACTTCAGGTAGACTGAGGGGCCGTTCACACGACACCATTTACACGACAATCCTGTTAAATCCAAACTTTTAAAAATGGGTTTCAAAGTGCAAGTTTTTGAAAACTACACCCTTATCATCTCCGTGTAAACTGAAGTGTAGCAGTAAAAAATATGATCACAAGTGGTTATAAGAACTGCACAAATCAACAAGGTGATACAATATACTCAAAGGTGATTTATTTGTTCGAAGCCTTTGTGTTCAATTTTCTTAAAGGAAGTGAAACAGGACTTTCAGGTAGCCTAGAATCTAGACGCACCCTAGCGGCAGCAAAAATGATTTTGCCGCAAAGTCAACTCTCCGTTGACTTTCGATGTGGAAAAACCAAACTCTGGTAGGGCCAATCATATCGTGTATAGAGTCGGCGGGCGGGCTTAACATAATGACGACAGAGTTGAGGTGGTAAGAGCAAGCTCGGACATACTCAGTTTTAGTCGTTCATCCTCGGATGCGGCCGGCGCCGTGTGCGCTGTTACACAAAAGCTGTGGCGAAAGACAACCGTTTATCCCGCCCTCCGGATTGAGCCCTGTCAATGATGAGTTTCCAGACCTAACATCTTGATGTAGGTCTGGCATGCCCAGGCTAGACTTTAGGTATATCAGAGGAGAACATTCTAAAATTGTGAAGATAAAATTGAGCCAGAAGACAAAGTAATAATACAGTATTATAAAGATTAACATCCTAAGAGTGAAAATAGGACAAAACAAATGATAGATTATGTCATTTGTTTCTATAGGCATGTGCATTCAGCTCGAGTGCACTGTGGTAAAAGAATACGTGTGTGCCCAGGCGTGTCGTCTTTCATAATAAAGTGGCATCGCCAACTTACTTTACTGGCATGCATAATACAGCGTTATTAGTCGTTTTAAAGTTTCCGTGTGAACGGGATCGTTTTGATAACGTTGTCCTCTGTACAAAGGAAAAACGTTTCCATATTAGCTCATAGTTTTCGTGTACCCTTATACTGCATTCAAGCATAACAGCTAGTCACTTCATACATTCCCTGAGAATCAAGCATGATTTTTGATATTTGTTTGAGCTACAGGAACAGCCTAATCATAAAACATTTAACACATACTGTATGGTGGTAGAATTGGGAAACACGTCTAGATGGATCTAGTTCATACACCTTCCACTAATAAATAAGATCTGTCTGTGTGCTGAACAAACAACAGTGAGATGTTACATACCATACCAACACTGATCATATGAATCCTAGAGTTTTATTATGTTTTTTTTTCAATCTGACTAAAATAAAATATCTAGATTATACTTGGATGTCTCGCTCTACAACGTAGATTACACACACCCATATCGGAAACGCAAATTTGGAAGCTTTCATGTTAATTTTTAAAAGTTTAAAAAATTTGATTTCACAGAACATCCTGATAGGATTCAGAACAATGAACAAAACATAGATGGAGTAGATTGAGTCCATCAACACCTCAAAAGCTTCTTTCATCCTGGGTCAACATTAAACTTTAACAATACTTCACTTCTTACAAACGTATCCATATTGGTAACACTTTACTTGAAGGGGTGTGCATAAGACTGACATGACACCTTTATAACCATGACATGACATATGTCTTGAATATGAAGTAGGGTTTATGCATGTTTATGACAACTGTCATTAAGTGTATTTCGCCCAATAATGACATTGAATGCAATATAACTGTGTATATATAACTGTGTCTTTATAACTGTGTCATGAATATTTTTCGTGACCTTAACTACAGTGGTATTAACTGAATTTGTCATTAAAATGTTATAATGGCTTCATGACAGCCAATGTCAAAACCAACCACCTGACAGTTTAATGTAATGTTAACTAATAAAGCTAGGTGGTTTTTTAAGTTTAATAATTAATCTGTTATGTCATGTTTCTGACAGGTTGTGTTGTCTTAGTAATGTCAAGTTATCATGACAAAGACATCTCAAACAATGTCATATTTGCATTAAAAATGTCAATATTGAGCGAATGACACTTAAACGCGGTTGTCACAAACATGCATATTTGAACCTGTTATTTTTCAAACTAGAATTTCTTTTTTAAGGAACTAAGCAAAAATCACATCATCTTTTGATTCATATAATCAATCGCCTAGATAATCTGGCTCATAAACGGAATGACTGTAACCATAAAGAAAATAATCCCAGACAATTAGAATCAGTTTAGATTTCAGTCTCCTAAACATGAAGCTCCCATAAATGCATCAATTAAAATGCTTATAAACCAGGTGTGCAGAATATCCAATTAATTGTGAGGAAATTAATTACACTGTGATCCATAATCTCTTAGGCTGTAAGATTAATTCCATTTCGATAATCAAAAGAGGGGATGGAAGCAAGTCATTATGCAGTGGAACTGTAATAAAGACAGGGTAAAGGTCCATTCGCAGAAAATGAAATGCCTGTCCTGCGTTTCCTGAATGATTATTGAGTGTCTCCAGAATCAATCCTTTAGACGCTGAGCTTAACCTAACGCAAACTGCTTCTTCACACAAAACTCTTGAAATGCTGTTTCTGCAGACTCAGTCTAACTCAATTGTGGCATCCACAAGGTCTGACAGAGCAGCTTTAGGCATGGTGGCAGGTAATGGTTTTTAATATCTGCTGACAGTGACGAATTTTCTTTTTGACAAGGTCATTAGTCAAACAGAGTATGATACTACATCCTGCTTATTAGTATTGATGCCGAGAGACACGTGTGGCATTATACAAGACACAATGCTGATTTACAATTGATCCACATTATTACAATTAACCCTGAGGTGTACGCTTCATATTTGGCCAGACAGATAGATAGATAGAAAGACAGATGGATGGATGGATGGATAGACTTTAACATGAAGACTGTTTAACAACACAACGCACCAATCATATTGTATTCTATAAATATCAATACTGGTTTACCCAGAATGCAGCAGAGAAGCCTAGAAGACAGTTTCTAACATCATATATTGACTGTGGTATGTCCTAAAGAATATGTCCCTCCTTTGTCTAAATCAAATATTTAACCAGCTTGAAAAAAGCACCGGAAGGTGGAAAAGAGATGATTCCTATTATTTGTGGCCCACAAACCATCCCATCTTTCAGATAATTGGATTGTCTCACTGCTTATACTGTACAATCACACCCTATGAGAAGACACACCAGAAACGACATGGGAATAACTAGCCTCTGATTCCTCATCTGCAGAGAGCTTTAATTTCTTTGGCCTTCTTTGTAGCGTTGCCATGCAACCTCCAATCCAGTAATGAGTAGGCTTGATTTAGGATGCAGTAAGGACAGCGGTTCATCTTTCACAATTGTCTGGTCCCTCATTTGGGTGGATACAGTAGAAAGTAAATCTTTTGTGGAGGAAAATCATTCTATGAAACTCACACACTGCCCAAAATCTTAATCCGTATTTTTGTCTTGTGTTTAAGGGAAACAAAATATAAACATCCTTAACTCTTTCCCTATTGGCGTTTTTCTAGAAAAGTGGTCAGCTTTTTAACAAAACTTAATGGTCTGTAGAACTTTATTCTAGCTTCATTCTTTCTTAAAACCCTTGAATGTGGGTAAGTTTCATACACAAAAAAGAAAAAAAAACTTTTTTTAATCAAAGACTTCGTCTGGATCTGATTCAGAACGATGATGAAAACACAGATGGAGTAGATCGAGTCCATCAACACCCCAAAGCTTCACAGTCCTACACCTCATCATGGGTCGACATTTCATTCAGTAACATTAAAGCTGAAGTCTGTAACTTTTTGGGGTACAAAATACATTTTTGACAAAGTACATAACAAACCAGGTGTTCAAAACTATTTGCTTGCCTTGCTATATATATATATATATATATATATATATATATATATATACACACACACACTCACCTAAAGGATTATTAGGAACACCATACTATTACTGTGTTTGACCCCCTTTCACCTTCAGAACTGCCTTAATTCTACGTGGCATTGATTCAACAAGATGCTGAGAGCATTCTTTAGAAATGTTGGCCCATATTGATAGGATAGCCTCTTGCAGTTGATGGAGATTTGTGGGATGCACATCCAGGGCACGAAGCTCCCGTTCCACCACATCCCAAAGATGCTCTACTAGGTTGAGATCTGGTGACTGTGGGGGCCAATTTAGTTCAGTGAACTCATTGTCATGTTTAAGAAACCAATTTGAAATGATTCAACCTTTGTGACATTGCGCATTATCCTGCTGGAAGTAGCCAACAGAAGATGAGTACATGGTGGCCATAAAGGGATAGACATGGTCAGAAACAATGCTCAGGTAGGCCATGGCATTTAAACTATTCTCAATTGGCACTAAGGGGCCTAAAGTGTGCCATGAAAACAATCCTAACACCATTACACCACCAGCAGCAGCCTGCACAGTGGTAACAAGGCATGATGGATCCATGTTCTCATTCTGTTAACGCCAAATTCTCTACCAAAGACTCTACCATCTGAATGTCTCAGAAATCGAGACTCATCAGACGAGGCAACATTTTTCCAGTCTTCAACTGTCCAATTTTGGTGAGCTGTTGCAAATTGTAGCCTTTTTTTCCTATTTGTAGTGGAGATGAGTGGTACCCGGAGGGGTCTTCTGCTGTTTTAGCCCATCCGCCTCAAGGTTGTGCATGTTGTGGCTTCATATGGTATGTATGCTGCACATCTCGGTTGTAACAAGTGGTTATTTCAGTCAAAGTTGCTCTTCTATCAGCTTGAATCAGTCGGCCCATTCTCCTCTGACCTCTGGCTTCAACAAGGCATTTTCGCCCACGGGACTGCCACATACTGGAAGTTTTTCTCTTTTCACACCATTCTTTGTAAACCCTAGAAATGGTTGTGTGTGTAAATCCCAGTAACTGAGCAGATGAAATACTCAGACCGGCCCGTCTGGCACCAACAACCATGCCACGCAAAAGCTGCTCACCTTTCTTTCCCATTCTGACATTCAGTTTGGAGTTCAGGAGATCGTCTTGACCAGGACCACGTCCCTAAATGTATTGAAGCAACTGCCATGTGATTGGTTGATTAGATAATGGCATTAATGAGAAATTTAACAGGTGTTAATAATCTTTTAGGTGGGTGTATATACTGTATGTACACAGAAGAAAGTCAGTAAGTTTTGTTATGGCAGGTGTTTGTCTCAAAAGTAAGTTTTGAAACATCCATGACCAAAAGTATCAAATTGCCATGGAGTTCAATGGGAATGCTAACAGATTGTTCTCTCCTCCTTGGCTGGTCAGGAGCAACAGTACATAGCAAACAAAGCTGATTGTATTTGGCTAAAAATAGATTTTTAAGTGACAAAACTATAAATGCTGGACTGACAGAAATTGCTGTAATTTGTGAGCGTTTCAGAGAGAGGCAGAGAGGGAGAGAGAGAAAGCGAGTGGCCGTTTATCTGGGAGGAGATGTCAGCTATGCGTGAGATGTCACCCAGCTTTGGGTTCTCATCGTTTCGCTCTGCCAAGAAGTCTGATTGGAATTTAGCCCATTTTTGAAGAGAGCACTTAATGAATATGCCAGTTTTAGTTATGTTACATGCACAGTTCTATTCCCTCCTGGACTGTGATTCAGAAGCCTTATCTAACATAGGTAATAAATGACCGAGGTCAGCTTTTGGGGAGGAGGAGGGGGCTGAGGGGTCGCATAGGACATTTTTGTCAATACGTAATGGAAAAACATGCTTCGGTGCATATTGCAAGAAGAGAAACATTGGCCCTAGGAAATATGTTAGTAAGACCTGTGCTGAATTTTTCATGAAAAGAAAAAATAATCAATATACCTGCATTTCTCCAATAAATAATACATCTAATATTACCAAAACATCTTTAGATCACTGGTTTTTGGACATAATAGGCACTTCAATTATTCTAAATTGCAAATGCACACACAAATTCAGATTCAAATAAAAAATCATGAGTTTGTTTGTGTTTATAATCTGCATACTTTATGAATTTATGGCATATTTTAAGTCCTCATTTAATTTTGCATCTAGGATGTACATAAAGTGCATTACATAGCACAAACAGGAGGGTGTTTTTAAAGTTCAAAAGAACCCATCCAAATCCAGTATTTGTGGACTCAAGTTTTAGTTTGAAGGAGCCCACTTAATGCTGTATCTCAGTGATAAAAAGAGATAATGAATACAGAAATTGGGCTAATTACAGCCTTATTTCCCACTGGTCAGAGAACAGATATCAGTGCCAAGCTAATTACTTTAGAGAGGGGCATGAAAGTACATGTTGTGTCTGATATAAAACAGACTTAACTAAATGGGATGAAGAGACACATTTGACATATCAGAAATATCCTCTCTAGCTGTATGACACCAATAATTGAGATTCTTAGCTCATCTCTTTCTAATGGAGACGTCAACAAAATGTTATCAATAATAAGGTTGGCCGAGTGAAATGAAAAATAGCTTTTTGTCCTTTTTGAAACCTCTAGTGCCTATTAGTTGCAAAGCCGTTAAAAAGTAAGGGTGAGTTAATAAATTAATTTGAAATTTTCAGTCAACTATCCCTTAAAAGTAGAAGGACACAAAAAGACCTGCTCAAATGAGTCAAAGTGACTCAAAACAGACACAGATAGTCTGCAAGGCCTCATTAAAAATGCAATAGCATATTTTGGGATCTAAACACAATAGTGACTTGGGAAGGGCACAGACATTGTCACACAAAGAAAACTTTGGAACCGACCTGAAAGCTGAACGGAAATAATGGATTTATCATCTTTCCACTATACATTTGCTTTTCATATGAAAGGATGTGGATATCTTGCTGTGATATGTGTATGTATGGGGCATTTGAAAGGCTGGCTGGTGTCTGTCTGTGGTTCTTCTAATTTCAGGTGTGTTATGACCTTCAACATCTCCTGTTACAGATGGCGGGCTGACTGTCAATGACTGCCTTAAAATAAACCCAAGGGTTTTTTTCCAGAGCCGAAATATTTTTAATGGCAGTATTAGCTTAATCTGTATTTTTGACTTGTTTTTCTGTAAAAATCTATACATCTTTAAAAATAATATTAATTTTACTTAAGCACAACTGTTTTTTTTTTTTTTTTTTTTTGGGGGGGGGGGGTTACGTTTTAGCCCAAACAACACTTGTGTAAATGTAAATACTCGTTTACTCACCCTCATGTCATTCCAAAACTCAACATTTCAATGGCTTTCTTTCTTCTGTGAAACTCAATAGAAGATATTTTGAAGAATGTTGGTAACCAAACAGTTTTGGTCAATACTGACTTCCATTGTATGGATAATAAAGGAAATAAAAGGGTATATGGAAATAAAATAAAAATAATAATAATAAATCATATTCCACAGAAGAAAGAAATCATACAGGTTTGTAAAAAAGATTGTACCACAAATCTAACAAATCTAATAAAGAAGATTGTTTCAAAGCTATTATTTTTTTTTGCCAATTAACAAATATATTTTATGACATACACTCTCTTAAAGTCCCCCAGTAGTCAATAATTTAACCCCTAAAACTCATCTTTGATCACAAAAATTATTCATGCCTTAAAATAGCTTGAATGTAACTCTACCCCCTTGCCTCATTTAGTATACAAAGTTCTATGATTATGCAAATTAGCCCCACCTCCACTCACTCACGCCATCTCAGAGAACCAATCGTTGACGATCACGTTTTTGAGACTGGTTCACTGCGGTTTTAGGGATAAAATACTTAGCAATGGTGTTAACTCATAAATTGGTGTGAACACAACATAGACATAAACAGCATTACAATCTTGAAGGAAAGTTTTTCATATCTAATAAAGTTTTTATCTCAAGTAAATTTATCTTGTTTTAAGGATATGTAGACTGGGGAAACAAGACAAAAACGTTGATTAAGAAAATGCATTTCTGCAGTGTGCAAGTCTTTACTTTCAAAATGACAAAAACATGAGTGGAAAATATCCACAAAAGCCTGTGTAAAAGCTTTTCCTGGGTGCTGAACAGTGGAGATGTGGTTCCATCTTCACCACCACTATATCATAATGAAGGCTTTGTGCACCTACACTGTGTTGTTAGGTCTTTCTTAAATTCCCAGAAGCCATTTCTGTCATGCATGAATACGCTTTCCATTCCTTGTTTGGTATTTTTTAAAAGCTTATCATGTGATTCAACAGCAAAATGCCAGAAGAAAACAAGACAAGCTCTGACTTTGATTTCTTCCAGATCTACCATTACATGACTCATTACGCACTCAACACAACTCCACACGTGGGCAGCCATCTTAAATTTGGATACCCATCGTCTGCATATTCATCTCTTTCCCAGAAAATGTGGATGTTGTGCTGTCAGTGGCCCATTGGTTTTTAGGATAAGTATGCCACATATGGGCACAGACGTACCTCAAGGACTCAAACATGGATGTGAGCTGCACACATCCCACCACATCATCTGACATTTGATATAATGAAAAAGGACCCAATGTCTTATTTTGTTTTTCAGATACTTGATAAAACATTAGATGACACTATTTCCTTTAAAAGTTCCCTGGTTTGGGTCTGACAGGCTGACGAGACCTCAAACTCTAGCCTTACAAGCATCAAGTTCTTTTTATTTCCTTGGTTTTCATCACCAGTGCTGTGCTCTGTTCAGACGAAGCAAGAAATGCCAGTAAACAGGGTAAATAATAGAGTATTTGGTAAATATAAATTAGACTGTGATCATATTTTCTGCAACTCTTTAGTAATCTTGCCTTGTGGCAGCCTTGGCATACATGTTTCATTTTCTGGCACTCCTTGAACTTTTAGCTTTAGCCTTTAGTATTTCGCCTTGGTGTATTCCAGCAGAAAAAAATTGTCTCCCGCTGAAATCTCCTTCAACTTAATTTAACTTAACCTAATTTAACTTAACACTTAATTTAACACTTAACTTAACTCTTGGTCTCACTTTATTTGATGGCCCCTTTAAAGGGGTGATGAACTGAGAAATCAAAATTTTCCTTGAGCTTTTGACATCTAAGAGGTCATAGTATTATAAGAATATCCTGTAAGTTTCAGAACTAAAAACGTCCTTGTTAGTCCAATAAAAGCTTTTATTGACACCAGCCTCAGCAAACTACTCGTTTTTAAAAGTGGGGAACTATGACGTCAAAGAGGATAAAACACCACCCCGCAGAAGAAGATCAATGCCTACTTCAACATGGCCGGTTTAGCCCCGCCCACCAATTCACGCACTATACACATAGCTAAATAACATAGATTCCTACCTCGTGATGACAAACCGGATCGAGCTACAGAGCAATACAAAATATTGTGCCGTGCCTGGTTGTGGAAGAAGACGCTGCATAAGCTTCCTCTGGATTCCAATCAGGACTGCATGGATAAACTTTATTTTGAATCACGTTCCAGCTGATGAGGGTAAAACATTGTCAGTCTCTTTGCTTCATTTCACTGAGGATTGTTTTGTAAACAAGACTGGATTTGCAGACCGATTAAGAGTAAAGAACGATGTTGTGCCGTCTATATTGGAACAGGAATGGTGCAACACACGGACTCTGGGTCAAATTTGTTTAAGGGCGAATCATTCCGGTTGTCATTTTACAACATTGGACGTTTTGAAAACAATTTCCCTCAAGTGCATTGACCACTTTTACGTGGTCTCGGTCTATGTCACGGTCTTGACGGTCTTTGGTCTTGGTCTTGTCTTGGTCTTGGACCTCTCGGTTCTTGTCTAATCTGCGCTGTCTGAGAACCGACATCGTGGTCAGGGGGATTTAGCAATTCAATACTACAATATCCACGAAGATATCCGCATCAGATTGAGGCGCACATCCGAGTGAAGACACAGCGTGCGCGAAACACTGATATCGCAGCGGCAACAAGCACTTTGATCACTTGATTTAAAAAAACATATTACGTACATTATTGATGTATTCATATTTAGTCAAACACATATCAGTTATGATAGATTTTAACACACAGCCAACGGTGTGTTTGTAACCATAGCGACAAAAAAAACAACTTTCGGTTCCTGCACTTAAAAAATATTTATGTATTTAAAAGTTGCAGAATGGATTCATGTGGAGATTTCGAAATCAAATTTGAAATTCAGTCTGGTTCTGAACTTGGTCTGTCTTGGTCTTGGTCTTGTCTTGGTCTCGATACCCTCTGGTCTTGGTAGTGTCTTGGTCTCGGTTTTAGGCGGTCTTGACTACAAGTCTAGTTCATGTTCATGACCCCTTTAACACTTTAGTTGACTATAAGTAATGCTGCACCAACATGTCAACTAACTCTCCTTAGAGTGTTAACTAAGTCTCCTTAGAGTGAGTTAGGTTTAGAATAAGTTATGGAATATTTGGCAGATATCAAGCAGACAGTCTACTAATACTCTGGTGATTGCTTTTGACATGTAGTTGCAAAGTTACTTAAAGTCAACAGAATGTTTAAAAGGGACCATCAAAATAGTGTTTCCAAACTCTTAACTAAGCTTAGTTTTTTTAACTTAACTTTCTGCCATAGCTTAGAAGTCTCAGGCCACAATTATTGAAAGCGGCCAGTATTTCCTGAATTATGTTGCAAACAAATGCAATTTTCAAAAACTCATGCCTGCCTATACCACATTATTAGTTTGGTACTGCCTCATGTGGTTATTATCCATGAATATTCAATATCCCCACATCCTCAAAATTAATAAATATTAATGGACAGAGATCAGCACCGCATTACCCATTAGCCACCTTCAAATATTCCAAAGTTATTAGTACTATTTGCTCATCTGTTGAAATGGCTTCATCATTGTACCGATTGCAGCTTTGAGAGACAGGCAGACTGAGATTGGGGAAAAAAATGGATAACAGCAGAAACATGTTATTTGTTTTTCAATGTGCCACGCCACAGTGACTAGAGCGCATAACATGGGAATACAAAATGTGAGATATAGTATGCTACATAAAACTAATGGAGTAAAAAAAACTGCCTTGTAGATTTAGATAAAGGTTTTCAGTTTATTTGTTAACAGATATTACAGCTATATAGATAACAGCTATTTGGTTTGATGTTTTGCAGCAAACTGCGTTTTCAAGTGTGGCTTGAAGTGTTCAAATAATTTTGGGTTCACATCACTAGTAGTAGTGGTTTCACATTCATCAAGTAGTTCACTTTATTAAAAAAAGCTTTGCTGATAATTTACTCACCCCATGTCATCCAAGATGTCCATGTCTTTCTTTCTTAAGTCGAAAAGAAATTAAGGTTTTTGATGGAAAACATTCCAGGATTTTTCTCCATATAATGGACTTCAATGGGCTCCAAATGGTTCAAGGTCCAAATGAGAGTTTCAGTGCAGCTTCAAGGGGCTTTAAACGACACCAGACGATGAATAAGGGTCTTATCTAGGCGAAACGTTCGCTTATTTAAAAAATAAATAAGAAAGTTTAAGTTTTATAAGCTCAAATGCTCGCCTTGCTCTGTTCTGTAAGGCACATTAGTGACTCTTCCTCATCAAAATGAACAATTTTTTTTAGAGTAATATTTGTTCTATTCAATGAAAGCAATTTTCCAAAACGAAAGATTTGTTTTGCTAGATAAGACGCTTATTCATCGTCATGGTGTTGTTTAAAGCGCTTTGAAGCTGCACTGAAACTCTCATATGGACGTTCAACGATTAGTGCCCAATGAAGTCCATTATATGAAGAAAATCCTGGAATGTTTTAATCAGAAACATCATTTTTTTGACTCAAAGAAAGAAAGACATGGACATCTAGGATGACATGGGGGTAAGTAAATTATCAGCTTTTAAAAGTGAACTACTTCTTGAAGTGCCATTAAACGTTGTTTCACTAAAAGGGTTACTTCAACAAAAAAATAGTAGTTCATGTGACATCAGTGGGTTAGTTAGAATTTTTTTTCAAGCATTGAAAATACATTTGGTCCAGAAATAATAAAAACTACAACTTTATTCAGAATAAAAAAATAAAAAAATCCCAGTCTTCCTCTGTGTAGAAATCCTTAGACATGTTTGCGGAGATTGTTTTGTTCACAGTGTTCGTCTACCTCAGACTGTAAACGCAGATCGGGCAGCACCAATACACATCATACATTCAGCGTCATGACGGATTGACAAAAGAACCGGAAGACAATACAATGCTGAATAAAATTGTAGTCTTTGTTATTTTTGAACCAAAAATGCATTTACGATGCTTCAAAACATTCTAACATTCCCTCCATTAAAAATGTATGTTCGGTATACTGTCCTTGTCCAGAAATAAAATAAAGACATCATCAAAGTAGTCCATGTGACATCAGTGACGATGAGACGAGTGAACATGCAAATTCATTCCCTGACATTAGATGGCGCCCATTTGCTCTGCAATACCACTCCATAACAGTTCTCTTTTATCAAGATGTGTGTATTTGTAGTCGCAGTCGCATTAGTCATATAGTTCTTTATGTTCTAACCTACGCTATCTCACAACCAATTCGTACAAATTTGACGAATGATTAAAAAGTGTCTAATTCGTATGACCTCACTCATAAGAATTCGTATGATTTGTCTAAACCCAAATGATGGGTAGGTTTAGGGCGGGGTAAGGGGTAGGTAATTCGTACGAATTCAGTACGAATTGGCCAATTCGTAAAAAATTTACAATTTAGCAAAATCTTACTAATTCGTACAGAGTGAGCTTGTATGAATTGTGACGAATTAGCCACTTTTTAATCATTCGTTCGAATTCGTATCGATTTGGTCGTAAGATCGGGTTGGTTTTAACACCAACTAGACCAGCAGCTCTACATTCATCTTGCATTGTCTACCTCGTCTTATTTCTTCCTGGCAGCGTGACGGCGACGCTACTTGGCGTATATATCTCTTCGCCATTGCATATGTGTGTCTGGGCAAGACTGTTTTGTGTTTGAGCGCCCCTAGTTGTGTTTTACTGTAACTTCAGAAGCTCCAGACACATGAGCAAAAGCGCCAATCTCATTGGTTGGATAGTTTTTTGACGCAGCGCGTCAGAACTAAAGAACGAACCCCAAGGCGATTGTTTTTAAAATGACGCTTTTACATGTGCCGTTTTAACGCGTCGGTTTGCACACTCACATTGGCGACTTTGTTTAGTCATGAGGCATTAAGACGTCGGCAAATATTGCGTTCGAAATTCGTCCCAGTGTGAACAGGCCTTAAGCGTGTTTTATGCAGTGAACATAGCAGTCAGCTAAATGACTATCAACACAATTCTTAATAAATTATCTATATAATTTTTGTGTTTCTTTCACACTGGGTAAATGTGGACTCACTAAAATAAATTGACTAATAAATAAACACTAACTAAAAGCAACTCAAAGACGACACACTGAAAATAAGCTCAAAATCAGCGTACATTAATAAACTCTTCAGTTTGTCGGTTCTGAAGGCTCTCTAAACGCTAATCATAGTTATAACCTGATTTTTTTTCTCTATCTCTCAGTAAACGCTTCAAACACTCAGTCCAGAAACTGTGGAAGATGAAATGCCCCCTGGACTAAATTCTGCCACTGAAGAATGTAGACCAATAAAAAAAAGAAAGTGAAGTGGACCCATTTCCTACAGCGGTGCCATAAAATCCAGATTGGACTGACCCATTTCAGGAGTTGTACATCACCACTGGGCTTACATTTTGAGTGAGAGGAAGTGGTCTGACATCCACTCAATGACATGGTTTTTAAGTTGAAAGAAAATTCTTTTCCCCTGCTTGACCACCTGCGGTAAAAAGAGGCCATGCTCCCTGTAAGTGCTCCAGTTGCGGAGGGAGGCTGTGTGCCATGGACAAATGAAAGGAACAGGAACACACAGACACCTGTCAGTCGTTGTCACATGTTGACACCGTGACTGAAATGCTTAAATAAAAACACGGACAGACCGTAAGCGGACAAAGAGATCTTGTTTTGTTTTGCTTTATTTTACGTTACCTTTCTTTAATTGTTTGGACTCGTGTAATGGTTGTGAAATTGGGCTTTTTGAAATGACATTCTTTGAAATGACATTTCTCAAAATGCTATTTTTTCCAATGATGCTCTCTTGTTTACAGACAAAGTGTGCATTGATTTGGACTTTGAATGCCTTTCTGTCATTATAACCGAGTTGTTCTTCAAACACAAAGTGAAGAATGATTTTCATGCCGTTTATGACAGCTCTGCACTTGCATAACAATAACAGCTCTTGTAGGGTGCCATTATGCTTCCAGAATACATTTAAACTAATACTGGAAAATTTACACAGCAATAATCTACATTTGGAAAGCAATGCAAAAATCAAAAATTATATGCCTACAATTAGCCCACTGGGCTGTTCAATGGGTGATTATTCACTTTTTAGTTCCACATGAAAAATAAATGCATTTTAAGAAGAAATATAAGAAACCTACATATAATTAATCTGAATTGGCACAGAATAGAGGTCACGTGACGTCACTGTCCGGTCACGTGCCTGCAGTTACTCATAGTGAGTGGCAAAAAGACTGAGCGTCTGTATATGTTTTCAGCTTGAATGCCGCAAAAAAACAAACACAACACATATAAAGTGGGAAAGAGCTTTGCGAATTGACTGTACAACTAGATTTGACAAAAAATCGTAGGTATATTTTTACAGACTGCTATAGAAAGAGGAGCAAATGGATAGCTGCAATTCACAAAAACAACTGGAAATAACTGGATTTGCAGTTATCATTTGTGTCAATATGCTGAATTTAGCTGTAAAACCATACCCATATATTTTTGTATTGTTATATATAGGGTTGGGTATCTGAGAATCGAGTATCGACTGGAATCCAAACTTACTTTCGCTTTTCCCGGAATTGTCCAAAGTTAAAATTTCAGATTCCTAGTTTCGGTATTCACAGTCCGCTGACCGGAAGAAGAAACCGCTGAACAACATCAACGAAGAAGCGTCTACCAGAAGTGTTGGCATAACCGCGCAAGTCGAACAACTCATCAATTCAATATTTATCATTGCATAGTCTGGATTATTGGATGTTTCTTAATAAACACTAACCAAAAAAAACTATAACGTTTGAGGGCTGGACGATATGATGATATATAGGCTATATATAACACTGATATAAGTGATTATCCGGATTTAGACCTACCTATATTGTATTTATATAAAGCGTTCACAGGCAAATTGCTTTATTTTTAGGTCTATATTGCTTTTATTTCCCCGGCGTCAAAATCAGGCAAACATAAATATCAGGCAACACGATTCCTGTCTGCATGTCAATATCCATGGATCACTGGATCTAGTAAGTTGTAAGGAACACTATATTGAGTCCAACATTTAGTTTAATAGATAAAATTGTTCGTTTTAGTCGCATTTTTCGCAGTTTCCCCTATTAAATCCAGTCACGCAGCAGATGTTTTGCCACTCAGTCAGGCTGAGGGGGGTTGTTCCAGCGGGAAAGTGATGTAAATGCATTTCCTCTATAGTGTGTATAGTCTTAGTTGTAGTGTATAGCCTTTAGTCTTAGTGTATAGCCTTTACAAAATTCTGCATCAAGATGGCAAAATAACCTGCACTGGAATTAATGATATACTGATATTGATTAATGTTACTATATGCACTGGACATGAAATTTAACAATAATGAATTAATAAAATATGCGCAGCGCTGAAATGACCAAGGTTACCATCTTGTTAGAAATAAACGAAAAAGATCCTCTGTTCTGACCAGCCGGCTTTGGCTTCCTCAGAAGGATATATAGAGCTGCAGGTGCTACACATCAATCATTATTTCAAAGCCAAGTTTCAGAACACAGAATAGGCAATGCTGACATGTAAACGTGGGTGGTCTCATGTCAATTGTATGGGACTCTTGATGGGTTTTAGAATGAGTATTTGTTGCGTCTTAGTTTCAAACAGATCTTAAAAAGATCAAATTGGATTCCTAGTGACGTGACCTCTTTCACATGAAGTGGGCAACTGCTCCTCTACAATCATCTGTGGCCGTTTTCAGCTCGAGCTGTGGGAGTGTTTGACTGATGGTGGGATGTATGAAGGTCTGAAGCAATCCACCCCCTATTGTGACACAGCTTTCAAAGAGCCAATTTGGGCCTGATGAAAAAGCAGCCTTTCTCAGCTCTCATCTTTTCAACAGTTGCTTTAGCAGTGTGAGCTCCATGCTCCCTCTGACAAGCCAGACGCGTGATTCATGTCACAGCTCCAATCGGGGATTATTTATATGTTTGCTTGTTTTTGATGGTGCGCAGGTTTTTTTTCTAATTATAATGTGTTAACTTAGAGCCTATGAGATCTGAGAAGTCCACACCATTGCTTGCCAGTCATCGCAGCCTTCCTCGGATGCCGCTATTTACATAGCCTCCTACCTGTCAGCACGTCGACTGGCAGGAAATTAACTGATAATTATTCGGGAGGGGGGGGGGGGCATTAGAGGGAAGAGGGAACTCTGTTTAAGATGTGATAATTGATCTGACTGCCTGGGCTCTGTCCGTCCCTTGCCTAAATTCATTAAAATCAATAACAGTAATTTCAGCTGCGTTCTCAAACCATCAACTGATATATCTCAGCCACCAGAATTTATAGAATTAAATGGTCACTAATGTTCAAATTACTGCATTACAAAAAAAAATTACTGTGAATCATTAGTGAAAATGCTTCATTTTTGCAATTCATTGATTTTTTTCCTTCACTATAAACGTCTCAGGTTATGATTGCTAGTCAGCTAGTCCAAAACGCAGAAGCTTGAGTTATTACCAGAATCAGGAAGTATGACCATCTTAGCCCGGTTTGTCAACCCTGCTTTTAGCCTCTTAAAGAGCCCCTATCATGGATTTTTGAAAATGACTGTTCATGTAGTGTGGACTATAGCTCTAAGGGAATGAAAACATCCTGCAAAGATTTATACCTGAAAGTGCACCATATATAAAGTTATTTGCTGCGTCCGAAATCTCCACTCAAAGCACTACTCCCTACCCCCTATGTTGGGGTTAGAGAGCAGAGCACTTTATAGTGAGCTCACCAGCGTAATAGAAGTCACTTTCAGACACTACTCGATCGTCTCTCGGCGTCGTTGATTACATCATCTGTCAGCTGGTGCCGAGCCGCCTCTGGGCTAAATAGATTTTTTAAAATAAATACATTACATTATATTGAGCTTATTTCTGCGAAATTTAAAAACTAAAAGTGATTTCTGACCGTTTTTGTTATAATGCGCTACTCCAAACATGATTATAAATTATTTTTACGATCAGCGCAATGCATGATAGTATGTAGGGCTTAGGTTAGTGACTATCGGTTGTACACTACTTTTCAAAATGCATTCTGGGATACATTGAGTGGAGTATATAGGGTATAATAATCATCACTATACATTCGGACAGCACTACAAAATGGCGAGCTCACTATATAGTCCACTACATAGTGAGTAATTGGAGATTTCGGACGCAGCAATTGTCTTTCAAAAGTGAGAGTCAACTCTGAGTCTATGAAATGAATTGTTTTTGAAACGAGTCATTAGCTGTTTCGTCGTGACGTAGATGCATATTGGCCGTCGCGCGCGCAGACGGAAGTGTATTCAAATACTTCAGCTGAATAGCATCATGTCGAGAAGACGCTGTTCTACTTTACAAAGACAGTTCAGCCACTTGTATTCATTGCCCGGGGACGAGCATGTGAAGTATCAGTGGTTAGAGTTCATATTTGCAACGATACTGCAACAGTATAGCCCGATTGTGTTCTCATCATTTTAATGATGAATCATTCAAAACATAAATGAATTCGGATTCGCAAGCCGGTTGTTCTCGAAGGAGGGCTCAGTATCCAGTGTATATGGATCAGGTTCGAATCACAGTCAGTAAGTATTATTAATAATGTTTGCTGTTATGTTTTCTGTTGCATGCACAATATAGTTATATTGTGTTTTGTGTGTTGTGTACACTAAAGTTAGTGTAAAGACATTTACTGAAAAATGGCAATTACCTCCTAAACAACTTAGCCAAATATGACTTCGCTCTATATAATAAGCACTGGCCCTCAAAAGCCGCCGCAATGTGATTTTTGCTGGGAAAGCTCGCTTCTGACGCTGAGTAAGGGACACGTTTTTTTCTGAGCACGTTTGTTCATACACTGTATACAACACTTGACAAGCTATAATCCATTAATGGAGATGGGTGGTCCGCTTCCGACAATCTCTGCCTTCGGTTTACCAATAACAACTGACTGGGTCATTTGACCAATCGCCGCAGATTCGCGTCACTCAAAGAAGGTGTTTGGATAAATGAATCGTCGAACGAATCATTTGGGAGTCGTTGAGCAAATCAGTTAAAAATAAATGCATATTATAAGACAAATAAAGTGTTTTTTTTGTACTTGCATGCACGTTAAACTGTTTTTGGGAACTCCCAACATCTACATAGCAACATTTCAAATGCTATGATAGGGGCTCTTTAAACATCGTATCAATTTTAAAATATTGCTGATTACCTAAAAAGCACTAAATGGTTTAGCTCTCGCAGTACTTGAGCGAGCTCTTAATGCATTATAGTCCTTCACTTCTATTGCGATCTCAAAACTCCTACCTAGAATATCAAAATCGACAGCTGGTGGTAGATCCTTTTCCCAATTAGCACCAAAACTCTGGAACAATCTTCCTAACATTTTCCGGGAAGCAGACACACTCTGTCAGTTCAAATCTAGACTAAAAACACATCTCTTTGGCCTAGCATACACATAACACACTATAGACTTCCTAAATTCAAATTAGGCTGCATAGTTTAGATCAGCCGCAACCGGGAAGACATCCCGTAAATCCTGATGTACTTGGTACATCATAAGAAGGATGGCGTCTACGCTAATATAAGTTTCTCTGTTTATCCCGAGGGACCCTCTATGGTGGACCTGCCCCTGGACCCATCCCGACTCATCCTTAAGTGCCAGCCTCATCGACACGACAGCCATCGGCACTGATCCTCAACAACTCTTCTCCATACCGGCGCCATTACTTCGACTTACAGACAGATGGAAATGGACAAATTCACTTAATGTTTCGATATAATGTTTTGTAATCACTGTTCCTTCATTTGCCAGAGGAGAACTGGCCCCCAATCTGAGCCTGGGTTCTCCCACTTGTTTTTTTTTTGTTTTCTCCATTCAATCACCTGATGGAGTTTTGGTTCCTTGCCACTGTTGCCTTGCTTTTGGCTTGCTTTTGGCTTGCTGAGAACCGGGAAACGAGACACTGCGTTTCTTTGCCTGCCTACCAAACAGTCCCTTCAGACGAAAGGATGTTGTCATGCTTACCTTTTATACTTCCAGGTTGCACGTTAATCATTCACGCTAATGATTCACTGGTTGTTGCCGGTCAATGTTATTGCTGCTGATTTGATTGTAATTTTAGACACCTGTCAAAAACCGTCATCAACACAGTGTAATTTTAGACACCCGTTCCCCAAAACGTCATCAACACAGTGCAAGTTCCCTTTCAAAAGGGAACTATGAGCATAACATTTTGTGTTTAATAAAAATAATATTAAATCTAAATCACAAAATCGGTTGCTTATGCACAGATTTAAATAAAAATTTCGATTCCATATTTTCAATGTGATCTTCATGCAAGTTTGTTTCTGCCACTGAGTTAAAACTAATAATAAGGTCATTTTTTTATCTCACAATCCTGTGTGATATAAACTTGCAATGTTGGGAAAAAGAATATCCCACAATTCTGAGAAAAATAAGTCCGAATTGCAAGATAGATCCCACAATTGTTATCCCACAATTCTGACTTTATAACTCGCATTTGTGTGTTTATATCTCACAATTCTGAGAAAAAGTCAGAATTGTGTGATAATGTCGCTATTATAAATGTGAGCAATATGCTAGTGAAATATTGTGCATTCCTAGTCTCATACTTTAAGTATCTAAAAAAACACTGTAGCTCATTTCCATTTCCTCACTACCCTCCAAGTGACACATTTTTGGCAAATATTTAGGAAAAAAGTTTGTGACATGATGAAACTATGTGATGAGTGTCTGTCAAATTGAGATTGATCTGTGGTCAAATTCATGAGCAGGTCATTATTTCCCATCTTGCTAAATGGGCAATTACTTGCAACATTTATGCATCTGGCATAAATCTTCTAGCCATCTGAATCCATTATGATGCTTTATTTTGCCATATTTTTCAGCTGTATTTTTTTTTCTTCCATGCATGGAGAAGAAAAACAATGGTCAGCAAAATCTTTCACCATCTCCATGGAAACAAGCTGTGCAGCAAACCAGGTAAAGCTGTCTGTGTAACTAAACCACAGCCGAATTCAAGGACTTTTGACAGGAATATTCACTCCAGGTAAAAATTTCTTCTGTTGTGCTTCTCTATTGTAAGCACAGAGATGGTGCAGCATTATCATAATAAAGATTCATAAACTATGACTTTTTTACTCAGCTGCAGTCTTACGAACTCCACACGATATTGCATTTCCATTCATTTCAATGCCACTTCCACCTCTAATAGTTATTTAGTCCTATAAGCTCTCTAAAAACTGCTGTAAGCTGTTCTATTGTGTAAACAGAGGACTGCAAGTTGATTAGGTTAACTGGCATAGCAATGAGTCACCGACAGTGTCTTTGCCCAGCGGATTCTGAGTTTAAGCAGATTCTCATGTGTAAAAGTGTGCTGTATAAATACTGGCTCTGGGGTGAATTAATTATATATCATTGCTGTCACCTGTTTAAATGAAAACGGTCTCTCAGCTTGTGCTGGTAAATGTTTGGGCCTGAGCTTTACAGCAGAACTCTGTACTTCACAGACTAATTGTGCAAGTTTGATCTGTATGGTAATGGAAAATTATAGTGGTTGGCCAGTAATGCAAAAAGCACTCAAGCCAAACCGAGTTTCTTGTGCTTGGTTAACCCGGACTGCTGGATTTAGACAGTGAATTGCATTTCAGTGACCGATTTACTCATGCTAATTTTGTTTTCCCAGTCACCAGATGACTCAGGTTTGTCAATACGGATATCAAACGTAATGTCTGTGTGTTGTGGAACAGAGATATTTTGGGGCTTTTGCCTCTTTATTAGGCAGATACAGTAGAGAGTAAAGGCCATTGCACACTGAGTACGAAATTTTCGGATGCGTTTTTTCGTGTTCGTCAGCCTAAAAATTCGTCACGCATAGAAACCTTGCACATCGAGTCCGATGCGTATTTATTAAACATTTGCGGGAAAAACGCAAAAATACCAAATGGATTCGTCAAGCAGTGAGGATGATTTTGTTGCCCTCTCTCTTATTGAAAGAGAAGAAAGAGAAAATATTACGTCCATCCAATCCTGAAATTGCGCCGAGAGGAAGGAGAGTTTCACCTCCTTATCAGGAGTTGCGAATATATCCCTAGCGATTCAAAATTTACTTCAGAATGTCAGTGGGACAGTTTGATGCTTTGCTAGCGATTCTGGAGCCACATATTAAAAACAAGAACACCAATTTCCGTGAACCAATCGATTCTGAACGGAGATCTGGCAGTATGTCTAAGGTATGGACACACACACACACACACACACACACAAACACACACACGCCCGTGCGCAGCCCGGTTGAAGCGCTGGGCAGACTAGGCTGTGATATATTGTGCCCAAATAATACATTAGTTATCGAATTGGCTGCTCAATCACATCTTATTTGATCCTAAATTTCAATCTGATTGAAAGGGGAGGTTTATTAATTTCATAATCCAATATAGAGAAGAGAACATAAACACTTGATCGAACTGAAAACCGAAACTGAAAGCACAGCGCAAATGTGCAATGATTTGAGGACGAGCTCCCCCGGCCCTGAATTGTCAAAAGACCTCTCAAAATGCTGGCTCTGGATGCGAAAAACGCAGAAAATCGAACCCGATCCGATTAATTTTATGACGGACGAAAGTTTCGGAGGCGGTGTGCAAGCATGATTGACATAACGTGAGGTCGAATTTTTTTTTTTACGTGCGAAAATTTCGGATGCGAATTTCGGACTCGGTGTGCAATGGCCTTAACAGGACATTTTTGACAGTGACTACGTTTCCATGCAGCCAATTTTCGGGTTATGGTCGGGTTAAGGTCACTTTTTGGGTTTCTGAAACATTAGGGATAACCCGTTTACATGCGTGAGCTGAGAGAGTTTCTCCTGTATACATGGAACTGCTATATCCCGATGTAAATGGCGAGGCGCGGTTAGCGTCTTGATGTATGGATAACCTTTAGACGCAATTTCCGTCATTTCCGATTCTTCTTCCTGTATCCAAAGACAACAACAACAGCAGCACGCGGATAATGAATATTTGGGGGCAGATAGCGATCGCCTTTGTTTGCGCTGTGATGCTGGTAACGTTACTGAGCTCCGCTCCAAAAGTATGCTGTGCTGTGTCTCGCCATGTTTACTTCCGGTATACTGTACGCAGATTTTTTGTATGCGCCGAGAAGTTTCTCTACTCAAAAGACCAAGATTCCTTGCGAATAGGACATGTGCAGAACACAAATCACTATGGGGATATGCCAATACGCGTTTACATGACCAAAAAATCGGGTTAGAAAAGGGGTACCCCAGGTATAATATCCCGTTTTTCAAAATCCGGGATATGTGCAATTTTGGGTTTTTGGCGGTGTTTACATGGCCGTTTGCGAACCGGGTTATTGCTAATATCCCAATTTTGAGCAGGTTATTGGCTGCATGTAAACGCAGTCAGTGAGACAGTTTGACTAGGAGGAGACGGACCATTCATAGGAAGATATGCCAAATAAGGAAGTCCCACCTTTCAGTTAAATTAACCAGTTGCCTCAACGACCAGGGTGTCTAGATTTGACTAGATTTGTAAGTTAGCCACAGTTTATTTAAAGAATTATATGTAGGCTAACAAAGCATCTTTCTCCATTGATAGCAAAAATGTAGCACCATTGTGATCCTAATCAAAAGAGATTTTCTTAACCATACAGCAGTGTGCTGCTAAGCTGGTAGGCTAATGTATTAGCTTGCTAACTAAAGACAAAAACGAGGAAATAAACCTATTTAGTCTCACCATTTTAACTCACTATTGATATGCACAATGTAATTTTAAAAGACATTAATGAATATATTTTCATGATTAAGTGCAAATACGCCGTAAAGTCATTTAAAGAGTGGTAATGGACATTAGCATAATCAATCGGAAAATATTGTTTGTTAACCTGACTTAGCCTGAAAAATAAGTGTATTAAGCATTTAAACATTAAATTGATCAAAAGTGACAGAAAAGATATTAATAATGAAACAAAATATTATCATGGTTTCCACAAAAATATATAGTTTTCGACATTGATAAGAATAAGAAATGTTACTTGAGCACCAAATCGTCATATTATATTTTTTTCTGAAGGATCATGTGACACTGAAGACTGGAGTAATGAAGCTGAAAATTCAGCTATAGCATCACAGGAATAAATGATATTTTATAGTATCTTTAAGCAGAAAACAATCATCTTAAACTCAGGGGTGTTTCCCCAGAGCAGGCAAGGGAGGCAGAGGCTTCTCAAAAACGGATGAGAAAATATTGAATGCATATACACTCACCTAAAGGATTCTGTAGGAACACCTGTTCAATTTCTCATTAATGCAATTATCTAATCAAACTATCACATTGCAGTTGTTTTAATGCATTTAGGGGTGTGGTCCTGGTCAAGACAATCTCCTGAACTCCAAACTGAATATCAGAATGGGAAAGAAAGGTGATTTAGGCAATTTTGAGTGTGGCATGGTTGTTGGTGCCAGACGGGCCGGTCTGAGTATTTTACAATCTGCTCAGTTACTGGGATTCAAGCTGATAGAAGAGCAACTTTAACTGAAATAACCACTCGTTACAACCGAGGTATGCAGCAAAGCATTTGTGAAGCCACAACATGGACAACCATGAGGCAAATGGGCTACAACAGCGGAAGACCCCACCAGGTACCACTCATCTCCACTACAAAAAAGAGGCTACAATTTGCAAGAGCTCACCAAAATTGGACAGTTGAAGACTGGAAAATTGTTGCCTGGTCTGACGAGTCTTGATTTCTGTTGAGACATTCAGATGGTAGAGTCAGAATTTGGCGTAAACTGAATGAGAACATGGATCCATCATGCCTTGTTACCACTGTGATGGCTGGTGGTGGGGGTGTAATGGTGTGGGGATGTTTTCTTGTCACACTTTAGGCCCCTTAGTGCCAATTGGGCATCGTTAAAAAGGCCTACCTGAGCATTGTTTCTGACCATGTCAATCCCTTTATGGCCACCATGTACTCATCCTCTGATGGCTACTTCCAGCAGGATAATGCACCATGTCACAAAGCTCAAATCATTTAAAATTGGTTTCTTGAACATGACAATGAGTTCACTGTACTAAAATGGCCCTCACAGTCACCAGATCTCAACCCAATAGAGCATCTTTGGGATGTGGTGGAATGGGAGCTTAAACTGTAATTTTTCTCAATGCTTGGTAAACACAAGTAAACATATTTCTAAAACACTAAAAATCTTACTGAAGTGTACATTTAGGGTCATATCTAAACGTGTCTCCCACATGAGCAGAACACTGTCAGGAACACATGATTCAAACGCTATGTCTCGGCTCACTACTTCTACACTATCTTTACTCTTCTTACCTTTCATGTATGATATGGTTCTTGAATTTTCAATGCTTTACTTCTTGACTGTAACCTTGTTTAAAACAACAAGGCCAAGCCAACCCCTGGTCCCAGTGTGGCCCCGGTCAGCACTCCTCAAGTAAACACTTTAATGGATTTGTGGCCCCAGAGCCTTGAATTTGCAGCAAGCCAAAGATTTACAGGTTTTCCCTGCTATGTTCAATGAGACGTCTTGAGTTCCCTGCAGATGGCCCTTCTCTCATAACGTTCTTTCTCCCAAGCGTACGCATAGACAGCTCTTTAGAGGAGCAGCACCTGCATGACGCTTCGCTGTGCTCCGCTGCACTTTCAGCAGAAAGCTCAATCACTCAGCCAGCCTGTTAACATACACTCCCCATTGCCTCTCAAGTGTTGTTGCAGAAAACACATGGGTGTGCACTACAGATTTCACTCTCTGTCACCCTCTTTTCAGAGCCGACAGCTATCTATGAGTGCTTGGTTTGTTTTCTTTCCACGAATTCCCTTTCTTCAATCTCAGAAAATGGGCAGAGACCAATCGAAAAAAACAAGCGTGCATTTTCTATTGTGATAACAGATGAAAATCAACAAAGAGCTTTTCATTTTCATCAAAATTCAGAAACGACTCTCCCTGTCCACTGTTAAAGCAACAGCTGTCAGGCCACTAAATTTTATTATTGTGAAATAAAGGCCAATCAGACTTTTTTCAGCAATTAAGATACATAAACATATCTTAGCAGGCATGTCTGAGTGTTTGTGTGAAACACACAGGCTATAAAAAGAGCATACGACATCTGCTACAACTGCTTTTCTGACTTTCATTAGGAGGCTATCAAATAAAGTGTGACTGTTTGACTCGACGCGAGGCATATTGATCTAAACATCCGGAAGACAACTGGGACACAGATCGGGAATCCGTCAGCACCATGGCAACACTGTGACATGCCACGGGACAATGTTAGTAAATCAGCGCTGTCTGTGGGCTGAAGTTTATTGAATTAGACTTCCTATCTTGTAAAATTTATTTTAATCATTATTTACGGAGGAAACTTCACTGTGATTGCTTTTCATCACAAATATCGTTTGGCAAATGGCTTGTTTACATCAACTTGAAAGCCATTGTTTAATATGCTTTGCCTCAGCTAAATTAAGTTGTACTTCAGCAATTTAATACAGTATGAGAGGCCTTGCTAGCTAATGAATAGCCTACAGTTAGTGACCATAATAACAATACAGAACAGCCTTGAATACCTTATTACTTTAATAAATGGTTTCTACATACTGATACAAATATCAAGAACACACATTCATGCAATTTGGGTGTTCTTGAGCTCAGCTCAGCACCCTGAATGTCCCTGACAAAATAGTGATGCAATGCAACAAAAAATAATCTGCTAAATAATATGATTTTTGATATGGAGATCAGCTGTTTCACATAATAGTGAAGTCACATAATAGACTTTGTATTGACCAATCACAAGCCAAGACCAGAACTACGCATTTTATATTGTATTGACCAGTCAGCATCCAGCACTAGAACTATCTGTTTTATAATATTTCTTATTGACTAAGCATTGCAGTGTCCAGGACCAGAAATATCCATTTTATAATATTCTTTACTGACCAACTGCAATTATATTTTGTTGTATTGAACAATCAGCATCCAAGACCAAAACTATGCATTTTATGATGTGTTTCTCTTTTTTATAAAAGAACTTGGCACACTTGCCAATGTAAACTAGATATTTTAAAGCTACACTGTGTAACTCTTTAAAGGTGGAATACCTAAGATTTTTGCATTCAAATATCCCAAAATCAAAAGGCCAGTGTTATATATTTAGTTAAGATGATAACTTACAATATTCCAAATGTTTCAAACAATGTTTTAATCACAACACAAGAATGAACCTCATTGCTGTTTGAGATAGCTCAAATGTGCTGCGTAACACAAGAATGAATCTTTTCTTGCGGCTATTTCAGTTTAATGAAAAACAAGAATGTCGCAACATTTATAGAAATCAAACTTTACCTCATCCATGACAACTAATTTTTGATTCCCGTCTGACTGTTTTATCCACGGTGGAGTTGAAAACAACAGTTCCCATCATTCCGCGTTCCTCCACGTCGTCATCAAGCAAAGCCGTTGTTGTTGTTTTGAATGTAGCGCCCTCTGGCGGCATGCAATCTTAGGTATTGCAGCTTTAATTTATTCTTAGCTAAAAACACTTAGTTCTTTCAAAAATATATGTAAGCAATAAGGTACGAGAGGCTGTGCTGTATCGTGAATAAGTAACAGCTCAAGGGTGTTGTTAGGCACGACACGAAGCGGAGTGCCTGCAACCCTTGAGCCGTTACTTATTCACGATACAGCACTTGCCTCAAGTGTCTTATTGCTTTTATAAAACGGTTGCCACACAATATTTAAGTAAAAGACAATGTTAGTGCAACTTTCTTGAAGTAAAATCACTAAAAGCCTACCTTCCGCTGGAAAAAATAGTCCCCTGAGTGTGAACAACAACAACGTTTCAGTGTGTAAAATGCATGAAAGCTAGGACAACACAGAATCGCAGCGTCTGCGCAGCGATCAATAGAACCGTTGGGTGAAGCGGTCGTAGTCGTGTTTTATCGTGAATAAAGCACAGCTCTTGACCAATCAGAATCAAGGATTCGAACTAACTGTTTTATAAGTGCTCATTAATGTATATTTACTTCGTTCAAGTAATAAAGTATTCTCGTGAGTGTATAATATGCCATTGAAAAATACATACGGGTAAGGGGTTCTAATGTCGGTCACCATGTTGCCCCTCCATCTTGAAAGTACATTAGCCAAAGAGGGACATACCCGTTAATTCAAGCTTCGCCTTTTCACATTTATGTTTATGTTAACACTCATGGACGAGGTCGAACTGGAAGCCATGTTAATATTGGACTACATTGGCCACCGTAGGAGTTAAAACGAAATCGGAATTGAGAGGAACAGAAACTAATATTCACTGTATGGTCATAGACCTTTTCACCGCTAGATGGGGGTAAAAATCACACAGTGTAGCTTTAAGGTGATAATTCGCTACAGTTTTCCTGCACATTTGTATTATTTATATGAAATAACAGGATGAGTGAGGTGAAAGAGAGAGAGGGAGAGAGAGTTGTGTGTGTGAGAGTGAGTGTGTGTGATTTCTGTGTGTTAGTCAGCCACTTAGTCTGTGGTAATTACTATCTCAGCATGTTAAATGATCACTATAGATGCACACAAGTGCTACTGCAGCCCACCGGACATGACAAAAATGGGCTTCTCTAACTACTTCCCCTGTTCTCAGTAGGAATCGAGTCAAGCAGGCGAAGATATTTACTGATGAATAGCCATAGGACCTCACAGCTGCTTCTCCGGGGTGAAGAAGATGCATCTGCGACTATTGGATTGTCACAGCGGAGAGTGTTTCCCAGAACGAGCTAAACTGAGCTTTAAGTGACATGGATTCGACCTGTTGTGCATGAGATCTGATGGTTTACTTACGCAGGTTGTTTCCTGTTGCTCTGGCCTGCATGTTCTCATAGTGTTGTCCATGCACTGCCAAACTCTCCTCCCTCTCCACGTGTTCTCCTGGAGCTGTCTGGCGCATCACCTGGGCCAGGGCTCTACGGAGACAGGCTTTGTTTACTCATCTACAAAACAAAACAAACAAAAAACACTGTAAACTGCTGTCGAGCAATTCAATACATATTTGTAATGTTCTTGACAGACATTTCCAAAACAAAAAGTTTGTTCTGTAAATTTGAAATAAATGTTGACAAAGAGGGATTACAAGGATCAGTTATGTTGGACCGAAATGACAGAGTGGTACATTAAACACACCATAAAAAGACTTGCAGCCACTTTCTTTCCTGTGTTGACGCATTTCCTTTTGAAAAGGAAAAACAGTTTTTTTGTTTAATAGCCAATAATTAGTTTTAGTTTCATTTCAGATTCCATGAACCTGATTTGTACATCCTGACAGGTTGTATTAGTTGGAGGGACATTCTCATTCTGGAGAGCATCTGATTGCATAAAAACTTAGATATGCCCCTTTGTGCTAGATGAGTCATGAATATTTTCAACGCATTCTCATCCTAGGGTGTCATCTAACTGACACTTTTGACGTCTAAATCCGACGCACATGGCAACCTTTAGCGTCAGTTAGATGACGTGGGTAGGTTTAGGTCTGGGGTAGGTTTAGGGTTAGACCACTAGGAGGCGCGTCTATATATTGACGCTGAAAGGGTGCCATGTGTGTCAGATTTAGACGCATGGTCAAAAGTGTCAGTAAGATGATGCCTTGGGATGATGGGGATATTTAGGGATGGTTCACCCGAAAATGGAAATTCTGTCACTTATTACTCAACCTCATGTTGTTCCAAAACCATAAGACTTTCGTTTAACTTTGGAACACAAATAAAGTTCTTTTTGATGAAATCTGAGAGCTTTCTGTCCTCTCCACACAAATGTGCTGCGTAACACACAAGAATCAACCTTACTGGATTTTGCAGAAGCACAAACATGCTGCGTAACACGAGAATGAACCTCATTGGTTCTTACAGAAGCGCAAACATGCTGTGTAACATGAGAATGAACCTCATTGGTTCTTATGGAAACTCAAACATGCTGTGTAACACGAGAATGAACCTCATTGGTTCTTGCGGAAACTCAAACTTGATGCGTAACACGAGAATGAACCTCATTGGTTCTTGTGGAAACTCAAACCGTGCTGCGTAACACGAGAATGAACCTCATTGGTTCTTGTGGAAACTCAACCGTGCTGCGCAACACGAGAATGAACCTCATTGGTTCAAATCATTGGTTGTTGCGAAACTCAAACTTGACTGCGTAACATGAAAATGAACCTCATTGGTTCTTTTGGAAACTCAAACGTGCTGCGCAACACGAAAATGAACCTCATTGGTTCTTGTGGAAACTCAAACGTGCTGCGCGCAACACGAAAATGAACCTCATTGGTTCTTGTGGAAACTCAAATGTGCCGCGTAACACGAGAATGAACCTCATTGGTTCTTGTGGAAACTCAACGTGCTGCGTAACACGAGAATGAACCTCATTGGTTCTTGTGGAAACTCAAACGTGCCGCGTAACACGAGAATGAACCTCATTGGTTCTTTCGGAATCTCAAACGTGCTGCGTAACACGAGAATGAACCTCATTGGTTCTTGTTTGAGGTCAAATGTGCTGCGTATTTTTAATTTTGGGTGAACTATCCGTTTAAGTCTGTGTTCCCAGAAAATAAATATTTAAATTGTGTATATCTGCTAAAAGACAGCTTTACTCAGCATTTAAGAGTATAGTAGTGTATGCTTGACCTAACAGACTTGACCTATAAGACATGATTTAAAAGCTTACGAAATTCCCATTTGGGATTCCTGGTGTCTTTAAACAAACTCATGCACATACAACTGATAGATTAATTCACATGATGCTTTGAAATGGTAAAAAATAAAAAAGTTTTAATAATAATAACAACATTTGCGGAGATACATTCAACCATTATGAAAATCATTAAAATGGTGCAAGTCAGCCGGGTGACATATTCAAAAGGCACTCAATTAAAATGGTGTAGATTACTAGTTGTGGGAGGTGGATAGGATACTATGGCCCATGTGAGTATTTATTGTGTTCATGCCTAAATAGAGTGAAAGATAGAATGAAAGGTCAGTGCACAAATAGAATGTCCTTGAAATATTAGCATCATTAGACACAGATCAGTGTCCATTATCCTAGTAATGTCACGGACACCTCTCTACTGATGTTTAGATGAGTAAGCGTATATGTGTGTGTGTTTGTTTGTTTGGAGTACACGCTTTTTCAGACAAAATCTGTGCCTCACCATGGAGATAATTAGAGACTTACAGAGATGCTGATGAATGTTTGCTGATCAACAGATGAATTAGACCTGAATGCTAGTCAGTATATTTTGTACTACATCTGCTTTCAGCTCTCTCTGATTATCAAGACTTTATACTGTGTCTTCAGGGGAAAGCATATCTGGTCTTTATTTTTTAATTATATAGAGAGAGAGAGAAATTTACTTTCCACCACTTAAATATGCCTATTAAACATTGAACCTCAAACAAATGCATGTCTGTGAAACTAAAGGGGCATATTCTGCACTTCTCTACATCTGAGTGTTGCAGACTGTGTGAAGGATAAATAGATAGACAGGACAATAAAGCCAGTAGAAGTTGAAGGAAAACTAGCACAAGGTCATATTGAGAGATAGAGTTGTGTCAGTGGAATCCTTGAAAGCATTGAGCTGACATCCCAGAGGGAAACCATCATCTTAGACGTTTGCTCATTGAAGGCATAAGCATTATATTTCGTTTTTATATCAACTTATAGACAAAATAAATACATCTCCATAGGACGAAAAAAAAACATACACAACTGAGGTAATTGTTGATTTACAGTCTGATTGTTGAGCTAATTAAAGTAATTCAAATAGCAAAGCTCTGATAATTTAGGAAGAGTGTGATGAATATTTGAGTTCTTAATGAAACCTATACACTCTAAGAGAAAAGGTACAAAAAATGTGCTTCATTAGACCCTTTGACACTTCTTATGATTTTGGAACAGTTTGTGATAGTGTCAGATCTCTTCTGAAACTCTTAAGTAAAAACAACATTGTAAAAAATATTGTTGGTTTAACTTATAAAAAAGGTAACCTGGTTGCCTTAAAATTTCAAGTTCATTGAAATGGAAAAATTGAGTTAATACGATGAAGGAGATTAATTTAATCACCAGAAACTCCAAATATTTTGTTATCTGAACTACATAAATGATCTAAGTTGATTTGACAAAAGAAAAAAATGTTGTGATTACAAATCATGAAAATATATTTTTTACAGTGAAGTAAGCGACTTATGTAAACAACTCTCAATTTTCTCTCTGTTTAATAGCATTGTTGTCAACAAGAAACAGTTGAGGTAATAAGATCTCATTAGTATTTTTCTTTCCCATGGAATTTACAACTTCTTAAGGACAAGACACGAGTGCATGTAGGTTAAAGCTGTAAAATATAGATTGCATATTACCCTGGTTATTTGGCTAAATCCCCTTTGATTTCTTTCCTAAGGGGTAAACTATATACAGATTGCAATTTACAACAGTTTATAAAAATTACAAAGGATGACTAAAAATGATTATTTATGCAGTCAGAGTGTTTTATGTGTAAAAGACAGCTCAGGCCTAATTTGCTCTTGGGAGAATTTTGAACGTTTGAAATCCCATTTGATTTTCTCCGTCTCTAAACTGCGCAGCTCCACCACAACCACGCAGACAATATGCAACAGCGTTTGAACTTGAACTTAGGCTATTCAACCTCTCTTACCTGGACATGTTCTCTCTGTGAGGTCGATGCGCCTTCTCCAAGCCAAGTTTGGTGAATATCCCAACCAGCGCCATGATTGCAACTACTCCGCATATGATATACACAATCAAATTCGTTTTATCCTTAGTGGGATCGTGTTGGTCCATCATCTTCGGCGGTGGTCTGCCCGTCATGGACCACGGCGGGGTGTCGTAGTTTTTGCATGTGGTCTGATCTAACCTGGAGTTTTTAAACTCGCAGCAGAACCTGAAGCCACAGGTCCCGCAGCAGTACAGGTAACTACCCGTCCGACACACGAACGGAGGATCCCACTGACCCATCACATCATAATAACCCCGACACCTGTCCTCCGTATGAGGGGTCTCAGAGAGACCTTGTTCCCCGTCTCTAGAGTCGTTAGACCCTGACGCTGTCACCAGACCATCCAGGTTCTTCCCAGGTTCTCCTTCCGCGTCGCACACAATAACTTTCATCAAAAAGTAACCCAGTAGTAAGCCAGTGCTTTTCATCCTGCGCTCTTCTCTTCTCTCCTCTTCTTTGCCACGGCTGAACGGACGCTGAAAGACAGAGTTGGGTGTCTTTTGTCATGAAGTGTCAGGACGCATATCTCCATCAAAAACATCACCGCCATCCGAGATGATCATGTTTGATGATACTTCAGCACCACGGTTAGTCTGTAAAGGTTTTGAAATATGCAAATGATTTATGGAGATTTCTATCGTATCAAGTGTGGCATTGCAATAAACACTAGCTATACTGTGTTTTGTCTACTATTATATCTTATCCTAAACAACGGCGTTTTTGAGCGCTCGGGAGCGTGGAGCGCCTGGATCGCAATGAGCTGCGGTTGGACGGAGCGCTGAGTGATACTGAATGCGTAATGATGAGAGAGGAGGAGGGGACCCAAGTATGGGCACATGGAAGGAAGCAGCAAAAGAATTAATAGGGGAGAGAGCAGAATGTGTCAATCAATATTTAGTCCTGTGCATGTGATTCTCACGTAAAGTAGCCTACATGTTGCGCGTAATGATAACGCAACTCATACGCTACTGCAATGTGCGAATTTTGTCGTTCATTACTCACGAGGATCGACTAGCCTATTAAGACAATTTTTATAGCCCACTTTTAAAATGTAACCATGCATCAAAACTTCAAACTCAGAATTTGCCAGACATAATTCGGTTCCAAATGTGCATTGGAATAGTAAATGGCCTCGCAGCTGGTTTGATACAATATAAACATCTAAAAAAAAAAAAAAAAATAAATAAATACAAAATACATACATGTTTAAAACCTTAAAACACCTCCCCTACATTTGTTTTGTTTTGGTGTCTTGAGGGAGTTCCAGACAATGGGTTGATTTTATGCGCAGCCATTTTAAATTGGATTGACGTTTAATGAGCGTTCACACTGTGATTCAATAATGCAACAAGATATTATTTGATTTAAAGGAGAGTTGGCGATTTCCAGCAAACATTATTATTTTATACATCAATGATATTGACAATGTACAACTTTAAAAGATTTTGGAAGTTGGTATAAATGAAGTGTGCCTTCCTTCAGATGTTGAAGGTGAATTTATTTTCACCAAATTATGCCTGGCTAATTCTGAGTTTGAAGTTTTAATGGTGCATGGTTGCATTTTAGCAGCAACCTGGCTGTAAAAAAGAAACAAATTTCATACTTGGGCAATTAAACATTTAGCAATTAAACTGGATCAACAAATATATGAAATATCAACATGTGATTCATTACATCAGCACAGCCTTGTAGGTTGTTCATACAGTTGTCAAAGTTGGCAATTTTGGCAATTTTGTCATAGTGTTTTACAATTAATATGGATTTAGATATTTTTAAAATTAAAGTAAATGCAAATTCTATCTAATCTAAATTTTCCCATTTCAGCTTCATTTTCATCCCAAAACAGTGGATTTTCTGCACAACAAACCACTAGTTTTATCTTCCCTTGATGTTTTATGAATTTGTTTATTTGTGATATAACATAGAATAATTTTTCGTGGGTCATTCTGGGAATTATGAACACATGATCTGATGAATACAGTTCACACTATTAAACTTGCCTAATTGAGACTAATGCAGTGATAAGATCCAGCCAGTTCTGTCCATTCATTGCCAAGATGCAACTAGACCTTCAAACCACAGACAGACGTGCATATCTCAAAAGGGGTAATATAAATAAGTTTTATTGTGTTATATTGTTACAGAATTATTTGATCACTGAGACACAATCGGTCCTAATGGGCATTTGGCACAGCAAACAAGACCACAGCTCAGAATAATCTCATTACAAACTGATGTAGATGAACAAGCAATGTGCATTGTCTTTGGGAGGACAAATAGACCTGCCTAAGGTGGCAGAAATTGTAATTTATGAAAGGGAAAAAAAAGAAGCACTGATGAAATTACATAAGACAAGGCTCATGACTCCTTTTCGAATATTCATGTTTTGAGATACTTAAAATCTCATGAAAACAGCAGAACTGTTGCAGAAATGAGGGTTATCAGAATGTATGAGTCAATGAGGCCATCAGTAAAGTATTTGAGAGACACTAAGGGATCACTTGGTCTTGTTATTGCCATGGTAACCAGGAACATAATGGCCTAATTTAATTTTCCAGGTCCTGATTGACTTAGAAGAGTGATTTTCAAAACATACAGAAAGCCAGGGAGAAGTGCCATCTCTCTTTTTTTTCAACCCTTGGTAAAAAATGGGCAGCTGAATCTGAATGACGGTTTGCGCAAGAGATGCACCCCATTGTCTAAAGGTCAATAAATAGTGAATTATCCCATTTATTCGATTGTGCATCCCAGCAGGTTATTTCTTTCTGGAGAGCGAAGTATATGTCTTTCAGAATCTAAAATAGAGATTTTGTCAGCTATATATGCATGCATAAATAATAGTGTATATCTTCTTCCATCCATTCACACGTCTGTGTGTGTATTTGAAGACAGTGGGGCCCAGAAATCCTTGAACACTTTGAAAATCTAACATTTGGAATGCAATTCTGGAAACCACATTTTAAAACGACGATTATAATGTAAAAAGTGCAGTTAAAAGCATGCTATCTGGGGATATGTACATGTAAATTAATAAAAAATGATTTAATATTCTGCACAATTTCTAGTTCAATAATCAATTAAGAACTAATACTACAACAAATAGGTGACTTTCCTAAAGACAGTCCGATGTTCTTCTTCCATTGAATCTTAAAGATACTGTTCGGATCATTTTCAAATCATGCTAGAAAATCAAAAAAAAAAAAAATCTAAATCGGAAAAGCTTTTCCTTTGCATTTTTTGTGTATAGACAAATACTGTAGTTAAAATGATCTGTGTTTTTGCTGATCAAAAATTGCTGAAAACACTGTATTATACATGCCAGGCCAGTAGTTGGCAACAACTAACAAGCACTACTATAGACTGAACTTGTAATTAGCATGCGCATGTCACAGTTTTCACAAATTTGCATTTTTGTAGTTGAACGACAACGGCGGTGTCGTTTTCAAAAACGTTGAAACCAGTTCTCAAATGTTTGCGTTTTCATGCCCCCCAAAACGCTGTTGTTCGTGTAAATGAACGGCCAAAACGGGTACAAAAGTTTTACGTTTTTGGTTAAAAACGGTGTTGTGTAAACATTTGGACCCCACTGTGTTTTTTACTGTGCCATTTGCATCCTCGGTTATTGATTTGTTTTTGTTTTTTTAGTCCTTTGTTATCACCATCACAATGAAGAGCCTTGATCATGCGTAAAGTTACGCAAAGTTTGTCATAGATCATTTATTTTTGGAGCTGGTGTTAATCTGGAATTTTTATAAAGCACCATCTGCCACCTGAGATATCTTGCTCATTTGCTTTTGATGTTAGTCCGAGCCACAGAAAGCTTCTTTATTTGCAATTGGCTATCATGGGAATCATGGCTCTTTTCTCTTTGTATCTATAAAGACGGCTGTAAATAGTTCAGTCAATCCTCTGGGATTTAATCAAAGTTTGTTTAGAGAGACAAAACTCTGCTCGGGTGTCTGGAGAGAACAGCTGGCAGCTTCTGATTAGACCATTGCATTCAAAAAGCCCAGACTGCGTCACTTTGACTTAGGAAGAATAGCAATTGGCGAGCAATGAACCATCACGCTCAATTTAACATGTCAATACTTTACTTCTTGGCCAGACTGTTTTAGATGCGGCTGTATATCTTGAATGAATAGCCACCGTAGGATTTATGGATTCTGGCTGCAGTAGAATAGAGCTGTGCGGCCCCGAGAAAAGGTCACCTGACTGATAAAACCAAATATTTAACAAGTTTTGAATCATTGTTTTCAGACAGTGTGTTCACAGACGTCGCTATATCAGTCATTCCATAATCAATTTAAACCTCGCCTTCTGCCCAGGTCAAATCATAAAGTGTATTTATGCAAGTGTAAAATGGGAAATTGAGCAATTATATACACTCACCTAAAGGATTGTCAGGAACACCTGTTCAATTTCTCATTAATGCAATTATCTAATCAACCATTCACAGTATGCATTAGGGACGTGGCATGGTTGTTGGTGCCAGACGGGCTGGTCTGAGTATTTTGCAATCTGCTCAGTTACTAGGATTTTCACGCACAACCATTTCTAGGGTTTACAGAGAATGATGTGAAAAGGGAAAACATCCAGTATGTTAGAGGTCAGAGGAGAATGGGCCGACTGATTCAAGCTGACAGAAGAGCAACTTTGACTGAAATAACCACTCGTTCAGAGATGCAGCAAAGCATTTGTGAAGCCACAACACACAACCTTGAGGCAGATGGGCTACAACAGCAGAAGACCCCAACGGGTACCACTCATCTCCACTACAAATAGGAAAAAGAGGCTACAATTTGCATGAGCTCACCAAAATTGGACAAAATTGTTTTACTTTTACTTGAAGAATGGAAAAATGTTGCCTGGTCTGATGAGTCTCGATTTCTGTTGAGACATTCAGATGGTAGAGTCAGAATTTGGCGTAAACAGAATGAGAAAATGGATCATCATGCCTTGTTACCACTGTGCAGGCTGCTGGTGGTGGTGTAATGGTGTGGGGGATGTTTTCTTGGCACACTTTAGGTCCCTTAGTGCCAATTGGGCATCGTTTAAAATACCACAGCCTACCTGAGCATTATTTCTGACCATGTCTATCCATTTATGGCCACCATGTACCCATCCTCTGATGGCTACTTCCAGCTGGATAATGCACCACGTCACAAACCTCGAAGCATTTTAAATTGTTTCTTGAACATGACAATGAGTTCACTGTACTAAAATGGCCCCCACAGTCACCAGATCTCAACCCAATAGAGCATCTTTGGGATGTCGTGGAACGGGAGCTTCGTGCCCTGGATGTACATCCCACAAATCTCCATCAACTGCAAGATGCTATCCTATCAAAATGGGCCAACACTTCTAAAGAATGCTTTCAGCACCTTGTTGAATCAATGGCACATAGAATTAAGGCAGTTCTGGCAAAAGGGGGGCAAACACAGTATTAGTATGATGTTCCTAATAATCCTTTAGGTGAGTGTGTATTTGAATGATAAAAAGCTGCAGATTTACAAAAGTTTGTAAGAAACCTAATTTTTTTGGAAATACAGTCTTTTCTTTTTTATCACAAGAACAATTGAACATAAAAGATGTAATGTAAAAATAATATTAAATGTACATAGACCAAAGTTTTGTTTTGACATTTTCACATGCATACATTTTTTCTATAATGATTGCATACTGTATGCAAATTATATAGCAAATTACAGAAAAATGGGAATTATTTTACAATTAAATTTACATGTATGTAATTTTTTTTAAATACATTGATTTAATATATGTATATATATATATATATATATATATATATATATATATATATATATATATATATATATATATATATATATATATATATATATATATATATACACTCACGGCCACTTTATTAGGTACCCCATGCTAGTAACGGGTTGGACCCCCTTTTGCCTTCAGAACTGCCTCAATTCTTCGTGGCATAGGTTCAACAAGGTGCTGGAAGCATTCCTCAGGGAGTTTGGTCCATATTGACATGATGGCATCACACAGTTGCCGCAGATTGTCGGCTGCAGCATTCCATGATGCGAATCTCCCGTTCCACCACATCCCAAAGATGCTCTATTGGATTGAGATCTGGTGACTGTGGAGGCCATTTGAGTACAGCGAACTCATTGTCATGTTCAAGAAACCAGTCTGAGATGATTCCAGCTTTATGACATGGCGCATTATCCTGCTGAAAGTAGCCATTCAGAAGTTGGGTACATTGTGGTCATAAAGGGATGGACATGGTCAGCAACAATACTCAGGTAGGCTGGTGGCACTACAACGATGCTCAATTGGTACCAAGGGGCCCAAAGAGTGCCAAGAAAATATTCCCCACACCATGACACCACCACCACCAGCCTGAACCGTTGATACAAGGCAGGATGGATCCATGCTTTCATGTTGTAGACGCCAAATTCTGACCCTACCATCCGAATGTCGCAGCAGAAATCGAGACTCATCAAGACCAGGCAACGTTTTTCCAATCTTCTATTGTCCAATTTCGATGAGCTTGTGCAAATTGTAGCCTCAGTCTCCTGTTCTTAGCTGAAAGGAGTGGCACCCGGTGTGGTCTTCTGCTGCTGTAGCCCATCTGCCTCAAAGTTCGACGTACTGTGCGTTCAGAGATGCTCTTCTGCCCACCTTGGTTGTAACGGGTGGTTATTTGAGTCACTGTTGCCCTTCTATCAGCTTGAACCAGTCTGGCCATTCTCCTCTGACCTCTGGCATCAACAAGGCATTTCCGCCACAGAACTGCCGCTCACTGGATGTTTTTTTCTTTTCGGACCATTCTCTGTAAACCCTAGAGATGGTTGTGCGTGAAAATCCAAGTAGATTAGCAGTTTCTGAAATACTCAGACCAGCCCTTCTGGCATCTGGCATCAACATATATATATATAACTAACTACTATAACTATAGAAAAACAACACATATCCCACACTTTTTTTTACACAACCACTTTTTCCCATAGTCTGGAGAGCTGCAGCCGTCACTCCCCAACCTTCTGTCAGGCCTGGCTGATCTGTCTTTGGCCATGTGGAGTGTGACGTGAGCCCTTGATCACTTGCTGCTTGCTAGAAAAGGACACCAAGCTGTGCGTGACTCTCCCTTGTGAAGAGGAACCAGACAGTGACTCAGTTTAATCATTTGATTTCAAGATATGTAACAGCATCCCACAGAGGAGTATTTAAAGTGAAAATGTGTGTAAAGAGATTGTGGAGATTTGTCTCTTTACATCATCAGTGACATCATTATTGCCAGTACTAAACGTTTGATTCTGTCTGGTGTTTGGAATTTAAATTCTTCTTATGCCTTGTGGCTTTTACCAAAATACTGTGTTCAATACAAGATAACCTCAGTTTACAGCATTTTTGGCATAATGATTACCACACAAATTAATTTTGACCTTTCTGCATGAGGCAATAGTGATGCATTTAAACAGGGCCGATTTATAGAGGATTTAAAAGCGAATTTTACACACTTGAGAACACTTGATTTCGTCGGATCTCAGATGGTAAGCAGGGTCAGGCGTGGTTGGTACTTGGATGAGAGTCAGCTTGAAACCAGATGCTGTAAGAGTTTGGTTAGAATATATAATATAATAATATGCAATAACCCTAAACTGTAACATTAGTGTTTCAATCCATATAACTCAGGACTAGAATCAAGATTGGGTTTTTTTGTAATTGTTTCTCAGATTCTTGAAGGACTTGACTGAAAGATTCAATTAATCCAGTTTGTTTAACCCCAGGACCTTTTCCGCAGTTTCGGCAAAGCACGTAAACCGATTTCGATATCATGAACTCGTGAAAAGAATGGATTTTTTGGTTGTTTCTTTAAAAAAAAAGCATTTGTTGTGAGCAGGCATTCAGCACACAAAATGACAGTGACATTGAAGGGGATTGTGTGACAGAGGAGAAAATAAATCTGCAAATTGCATTTGTTTTCAATTCCCATATCCAGCCTTGCTTTAGCAGCTGGCTTCTCAAGATAAAACAAACCGTATTTGCACGTTTTGCAAAAGTCTTGTAATGTCCCTCTAGTAAACAAACCAAAGATTTTTGACAGGCCAAAATGCTTAGCTCTCATGAAAGAGTTACTTCAAATCATACATACGGTGATCCCCCATTCTGAGCTCATGGCTGGCAATTGTACAACAGTATACAGTAGGGGCCAAAAGTTTAAGACCACTTTAACTTTACACTCACAAACCACTTTATTAGGTACCCGTTCACCTGCTTGTTAACATAAATATCTAATCAACCAATTTCATATCAGAAACTTAATGCATTTAGGAATGTAGACATAAAGAGGATCTGCTGAAGTTCAAGCTGAGCATCAGAATATGGAAGAAATTGGCATGGTTCGATGGCGCCAGAATGGGCTGGTCTGAGTATTTTAGAAACTGCTGATCTACCAGGATTTTCACGCACAACCAACTCTAGGGTTTACAGAGAATGGTCTGAAAAAGAGATCAGAGGAGAATGACTGGTTCAAGCTGATGGAAAGGCAACAAGTAACTTGTTACAACTGAGGTGTGCAGAAGAGCTTCTCTGAATGAACAACACGTCGAACCTTGAAGTAAAGGGGCTACAGCAGCAGAAGATTTACATCTGTGGCAGACGTTTTTATCCAAATGTTTTATCCACATTGCATTTCAAGCAAAAGAGACTCAAATTACTCTGCTGATTTTGATCTTATACATATACTAAGTGTTATGCATCATGCGATCCTTGTTAAGGGTCTATTTTTTTGTGTGTACTCATAATAAAAACAAAGTGTCAAATAAACTGACAAGGTGGTCTCCGACTCTCACTAAAAATTAGGATTTTATTTTTTTATTATTATTTTTTTTACAGTGCAGATCTCAATCCATTAGAGCACCTTTTGAGTGGCAGTGCAACGGGAGATTCACATAATGGGTGTGCCGCCGACAAATCTGCAACTGTGTGATTCAATTATGCCAATATGAACCAAAATCTCTGAGGAATTCTACAGCACATTTTTGAATCTATACCATGAAAAATTAAGGCAGTTCTGAAGGCAAAGGGGGGTCCGAACATGGTACTAAGTGAGGTGTACCTAACAAATCAGCTGGTGTATGTAACTTCCTCATTATGTGTAATAAAACAACACATAAGGTGCAGTATATGTTGCACAAAAACAGTGAAAACTGGCAAAGATGACTTTGAAATAATTCAGTTTGCCTGTATATGGATTGGGGAATCTCATTTCAGTCTTAGGATTGTCATAGCGCTTGTGCATATTGTCTCTAGAATTCATTTTAGATAAAATCTCTTGTCTGATATATTGCACCTGAGCCAAAGTTCAAAGTACCGAATATTATTCCACTCAATGGGTTTTATTTGATGTGCTGTGCGATGTTCCTAAGAGGAAACATAAAACAGTTGAATAAATGATTGGCATTACTCTTGACTACACAGTCTTGTGAGATGCATCTTATGAGATGCATTTATCATGTGCATATAAACTTCATATTTCAAAACTGACATTTTATTGTCTTAGTGCATGTTTGTGGTGTTATTATTGGTGCATGATTTTCCAAAGAAAAAAAATGACTTGTCAGAAACAACTCATTTTCCACTGATTATACTATTTCTTAATCTTTTTGTTTTGCATGTTATTGATCTTATTGTGAGTGATTACTCCATGTAGCCTATAGGTTTCATTTTTATTTATTTTTGTACAATTTATTTTATTTTTATCAATTCCTGTCCTGCCATTTGCAAAACATAATGCAGTGTAGTTTTATTAATCACATATTTCATGCATCTGATTAGCGTGGTTCTGACTGACAGTGTTATAATATTCGCAGGGCACATCTCAGCTATAATGAGTAAACTGTCCGAGATGTAGTGTCAAATTCTGTAATTTGTTCCATACAAAATTTCCATACGACTCGCTTTTACTCCTTTGCTGATTTGTCCTTCACTTTCTATTACATCCTTCTCCCTCACATGTCTCTTTCTCAGTGGAAATGGAAAAACACACAGAACAAGTTGTCCGATTTTCTATCTCCATTTCCTCGGTGCAGTTGTAGCATTTGAGAAGTCATTATTGTGTTTCATCTGGCGTGCTGCCTTTGCTCCTCTGCTCTACCAGACTGTGATTGAGCAGCCAAACCTCACCATCAGAGCTGGCCTTTTCTCCGCTGGCTTGCGGGGCACAGCCCACTGCCTCTCTGACGGTAATTGAAAAGGAAATGAAAAGTGATACCTGCTCTACATGCAGTCCACTGCCTCACCTGAGGGATTGTGTCGGATGTGAGTTTCACTATTTTCACTATTTATTGGGGGATGTTGCGTCAGATATAACTACCAGATTACAGCGTTCCTAATCAGGCATGATATGGTGAGTCTCATATTGACTATATATGAATTTAAAATTACTGTTTTATATTTTAGTGTTGTAGCCCTCAAAACGTATTCACTTTATAGCCCTTAATTCTGTAATTGTGGACAAATGTGGGCACAGAGGACTCACTCAGGTGTGATCCTAATTTTTATTTATTATAAATGTTATATCACTGTCTTCAAAGTATTGTCTATCCATTTGTTTTTTATTTTAATTTTTTTTTTTTGGGGGGTATTTTTTTATTTATTTACTTCAAAAAGTACCATATTTTCTATAAATTATGCTTATTTTTATGTTTTATTTTTTTATTTTAAACTACATTAAAATATCATTCCAATAAGTTCTTAAAACCTAAAGATGAAGTAACTTTGCTGTCAACTGGTGTCTTATTTTGGCTTATTTTAGAATGCTCTAAATTAGAGTTTTTCCCATTTATTTCTATGGGTGCCCATTTTTGACACATACAAGATTAAGGAGGTTTTTTTCACCCACTTAACATTGTAGAATTGCGTCAAAAAGTGTGTGTTCAGGATGCAAACTTAGGAAAAGTAGCCAAGTCTTGTACTGCTCAGATCAAGGGAAGTATTTTTTTAAACACATTGTTTCAATGTCACTCTATCACATACCAAACTAGTGGGCTGTTTATAGGACACTGTTTTCAACTAAAAGCTGAAAACCTTGTATGTGTTTTGACCATTGATTTAGACGACAACAGTGTTTTGGGGGCCTGTAAATACAAAATGTGAATTTGAGAAAATGGTGACATCATGCACATGCGCGTTCACGCGTTCAGTCTCAGTTTTTCTAGACTGAAAGGGGAGTTGAAGTCCGGTGTTCGAGAACTAAGACCAAGAGAGAGTTCGAGTCCGAGTTCGAGACTCGAGACCAAAGAGAGTCAAGTCCGAGTTCGAGACTTGAGACCAAACGAGAGTTCGAGTCCAAGTTCGAGACTGAGACCAAAGGGAGTTCGAGTCTGAGTTCGAGCCCGAGACCAAAGGAGTGAGTTCGAGTTCCAAGTCGAGACTCAGACCAAGAGAGTTCGAAGTCTGAGTTCGAGACTGAGACCAAGATAGAATCGAGTCTCGAGTCGAAGACTTTGAGACCAAAGAGGGTTTCGTGTCCGAGTTCGAAACCAAGGGAGTCGAGTCCGAGTTCGAGACCAAAGGGAGTTCGAGTCCGAAGTCTCAAGACAAAAGGGAGCTCGAGTCCCGAGCTCGAGACTCGAGACCAAGGGAGTTCAAGTCCGTGTTCAGACCAAGATGCCAAAGTAGCTCGAGTCCGAGTTCGAGACTCGAGACTCAAAGACAGAGTTCTGAGTCCGAAGTTCGAAACTCAGACTCAAGAGAGTTTGTAGTTCCAAAGCTTCAATACTTAAGACCAAAGGGAGTTCTTCTGAGTCTCGAGCTCAAGACAGTCTGAGACTGTGTTTAGACTCAGACTCAGAGAGTTCGAGCTTGTGTTCGAACTTCAGACCAAAAGAGAGTCCGAGTCTGTGTCTTAGATTCTAGACTCAAAGATGAGTCGAGTCCAAGTTTTAGTCCGAAGCTCAAGAATTTAGACTCAAAAGGAGAGTCGAGTCCGAGCTTCGAGACTGAGACTCAAGGAGCTCGAGTCCGAAGTCCGAGACTGAGACTAAGGGAGTTCGAGTCTGAGTTCGAGACTCGAGACCAAGAGAGAGTTCGAGTCTGTGTTCTAGATTTAGACCAAGCAGAGTTCGAGTCCGTGTTTCGAGACCTTTAGACCTAAAAGTAGAGTAAGTCTCAAGAGTTGAGAATAGACCAAGAGAGTTCATTCACTCCAGCTTGATATTGATCGAGATTTCTAGACTAAGACCAAATAGAGTTCGAGCTCCGAGCTCTGAGACCAAGACTCAAAGAGAGTTCGAGTCCGTGTTCGAGACTCGAGACTGAAAGAGTAGTTCTGTAGTCCGAGTCGAGACCGAGACTCAAAGAGAGTTGAGTCCGAGTTCGAGACTCTAGACTGCAAGAGTAGGGTTCAATGATAGTTTGACCAACTCAGATCGAGACGCAAGAGAGTTGAGTTCGAGTTCTGAGTTCAGACTCGAGACCAAGTGAGCTCGAGTCCAAAGTTCTAGACTTCAAGACTAAAAGAGGATCAAAGTTAGACTTTAGATCTCAGTTAGAGTTCTAGATCCTAGTTAGACGAAGTACTCAATAGAGTTTAGTCCAAGTTTGAAACTCTGAGACCAAAGAGAGTTCGAGTCTTGTTCAGACCAGACCAAAAGAGTTCGAGTCGAACCTAGACCAATGCAGAGTTCGAAGTTCTAGTCGAGACCGAGACTAAAGGAGTCGAGTTCGAGTTGAGACCGAGACCAAAGAGAGCTTTGAGTCCGAGACTTGAGACTCGAGACCAAAGGAGCTTTGAGTCCCAAAGTCTGAGACCAAGACCAAAGAGAGTTCGAGTCCGAGTCAAGACTTCAGACCAAGACCGAAAGAAGAGAGTCGAGTCCGTGTTCGAGAACTCTAAGACCAAAGAGAGTTGAGTCCGAAGTCTGAGACTCCAGACCAAAGAGAGCTCGAGTTCGAGCTAAGATTCTAGACCAAAGAGCTTCAGTCTGAGTTCGAGACTAGACCAAAGAGAGTTGAGTCCGTGTTCAGACTCGAGACCAAAGAGTCTGAGTCCGTGTCGAGACTCAGACTCAAGATAGTTCTAGTTCTGAGACTTGCGAGACTCAAGAGAGTTGAGTCCTAGAGTTTTAGATCCAAGACCAAGAGTTAGAGCTTACGAACTCAATCATGAGACTATACCAAGAGTCTAGAGCTCGAGACTCTGAGATCCTAGTATTCGAGAATCGAGACCAACGAGAGTTTTAGTCCAGTTCTAGACTAGACCAAAGAGAGTTCGATGGATAACCTGAAGGTTGGGTCTTGAAACCAAGATATCTTTAAGAATATGTAAAATATTTGATGACAATAAAACAATAAAATTTACTCCATACTCAAACAGTAAACCGCTGTAATGGTAAAAAGGGCCACATAGTGGTGTAAAGGTAATTTTATTACAATTATGACTTAAAATTATTACAATCAGTAAGTGCTCTTTAACATAACACATTACTGCACAAATTCTGTGTGGCTCTTGTATGCAAACTGAATTATGGATGATAAGGCAGACATTTTCAATACATCACATCCGTCCTGGGTCCAGCTGCATTTGTGCGCCACGAGACGCTACAAGTCTCAAGTCATCCGCAGTTGTGCACAAGAAAGTCAGCAGTCATTGGACGTTTCAATCACAACAATTTAAAGAAATATTAACATCAGTAATGATAATCATGACATATTTAGAATGTGATTCGAGTGGACTTGGGAATAAGTCCGAGTCCCAATATGTTCGAGTATCGAGTCAATTCCTAAGTCAAAATGCACATCATGAGTCCATGATACAAGATCGAGACCATTAAAATATGGACTTGAGACTCGAGTCTTCAATACACAACACTGAAAGTAGACTCTAACTTCACTAACTTATTGACTCTGTGAATACCAAAGGTGACTGTTCTCTCCATATTCTTTTGAGTGCAGTTACCCCATCCTCTAAACCTAGTACAACGAGAGATAATTTAAGACATCCAGCTGTCATTGATAGACCCACGCTGTGTCTACACCTGTGAGCTATATGTTCTTATTTTGTCTCTGAATTTATTGGGCACATACATCCTTGAACCTGATTCCTGTTGCTATTAAAAGAACGTCCATCCTTGTTAGGAAGTTTTGGTGGTCATCACCAGTCAAGGACATGTCAAGCTGAGTAAATATTATACCTGTGTGTTCACTAACCTCAGTTAACCTGGCAATGTCTATATAACTCAAATTGCCTGTACTCTTCTTTGGGAGTGCTTTATGCTGGTTTCCTAAGGCTTTCCTCTTATCTGGACATATTTAAAAATAAAAATATTTCATTGCTTGACTTTCAACACTAATGGAGTGGTGTAATGGTAATACTGTACTTGTGACTGGCTGGTTTTTGCACTCCTTTATGCAGCAACTCTCAAAGCGTGTATTCATGAGCTACACTGAGACTAATACTTTGACTCATAAATAATAGACCTACGAGTCAGACCAGACCCACTGAAACCACTGAGTATGTGGTCTCAGCTTCAGGCTCACACCCACACATGCTTCACAGACCATATTCCACACTGACGTCATGACTGATTGACCATTTTGCAAGTCCATTTTGCAAATCACTTTTGCTTTGTACCCCTTGCATTTCAGCATAATTATATGGGTTTTGGACCCAACAGTCAAGAAACCTAGCCGAACCTATATTGTGTCAGTGATTTACAAATCAACAGTTCTTCCTAAAGGCTTGTGTGTACAATACAGCCTGCATAGAGATTCCCAGTCTCATTATTAGAGGTTTCAATCATCATACCTGTTTCCATAGTTACATGCACACATTTCCTATTCACTCACCATTCACAGGTTAAAACACCCTGTGTAGTTCATCTGACGTATTCTTCCACAGCAGTTTCTTCTAAAAGGACAATCAGGTGGCCTATGCCATTTGCATTTTAAAGAAATTCAAATTTATTGATTTAATGAAACATTTTAAGTTGCAAACATTATTTTGGACGAGTTTTGTCGACATAATGTTGATCATTACATCAACTTGATATTGTGTGAAATTGATTTTAAAAATAATTTTAATAAGTTGTATTTTAAAGCAATAGTAAAGCTGTGTAACCTTTCTGTTTAAAATGAACACAATTTAAATGAGTCAATACATCATGATTCCTAATGATCACCTGATTTGTAAGTGTTTATGCTACGGGCCAGCTGAATGCTTCAATCTGATTGGCTGACGAACATTCTGAAGGTGCATAATTATCACTGCATATCACTGATGTATGTTTGCTCTCTGGTGTATTTTTTAAGCTATCCCATAATGTAACGGAGAGGTTCCATGTGCTTACCATAAGTCCACAATTAACTTAACATATGCCTACAGTACTTCAAAAATGTCATATTTGTCTAAATACTTATTTATCAACACAGCAGCAAGCAAATTTTGTTTTAATTATGGGGTAAAGTTAATAAATCACAATGTGACAGTTCCAGGTGTCTCTGTCTAATGGCTTTTTAATTAGGCCTACAAGATGGCTTCAAAACATGAAATATTAAAGGGATAATGTAGCATTATTTGGGACAGGGGAGGTGTTTGTGGATTATTATTTGTGTGCTTGGTAAATCTCAATAGCTTTCATGTCAAATGTGAGATGCTCTCCACTCATTAATTATCATTCAGAAACATCACTTGTGATTCATCCTAGTAATTTCAGGTGGAACGTTCATCCGTCCAGCTGACGCATTTTACTGTTTACACACAGAAACCAGAATAGGTGTAATTCTGTGCTTCAGCGAACCATGTTCAGCCAACCCACTCTGCATGATTCATTTGGATGGAGTGTTTGAGACTCAAAATAATTGCTGGAGATTTCTACCAGTGTTGACCTTAAGTCTGACCTCCAATATATCTTGTATTTTCTCAAGCGTAGACTCATAAATACAAATGAGTGTTGACCCTACTGGTGCATCTATAACATGATAGAAACTGTCTTCATTCCCTGGCCCTGTTTACTCCATCTCAGGTTATACAAATAAACATGGCTTTATAAAACTGTTTTCTCTATATCATGAATGTATACAAATGAATGTGATACTGATACCAAATTAACACGGGTGTTGTTCAAGATCCCATCTGATTTTCTTAAAGCCATTCCATTGGCTGAGATAATTGATTTAAGCAAACTCTATTTGATGCCTGATAAATTCTATTAATTCTAGTAATAGATCAAATAGAAGCTGTGCAGTGTAGGCTATTTATTTTTAATCATAAAAAATAATGAAAGCGTTTTTAATGTTTTCTGAAAATCCTAATGCTCACCAAGTCTGCATTTATTTGATCCCAATACAATAAAGCCATTATTGTGAAATTCGATATGGTTCAAAATAACTGGTTTATATTTGAATATACAGCACTTATTTGAAAGAGATATATATTTTTCAACATTATAAATCTTTACTCTCTAAGATATGTATAAATTAAACACTTTGTGTTCTCTAGTTAGCCTCTGGTTAGATGGCGATCTAACAGCTTAGTATAGTATCTTGGAAGAGCAGTAACTGTAACGCATTCAGAAAGGAGGACAGTAATCTGCAAGGGTATAGGATTGGAGGGATGTTATTTGCTTTCTTGAGACTGTCTGAGGTCACCATCATCTCCTGCACTCATCTGTTTACCTCAGCAAACAGCTGTGCCAGGGGGCCAGAATCTCTTCTCCCACAAAACTTCACTTGTCTTTGGAGTGATATTATTGGTATAATATTTCACTTGTGTTTTCTCATTACACTCCTCACAATGGGAGTCGTATAGGATACAGTGGCTGCTGGCCAATTTGATTGCTGTTTCATTAGGCATCGTGAGGGCGGAATATTTCACAATTACTGTCCCCAGATGAAGTTTTGTGTGTCAGTGATGAGTAAAAAGGTCACAAGTCAAATGTTTTAAATGAGTCAGAGGGTCTGGATTTTCTCTTTGGATTTACTTTTGCTTCAGGTAACTTGATTCACAATACAAAATCAAATACCCCTTTCACATAAAAAAAACTGCGCCACTGGACTCTCAAAATAGTTTCAGTCTAACAGGAGAGCACCATTAGTCTGGTCTGGATTGAACAAGAGCAAGGAGTTGTGTAGTATGATCAGATAGGAAGGGCTGTAACTTTTTGGGCTGTCCTTTGACCATACCGTCAATATATGCCTTTTTAGGGCCCCCTTAAATGTCGGTAGATGATGATCCTGGGCCGTCATACAACTGACGCTTTACCTTTAACGTCAGTAGGTGACGGGTTGGGTTTAGGGTTAGGTTTCAGGTCTGGGTAGAGTTAGGATCCGATAACGTCATTTACCGACGTTTAAGGGGGCCCTAAAAAGGCATATATTGACGTATGGTCAAAAGACGTCCAAAACGTCAGTTATATGACGAATTGGGATGAGACTGCTGATCTTCCTAATGTTGTATAAGGCAAATCTGCGGAACAGAGCAGTTCTAGCAATGTGGTCTGTGAAGTTTATCTGTTCATCAAATGGTTGGAATGAGATAGCATAACAGTGATATGAAAAACAATGTTTCTGAATGACAGATCCTATTGATGGCGGATGGAGAAGAGAAAGGTCCAAGCACTGAGCCCTGAGGCACCCCAGTATCTGTTCTGAGCTCTAGAAGGTGACTTGAGAGGTACGACTTGAACCATATAGAGCACAACTTGGCTATAAAAATGGACTAGTGAGTAGATGAGTTCACCGGTTTAGCTGATGATGTCCAGACAAACTCTGTATTCCCATTTGGACATTTTTTTTAGCAACTGCCTTTTTCAAGATAAAATGTGAAACTATCTTGAGCTTGTGATAAACACAACCCTTATTTCAGGCCTTTAACCAAAAACCCATTGAGAAACAAAGCACAAAAAAACATTGATTTTGGAACAATGGAGCCAGCAGTGCTCAAATGCTAACTGGTTTTCACATTTTGGCCAATTAAAATACACCATACCTGCAGCACTTGTAGCCATTTATAGCACTTTGTGGCCATTACTTAGTTTTAGTTCATTAAGTGGTTCAGTTTAGTTGTTTTTAATGACATAAAACTGCAACTTTGAAAAAAAAATTTCCCCCTGTGGCCATATCTGTTTCTTAATAGTGATCACTGATGCCCCCTCAAAAATGATACTTCTTTCTACAATGTATTTCTACTATGGCCCAGATTACTAGTACATTTTGTGTTGTCAAGCTGAATCATTTAGGTATAAACCATTCATGATTTTGTCATGGTGTTCAACCACAGAGCATGACTTTATCGACACAGGCATGGTCCAGAGCTGATAAGCGTATTCATATATCGGGATTCAGTCACATTTCTTATAGTGAAGGAGGCCGGTGAGGATTAAAGCTCTTCTGTTGGTTGAACCTCAGCTGGACGATAGTCAGAGGTGGGCTATGTCTTTAGGGTAAAGTAAACCAAGACATGTTTACACAAGATAGTATCTTCTTGTTGACCATGTCTGGAAGATAAATCTATGTGGTAATCTTTCAGCAGGCTCACTGAGCTGCTATAGAGGAAGGGGGAATCATTTTCTTTGTGGACTCATACATATCAGGAAAAGTCTAATATTTAGATTATCAAATATTTCCATGTCTGTTATTTACTCAACAAGCAAGGACAAGTCCATCCAACCATCACATATCACACACCAGACACAGTTTTCCTATGAGAAACTTTCTCTTATGTCAGTATTATCCCAACTTCTCATTCACAATTCCAATCCCTATGTAAGAGACTGCAATCTGTTCCCTGAGGAACCACGCTTCGGTCTCGTTCCTGCTCCTCAAAGCTGCGACCGAGTCCTAAATGAAGAGATGAAAGAGGGTTTTGAACCTTTGTAGGCAGCCTCTGGATAATGATTGAGAATAAAGGGCTTACTAATGATACTTCAGCATGCAGTTCAAGTAGAATGATGTCCGTTAATGTAATAATGGTGCATTCATTCATTTATTACAATATTTTCTATTTATAAGGAAAAACTGATATTGAGATATTTTGTTTTTCTGCTAAATGAAAAAATACAGGAATATATTTTAAGGAATTTTGTTTTTAATATTTATATTTTTTTTGTTGGACCTCAGCACTGAATTCTGGATAACTAAAGTGCATTAAAGGGATAGTTCAGCCAAAAATGATATTTAACCCATGCATTACTCACCCTCAAGCCGTTCGAGATGCATATGTCAATCTTGTTTCAGACGAACACATTTTCAGTTATTTTAGAAAATGTCTTAGACCCTTCAGTGGATAAAATGTGAAGAAATGGGGTCTAGCTCCTTCAAGTCCCAAAATGTGCATACATCCTTCACAAAAGTAATCCATCCGGCTTTAGTGGGATAAACGAAGGCCTTCTGAGGGTAATCCGTGAGGTATTGTCGTAAAAATATACATATTTAAAACTGGATAAATGAAAATATCTTACTTCCGGCAATGATGTGACGCACGTTCACGGGTGATTGAAGTTCGGCGTATGAGGTAGGACGTCAGCGTAGCAACCGCCGTGGCGGAGAACGAATGCGCCAGAGTAGCCAGAGAGCAGAGCAAAACAACACTCCACTCAGGATTTCCGTGAAAAGTTATCTGATTTAGCGTATTTAAAAAGAAAATGTCGGAGGTTTTTGATATTAGAGAAGAGGATATAGATTTTTTGCCACAGCCCTATCTTTTTGAACCGGAGTACAGCGATGAAGAACTCAGGAATATGTAGGAGGCTGCATTAGCAGTGGCACAACTGAACGTTAACAGCCTCGAGTGGACAGAGAGTCCGGGAGACATGGTGGCGTTTATGCAGTAGATGCGAGCCCATGCCAACAGAGGTCGAGAGTGTTTGCTGCCATGAATGGAATACTGGAATGCCACCTTTGGAAGCCATTGATGCTGTTGAGATGAGTCCAACTGTGTTACAGAAGATGATGGCTTTCTGCCTTTGTTGAGCCAAAGTGTTCTTGAAGTTATCTTCCGTTTACCTCATATAAACTGGAGACGTCGTCCAATGCCTGAAGGAACCGGGGGCAGACTAACGGTGGAGAAAGTTTCGTTTTGTGTAAATGTTATTAGAGGTCCGGCTGATCTATGTTATTCACAAATTGCATTTATTTTACAGTCAACTTCGCCTGGTAGCATACCGAGTTGTGCTTGAATGGATGCTGAAAGGGAAAACTTGGAAGAGGCAACCGTAAGGTTCTTCCCTCCTGTGTTGTTCAAGCCATAGGGGAAATGTCCCACTAAGGCACAAGAGTCTATGTAAAGCATTGCAGAGGCTTTACTTGGAAAATCTAAACTGGTGCTTCTGAAATAGCATCTTCTTTGGCAGGTTTTGGCTTTTGTGCAATATTTGCTGGTAATGTGGGAACAGTGACTTGAGATGACTCGTCAGGAACAGCAATGTTTGGGTTTCTACGGTTCTCCAGAACTACATTAACAATGTTTGAAAGTGAAGCATGCCACTGTTCATTTTCATATGTTGCTCATTACGGTGAGAGTGGCTAGGTTCATTTATATTATTTCATTGAATCGAAACCTATCAGTAACAGACCGAAATTTAAGCTCTCAATAATGGCCCTGATATACTTAAGGTAAAGCATAATCAAAGAACTGGTGTGACGAACTAAATCAGAAACTAAAGAACTAAATCAGGCAAAGCAAACTACATTTGGGGCCCTATTTTAACGATCTGAAATGCAAAGTTTCAACCGCGAAGCGCAAGTAACTTTGTGGGCGGGTCTTGGGAGCTGTTGCTATTTATCCGGCGGGATAAATGACTCTTGCGCCCGACGCGAAACTAAAAGGGGTTGGTCTGGAGTAGCTTCATTTTTCATAGGTGTAGTTTGAGCGTAACAGAAACAAACCTATAAGAACGTCATATCAAATTCCCTTTAAGAGCGTGATGAACGAGGGGTGCTTGTTCCATGGTGCAATTCTATTTTAACGGCACATTTATCAGGCGCGCTTCACAATCGGTTCACAGCCGAGGAGATCGAATGTCTCGTCAGGGCCAGAAAAGAAAGAGAAGTGACATTGGGGATGGGACAGACCCACCTAAATCGGTTAAACATACATAGAAATTGGGGGAAATGTGTATGCCTATTTTTTCCCATCGTCATGGACACAACAATGATTTCCCTTGTGTTTAAATAATTTCCTTATAATAATGTATTATTTGCATAAAGTAAAATGCATCTGTGTAGATGAGAGAATCATCTGTATGCGCGTTGTTCACACTGTACTATGGCCAAGCATGTGCTCTTAAAATAGCATCTGAATGTACGTGCAACGTGCCACTGACTTTAGACTAGTTTTTTTTCTGGTCAGTGGCGCAATTGTTTTTGGAACTGCAAAATAGCACCAGGAATGTTTGCGCCGAAACACGCCTCCTTTTGCGTCCGACCCGCCCAAGGAGCGCAAGTTAATTTCCTAGTTTACCGACGGTGCGTCTGTGTTGGAGGGAAAAGTCTGCTTTGCGCGGGTGCAAAATGGGAATGATACATGCGTCAGGGTACACAATGTCAATTGTGATGGGTGCAAGATAGGGCCCATGGAGTTTGTTTTGGAGTTCCAAACACCTTGCCAAAGCAAACTCATCGTTATAATCGATGCTTTCTTAACAACCATTTTCTCACCATTATATTTTTTGTTTTATATTTATCTATAAGAATCAACATATTCATCTAAACGTCGGTGACATCAGAGGATTGCTAACATTAAACCGCTGCAAATGTATTTTTGAACTTCTTTTTACTCCTGAAGTGAAGAGCGAAAAAGAACTTTACTGTGAGTATATAAGGACCTTTAAAACCCTTGCCTTTATCACATCTCTCCAATCTTATTCATGTTTTCAAGTAAGCAAGTCAAGAACTGGCCCGTGAAGCATCATGTATTTCATGACAGCAATTTTGCTCATTAAATTTTGATTCGATGACATACAGTCACCGTGGAGATTCTACTCAGAGGTAAATTACACTTGATTGTAGAGGTGATCTTGGGAACAGATGCCTTCAATGAGCAGACACTGCAAAATTTATCCAACCTCTTAAGTCTTTCTTCTGTTTCAACATGAACTGTCAAATAGTCCAAAGGATCTTGGCATCCAAGTCTAATTCAATCTCAGATATTCAGCATATGACATGTTCGCCCTTGTGATGACAAGCGCTTTGAACATGTAAAACTGTGTGAACCAGTCCCTGAGTGAGTACAGAAATTAAACTGTAATTAAAGTACTTCAGCCTTTGCTCACTGTCTATAAAAGTACAGAGATTGTGCACTTTCTTTTATAGCGATACAATTCAGGTAACCTATTTTTAAAGTCAAAGTTAAGTGATTTAATTCTAAGAAGGTCAAGTTCACCTTTAGGAGCCTCTCTGACATACGCCAGTGGTAATGCTTCTATTTGAAAACTAGAGTGAAGGAATAATGGCCAAGTGATGAACTCTACAGTATTCATTTAAAACCTCAGAAATGCCTTTTCATTCTATACACTACAATTAAAATTAAAATAGCACTCCCAATCAGACGGAATTGTGATCCAGGCTTAAGTAACGCTTATATTAATTTGAACACAAACTAATTGAAAGGGCATTTAAAAATAAAGCTGTAAAAAGGAATGATTGATAATCTCTATACGCTGCTTTCTGGAAGATGTTTCCTATGACATTCTGCAGAGGGAGTGAGTTTTTTAATGACACAGAGGATTCGGATGATTTCGGTTCTCATGAGCCATCATCTTAGAATGGTGTTCTAAATTGCAAAAATCATCCGCTGTGTGCAAGTTATCTCTAAATTCTTAAGAATTTTATTACCTTTTGGTTTACTTCTTTAGGATTGAGGATCTTTGTACCAGTCACACTGAGACATTTCAAATGATACCAAACATGTGTATACTGTATGATACATTAAGACGCATATAGATGTTGGATGAATTTTGGTGGGGAAGAGGGAAAGAGATGTATTCTGAGGTTAACTTCACAAGAGTGAGTTCAACTGTTAATTTCCTTTGTTTTCTCAGAGATTTGCCCAGTTTTCCCAGTCTTACAGCTGTGTTGACCAACAAAAAGCTGCTTGGTTTTTAAAAGTGATGTCTGTGTGAGCTGTGCTTCATACATCTCTACACTTTTGACATATGGACCTTTTTGCCTGATCAATTTTGCTAATGTGACAGCACCTTATTTATTATGTTTTTACAAGTAGTGCATCATCTCCTATTTTCCCAATTTTTTTTACGGTTAATTTTTATTTACATGCATATCTAAATTATAAACTAATATAGCCTATGATAAATTCAGAAATCACAAGAGGGTCACGTTACGGGAATTTGATTCCTGAAGGAGGGCACAAAAAGGAGATTTCCAAAACATTCTTTAGATAAATCTACAGAAGGGAAACACAGGAGAAAGGTAAATACATCCACACATTGAGGCCCCGTTTACACGAAGGGAAAACGGAAATATTTCCCTGCGGATTGGCCCCTCGTTTACACAAAACCCAGTTTTTATCACAGAAAACGATTATTTCTAAAAACGGCCAAAGTGGAGATTTCTGAAAACGCTGGTTATGTGTTGTCGTGTCAAATGGGATAAACTGCGTTTTAGGTTCTCTCTTGTCGATTCTGAGGATTCTGATTGGCTTGTATGGCTTTATCCTTCTCCCTACACTGCCGCCCAATCGGTTTGGCATGGTTATGATGGCGCTCGACGGCGTATTTATGCAGGTGTGTGAACGATGTTATTTTTGAAAACGGAGAGGGGGAAATATTCGTTCCGCTAAATACCTGGCTTTGTGTAAATGTGGCCTGAAGTTAAACATAGATGAAATGTCGGACAAACCAACTGAAGGAAACAGAGTAATGTGCCTATAGTAATGACACATCAGACAACTCAGGATAACTGTTTACACGAGAATGCTCACGGGTAAAAATGTAAAAATATTTTATTGGATGTGCCTTTCGTTCACACTGGCGACAGCGTTTCTGGGGCTTTAAAAATGCAAAAAGTGAAACCACCCTCCAGAGTGGAAATCTTGAAAACGCTCCACCACCGCGTTCCCGTGTAAAGGGTAAAACCGCAAGAGTCTGCTTGACCGAGAAGGTTGTACGCAGGTGCGCTGACTTGGTGTTGTTGTGTGGTAGTGCTTCCCATCGCCACCTAGCCACCTGGAGTGCATACTACATCGAATTTCACACACTTTTGCGTCACTATATGCACGCGGATTTCAACCCAAAACGCTTGTCCAAACAAAGAATAAAAAGTGATAATGCAACGCCACTTGTATGTTTTCTTTGCAGAATCGTTTCCGTGTAAATCTAGCCTACCTGTAGATCACAGGGCAAAACCAAAAACACAATAAAGGAGGGAAACACAGATCATACATGTAACAAATAATAATAAAAAATAATTTTCTTTTAAATCCTTGCTTATGTGGCTTATGCTACCTCGTGCAATGTCTGAACTTTGTATTTTGAACACTTGCATTGTTTTTGCCTCTTCACGATGACTCGCTTGGTTTAGTCCTCAGTTGTAAGTTTCTTTGGATAAAAGTGTCTGCTAAATGACTAAATGTAAATGCAAATATGAGTAGTTTGGAAGGTTTATGTTTATATGATGTACACTTGATTTTAAAGTGTGAACATGGAAGAAGTGACAAGCTGTATTTGCAAGCAACACTTCTTCTCAAGTCATCTTATCTGATTTTCAGGGATGTGAAATACAAAGATGGCAGAAAGGAGACACGTGTGTTGGTGTTACATTCTGATACAACATAAATCAGACACTATTCAAGTTCAACCTCCTCTTCAAAATCCCAATTAGCAACACAATGACTAATTGGCATAGCCTGTTATTCTTTTCAAATTAAAAAAACAACAACAACAACCTGATAACAGCTTTGCTGCATTTCACAAACAAATGTAGGCCTAATGCCTGGTGAGACATCTCAGACGAAAAATGACCAACCGTGGCGATTTCTGTGATTGTGGCTCCTAAACGATGGTTGTACAGTTCAGAGAATTTCGAAGACGGCCTTTGTTACAGGCTTGCGACCAAATATGTCAGAAATTTAGCATGATCCTCTCACAGTGTTTTTGCTGCCACGACCTATGTCTACTGACTAGCCAATAGAAATGCAGCATGATAAGGTGTATCGATTAACGCGACATGACGCTAAAACTTAAAACTACTTATTGCATGCTCCATTTGCAAAATTGGCTTGCCAAGTTGACCTCTTTTCCTTAGCCATGACCGCGTGCTGGCATTCTCCTCTTTCGCTTCCTCCTTTTTTTTCCAGCGCACATTAAAACCACAATTGCCAAATAACGATTCATCTCACTCCATTTGTTTACCACTAGCACATGCGGATGACCTTTTATTCTTCTATATACCTGCGTCATAGCCTATGATTCAATAGGTGTCATCATTGCACAGTCTACATGTAGCACCCAAGTTTATTAGATCCATGGTGTACAGTGTGATTTATAATGATTTCACTGGATTTCTGAAATGGCACAATCTCTAGCAGGCATTAGAGGCACTGGAGCCCTGTCAAGTGATTTATTTTAGTCTCCTTTTGATTAAGATGCCGCATGGTGTTTTTAATTATATTTTTCAATCACACAAGTGTGTGTTCTGCTATTTGTTCTTCGGTCTACTTCTGCAGACACCAATGTGATTTAGTCAGATTAAAATGATGGCTTAAATAGTTTTTCAGAAAATATTTATTTTTTCAAATTTCTTTTCCAATGCAGTAAACTCACTGATGCCTAAGCTTTCATTTTTAATATGGTCTGACTACCACATTGTAAATCCTTTGCTGTTGACATGCAGCCAATAATCTGTAATACCCACGATTCCTATGTTCTCCACCTTAACTTTGCATATTGAGTTTTTGGTGGCTGCATTGAGCAGGATCAGCAGAGCCCACTGGGAATTGGATGGCGCCTGCAAAGAAGTCAGTCAACACCTTTAGTTTCTGAGTTTTCAGTTCCAGAACTACATGCATTCCCACTGAAAGGCTTGAATGCTAATCCTGCCTTATCCCTAGCAAAACACATCCCCATCCCAGGACGGATAGGCACATCAATCAAGGATTTGGCATCTCGCCCTTTCCATCTCCTGTGCATACCCATGCTGCTTTCACATCGGATACCTACATTATTGGTGGACAATCACATTTCCACTATCATGTCGCATCCCTCTCCCACCACTACTGCAGTTGCCTCCTACTGCCTGGTTTGTATTACTGATCTTGTTTGCAGTGCAAACATTACTCCAGTCTTCAGTGTCACATGATCCTTCAGAAATCTTTCTAATGCTTAGTTATCATCACTAATTATTTTTTATCAGTTATTAATTAAGAGTTATCAATGTTGAAAACAGTATTTGCTCCTTAAAGGGGTGATGAACTAAAAATCAAATTTTCCTTGAGCTTTTGACATCTAAGAGGTAATCATATTATAAGAATATACTGTAAGTTTCAGAAATGAAAACGTCCTTGTTGGTCCAATAAAAGCTTTTATTGACACCAGTCTCAGCAAACTACTCATTTTTAAAAGTGGGGAACTATGACGTCAAAGAGGATAAAACACCACCCCCGCTGAAGAAGATCAATGCCTACTTCAACACGGATAGTTTAGCCCCGCCCACCGATTCGCTCATTACACACATAGCTAAATAACATTGTGATTACAATCTGGATCGAGCAAGAGAGTTCAAGAGATTTCCACGACGCATGCGCGAGAACTGAACTGAACTCTGAACTGAACTCTCAGTCTCAGGCCTACAAGGAATAAAAGGAATAGTCGAATAAAGTCGTAATTTTTGTTTGTTTGTTTTTTGCACAAAAAGTATTCTCATAGCTTGATAAATTTATACTCTGAACCGCTGTAGTCACATGACATGTTTAAACATTTTCTTCAATGACTTTCTGGGCCATCAAGTTTCAAATCCCTTAGGGAGCCTATGTAGCAGTGATCCAGTTCTCAAATTTAATCAAAAATATCTTCATTTGTGTTCCAAAGACGAGCAAAGGTCTTATGCCTGGCTCAGATTACACGTTTTAGCCCGATTTTGGCACGATCCGTTTGACGTCAGGGTGTCGTGGAGTTCGTAAACGACAACGGCGTCAGGCACGCAAGATTCGATCGTATCATCTCGTATGAGTGTGGGAGACAATCTATGTCACGTCTGCGATGCTTCACGCAACACAAAGACTAGCATGTTTAATTTTTTTAATGGTCGTTCACAACGGTTCCGTCACATGTATGAGGTTGACCAATAGGAGCACATCTTTTCTGTACACAACTTTCAAAAATGGCGAAACAAAAGAGAGACTATGGTGCTAACGTTAAAACTAAAAGTAAAAATATATAAGAAAACAATAGTTTACCTCAAGTTCTCTTTGGAGGATTGACAGCCCATACTGTCCTCTTCGAGCAGGGTTAAGTCTCACGCAATGGCCGTGAGACATAGCAATTCAACCAGTCCACGCCACACCGTGTATTTCTCACGCTGAAAAGGCAATGCCAAGCAATCCCAGGAACGTGTCCATTGTCGGGTTTTCTTTCTTCTTTGTTACATTTTCTGAACACAGGACAGCCAATACAACACTCACCGCTTCATCCATTGTTTGTTTACGTTCGTTTCCGGAAGTCACTCGCTTCTCCGATGACATCTCCGCGTTAAAGGCGGCATGCGATGACTGGTCAGTGTAGTCTGACATTGTGAATTGTCCACGCCACAAGATTTTCAGTATTCGAAATCGCGTAATCTGACACAGTGACTATCGTAACAGACAAAAAAAAAAAACGTGTAATCTGAACCAGGGATTACGGGGTTGGTACAGCATAGGGGTGAGTGACTTTATTTTCAGTTTTGAGTGAACTAACCCTTTAAGTGTGGTTTAAAGGGGGAAAATGTACCAAGCACAATGTTCTCTCACTATTGCTGATTTATAACACACACTCACAGTATCCAGCGACTGTCAGTAGCAGAAACAAAAGCTGCTGCTTTCCATCATCATCCACTTCATCCATTACATAGAAAGATCTAAAAAAGCCCATACATTTACCCGCCCATAGACCCGTCCTTAGAAGAAATCAGGTCAGAAGTGGTTCGAACTTTCTCTCGGTATGGTTTGCCGATAACTTGTCTTCTTAATTCGTCGCATCATATGGCGAATGGTTGCTACACTCTTCATCTGCCATCGCGCTCATCCTTCTATTACTCCCTCTCTCACATTAGCTGACCTTTCAGGCTTCTCAGACTTTGACAATGGACCCATCTTGTTTGCCAATGTGCAAGAGCTCAAAGAATAGGGACTGGCTGCTGACACCTCCTATTCAGCACAGTGCTCCCCAAACCCATCACAGGGTTTTACTTTGTGACAGATTTTATTAACGGCAGGAGACATTGATGGATTTGCTTTGTGGCAAGGAACGGTCTCTGCCTTTTCACCCTCAAACCACACACATAAGTTAGAAAACATAACTGGTGAAAACATTTTCTCGATTACTGCTGCTAGCATTAACAGATTGCTGATGTGGAGTCGAGCTGGGATTTTGGGATGTGAAATTTGAATTGGACTCACAAAGTCTCACTCACTATGTAATGAAAGCCTCATTTTAATTTTTGCCGTGTGAGATCCGAATTGTCTGACTGAAGCGATTTTTAGCCTGATAAAAGAGGGGCATCCTCTCCCTTCTTTGCTCTCTGAAGACAGCCATTTCGGTCATTTGCTACTGTAATGTCTCTTATCACATTAAGTGTTGGAATTGCTCCCACTCAGTCACCTTTTCACATTTCAATTCTCTCTCATGATTTATTATTATTATTATTATTATTATTTTTCATCGGCTTCATTGAATGCTCTTATCTTTGGCTCAGTTTCAAATGAGACACATTTGGCTCACATTTCAGTTTTCTTATGATATTTGTGCTTGTTTTTGAAGCTCTGCCTTTTCATCACGTTAATGGCATGTTTTTGACACACCATTCAAATTGCCTGAAATTCTCCAGGTGACTTTTGTATTTATCGCTAAATCCAAGCAAAACTGGACAAACTATTTGTTTTTACCCAGCACTTAAGTGTACTTAAGCTCAAAATATAAAAAAAACACTCTGCAAAATAAATTAGACAGCTATTTTATTCAGGATATTTATAGGAGGTTTATTTCTGTAGATAATTTTGATGCTGTAAATGAGATCACAGAGATGTTTATATATTCATATTCATCATAACATAAGAGTAATAACCAGCTATGAAGAAAAATCATTTATCAGTTATCTCATTTATCATATTTTCAACCTTAATGGTTTGTTATGTTTCTTTTGAATCCTAATATTTTCTATATTTGTGTTTATATTTATACTTTAACCAAAGTTAACTACTACTGTATCATATTTGATACGCAAAGTCCTCTAAAAAATCAGCATGATTAAAACTTTATTGAAAAACCTGTTGTACACAAACCAACTACATTGTCTGATTAATAGTTTATAATTAGCTGGTAAAAGGCCGTCCACAGATATATGTTGTTTTGTTTAGTATAATTGTAAAAATGCCCACCATCAGAATTTTTTTTCAGAACAGGCTTTTGAGGAACATTTATTTGATTATCTCTCAATCATCATTGTATTATTTGCATTGCATTTTGTTTTTGCCCACCACAATGAAAACTACAGAGCTCTGATCATAAAACTAAGTGTTAAAAAAACACACAAATGTTTGATTTTTAGACAATAATTTATAAGCATGCGTTATGGATTTTAACGCTTTGGAGTTGCTGGAGTTTCCAGATAAAAGTCTTTGATAATATTAAAACGAGGATTTATAGACAACAAAAAATCAAATGTATGTAGCTATATAGAAACTTGGCTATGAAAAAAATAAAACATCAATCTAATAGGCCCATTTATTTCTTACCAGAGCTTTAGAAAATTGTGATGACTTCATGACATAGGATCAGTCATACCAAGCTAATTTGCCTTTTGCGTCTTAATCTGACGCATAAGGCAAGCCGTTGAAATCAGTGGAGTTCCTTGATCGTCAACTAAAGACCAATTCATACTTCTGCGTCGAGGGTACATCGTAGTGTATGCCGTAGTGTACGCCGTTGGCTGCGCACATAGGCAACGCCGTCGTGAGCATTTATACTTCTGTGTTCAGGTCTTGGTTGCTCTGCAGTACTGCTCCGAAACGCTAGTTGGCGGCGGAGGGTTTTAATGTTCCACTGTGTTTAGATTCCTCGCGGCTAGGTTACCACAAGCAATGGTGACTGAAAGAGAGCGGATCATGTTGAAGCTAGTTGGAGCTTATTGAGGTGGAAAAACAGTTAATTTTAGTGAAATTACTAAAACGATGTCTTTCGACGTCTTCTCTCGGCAGAAACGAGAGAAGACGTCGGAGGAGATGGTACGTGTGGAAATGCGTGAGAAGGTATGTGCGGAAATGCGTAGGAGGAAATGCGATGCTACCAAGCCGACCAATCACAGATCTTGCAGTCCGCGTCGCCGCACCATGTAGTTACATTTTTGAGGAGGTGCGTGTCAGGCTCTGCCGAAGGGTACGCGGTATGGTACGCGTCTGTGCGTATGCTGCACCGTACCAACTGGCCGCACCCTACGCAAAAGTATAAATTGGCCTTAAGTGATGCCTAGGGGTACTTTTGGTGTCTTCATTGTGACACAGAAGGCACTAGACCATGCTTCAGTTTTTAACGCCCTGGGAGTGAGATTGGCTTGAATATTTTGATTAGTAGCCTATTGTAGATAAAATAATAATAATAATCTGGCTATGATTTCATATGACAGGCTTTACATGTTTTAAAATAAAATGAACAACATTTCTGTCAACATTTACACTTCTGTGATGATTTTAACCTGTGTTCCCTTGTCTTGTGAGTTTTGGACTTTTATGTTATTTCCTATCTTGCTCCATGTTTTGTAGCCTTTTGTGATTGTTCTGATTGTTTGCCAATCTCCCCTTGTGTCCAAGTGTTTCAGTCTTGGTTTGTCAGTTGTTGTCTTTGCACGTTGCGTGAAGCTGTTGCTCTTTTATTATGTTTCATGTTCCTGCCCCTGTTCCTGTATTTGACTCTCTTGGATTATCTTTATTTTCATTTTCAATAAATACTGCTGCACTTGGATTCACACCTCTCTTCGTCCCTGCTTACATGTTACAACTTCCATCGTATTATCACATTATATTTGGAGGGACACAAAAGGACCGTTGGCGTTATTCTCAAAAAAAAAATATTTTCTGGGATAAGGCTTCAAAATATCTGCGTAAGAGGATAAAATATTATAAATTAATATAGAGACATACCACATGAGGCTATAAATAAATTCAGACAGTGGATGCCTAAGAGTGAAATACTTTTTTGTGTGTGTGTGCATGTTTGTGTTCTCTCTAGAGAGCTTTTTTGCTGTCGTTTTTTTCTTTTGTTTGTTTTTTGGTCTTTGGAATCTTTTTTATATAATTTCAGAGTTAGTGGGCAGAAACGTTTTGTCTCTCCGAGACCTGGTATAGTGGTTAGATTGATAGCCAAAGGGCTCTTGGCAAAAATGACAGCCTATGACATTTATCCTCACAGAGTGGTTATTTTCTGAGCTCAAAATACTGCAGAAAAAAGACAAAAACGTCTAGGTAGACAAAAACATCAAGCAAATCCAATTAGTTCAGAGCTTAATGAGATATTACAAGATTATTATATGATTGAGTTATTGGATGGGCATGTTCAGATCAGTGATAGGCCTATGACTTGACAGTTCCAGCATCTATGACAATGATAGTCTGATTGTGTCATTTAATGTACACTATTGGCATTAATAACATAATCTGCTACTTTACTACATCACAGATTTTTTTACTGTGGAAAATATGGAATTTGTCATGTTTTTTTTTCTTTCTTCAGATTGATATGCAAGACTTTTCTTCAAAGTTCTGTATCAGCCCTATAATTACAGACTATTAACCAATGAGGCAATCTGGATCACATAGCACATTAGCAGGTTTTTAAAATCCCTTCCATAGATGCTGTTCTTTGAGCCAAGAGGACCCACTGTGAAATATACAGAATGTGTGTTGAATTTATTACATCTGTTTATTCTCCCCATAAGCCCTGTGAGTCATGTGTGAATGGAGTAGCCCCCTCCATATTATTACTACATAAGATCAGTTAAATGCACTGGGAGGAAAGAATAGCATTCCTTTAGATTTCATGCTAATTCAACCTTTCTAGAGCCTTTTGGGTGACTGGAGATGTCAAGTCTCTATTGTTCTCTTAACATGCACTCATTTTAAAGCAGCCTTCAGCATCTTTGACATAATGCCAGCTGTTAAAGCTTCGTTAGGTTTACCACTGTCTCAATATAAAAGCTGCTGCCCTTTCAATTTGTTTAAGTATTTTTTATCCTCAGATTTCTGAGACATTCACATGTCACATCCTGTGAAATTTAACATCCGTCTAGACCAGGGGTCTCCAAACTCGGTCCTTGAGGGCCACTGTTCTGCAGAGTTTAGCTCCAACCCCAATTAAACACACCTGAACCAGCTAATCTGTGTCTTATAGGGCCTCAGTGCTTTGTCATATAATTAATTGTTTTCTCATCCTTTAGCGCCATATAGAACGTTATATGACAAAACGGCGTTATACTTTGCACATGGTACCCTTTATCGTTTATATAACACGCGCTGTGATGGTTAGGTTTAGGTGTGGGGTAGGGTAGGGTAGTCTCATATTACGCTAAAGGATTTATGACGCCTTGAGTTCGTGTGTTATATAAACGATAAAGGGTACCATGTGCGTAGTATAGCGCCGTTTTGTCATAAAGCGCTTTATGTGACGCTAAGAGGATGAGAACTGGGCTCCATATATATATACATATAAATTGATCAACCACTAAATATTTAGAATGTTATGTGGGTTACACTTCATTTCGAATAGTCACTTTAGACATTCTACTAACTATAAGTGACTTTTCAACTACATGTCAACTAACTGTCATTAGAGTATTAGTAGGCTGTAGTAGACTGTCAGTAGACTGTTAGGTTAGGGTTAGGTGTTAGGAGAACAAGTTGACTTGTAATTGCTAAGTTACTTACAGTCAGTTGAATGTCTGTTGGGGGACCAACAAAATAAAGTGTTAGCAGAAGGGAAGGGGGAGTTTAAAGGGCTAATTCACTACTAGCAAAATAGGCTTTCAATAAATCTTGGCTGTCTATGTAGAAGATCTTGGCTGTTGTATGTAGAAAATGTTGCTTTGTGGGTTTTTTGTGCGACATGACTAGAAAACAGAGAAAAGGGCTGTGGTGTTCCCTTTTACCAAAAAAAGGTGAAGACTTCAACACCCATAATGCAATGGGCTCAATCTGACTGCCTGTGATCATGGGTAGAAAAATGTGGAAGCATTTTCACAAAAGTCTGTTAAAACTTCACGGATGACACATTTGTGGACAAGTGACTGAAGACAAATGGAAATGTAAGAGTAACGAGTGTAGGTAAGATGGAGAAAGAGTGGATATTGTTCATCGCAAGAGATCGGCAAAGTCACCCTGCGATTGTTGTTCATTTATATACTGTGATTGCTTGTACATGTACTAAGTGGTATATTTGAACATATGACAGTGTTGTGTGGATAACTGACAAATGTGTTGCTCTGATGGCTGTTGTTTTTGCTGATGGGGGATGCAAGTTCAGCACGCATGACACATTTTGGACAAGAGTGGGTGTTCAGCCCACATGGCAAAATGAGTGGAGAGCCTCTGCAACAGGCTTTTGTTATTCTGAGTACCAGGCTCTTAGAGAACAACATCATGTTCACATTGTTTTCAATGCTTAGATTGTTGTTTGTTAATGCCTATAAAGGCTACAGGCTACAATACTTAAAGCTTTTGCTTATGTTGTCCCCTGTATTCATTAAAGGTAGATGCTATCCACCTATTTTTGTTTGTTTAAAGTCAGACTTAGACTTTTCTTCTATATTTTATATGTAATATTTGATCAATTATTTGACCCTATAAAGCACTGCTGCTGTTGCAGTGTCCCCCCAAAAATCTTGAAAATCAAGATAAAAAAATTTAAATTTAAATCTTAGACCTTCTAATAGAAGGGCTGCAAGCTGTTCCGGGCTTCCAATGCTTTTTACATAAATTTGCCAAATTGGAAGTTGTTTGCGATGAGTGGAATTGGATGTGGTGTGTCTGCAGATGGGCTGACAAGCCACTTTTTTCTTTTGTATCACTATTTGCCACACTCAGAATGCAGGAGGAGAACAAAGTGGCTGTCATGACAACAGACTAGATGACCATTAGTAATATGTTTCTATTTGGTAGTTTGTTGACTTTGTTACTTTCACCTGTCGTCATGACACATTGTATATTCTCGAAAGCCATTTTCATGAGACAACTTATCTAAATGAAACAAACAGCAAGCATCAAGTTCTGAATATTGAGGCCAACAGTACAATAACATGCTTGATATTGCTTTTATACAACAGTTCAATAAAGAAGTGAATATTAAGTAACTTCCTGTACTCGTTATACACAATATTGCTTGTGATTTGTAGGGCTGTAATCAACCAAAGAAATCCTTAGTCGACCAAGGTCTTGTCCTGCGCGACGATTAGTTGACTAAATAAAAACAAAAAAAAACCGGATGTTTTGATTGAACATTTTTTAAACAATTGTCATAGAGCATTTATAAAACAACAACGAAAAAACATCGAAAATAAATAAAACTATAATAATAATACAATTCTTTGAAAATTAAGTGATTTTTTTAACTGCAAGTGAGGAGCTCTGTCCTTGGTCTATAGTGACAGTCACAATCGCGCACCTGATCACACCACACGCTACAAAATAACATAACTGCTATCTACCACATAATGAAAAATCCTAACAAAAGCTCTCGTTACAGGCTGCATTCTTCTTTACTTACAAAGCTATGGGTTAACTTTCGTCCAGCCGATCTGTTAGCTGCTAGGCGTTTTAAAACAACAGACAAAATAGCCTAAAAAACAATCTGAAATCTAGGCTCTGTTGTAAGATAGCATATAAGTTTAATTTCATTTTGTTACATTATTTAGGCTACTTTCAAATGAGTCAAGTGTACAAATAAAAACCTATTAAGAAAACAATCTATTGAGTTAGTATGATAAAGCCGTTAAAAGAGCTGCTCACGTCTTTTGCGCGCTCAAGTTTGATTTCAAATAGGCACGCGATGTGCGCGCTCATAATGGAGCAACGCGGTCGCCACCGTCGCCTACCTCCACAAAAATGTAGCCAGACAAAAGATTTAGATTTCTTGGACATTCTGTTGACTAAAGTAGCGTGAACTGAATGAATACAGCAAAACTACCTACCGGTACATCCCTTACTGAGCGCGAGCAGCAGCGCAGCCAGTAGGTGCGGTTCCCTGAGTGTGTTATGTGTGTGCGCTAAACTGTGGCGCAGTTACAAGAAATAGCCTAAATTAAAGCATTTAAAGATGGGGATAAAACATAGGCTAATTATATTTAGAATACAGTAATAAATAACTGCTTTATAAAGGAATAAATATCAAGGAGTAAATCATTGAAAATGTATTTCTATTGGCAAAAAAAAAAGAAAAATGCGACTGGTTCAACCAATAAGAATTTCAGTCGACCAGCACGGCATTTGACTGATTAGTCGATTAACGACTAAAGTTGACAGCCCTAGTGATTTGTATATAATATTGCTATTCGCCAATGAAAATAGTTCCAAACGAAATCAAAGCAGAACCGCAGTGAGTCCTTGAGTAAACAAACAGTTGATGTTTTGTTACTGATTGAATCAGTGTGTTTGAACAAATCAGTTGAGTGAATGATTCAATGACTCACTCAAAAATGTATTCATATGTTTTTTTCCCTAAATGAATAAGTGTGTTTTTGAACAAATCAGTTAAATAAATGATTTAACATTTCACTCATGAACACTAATTAAATTAATCAGTATGTTTTAACAAATTAGTAGTGAATGATTCAATGACTTATAAATGTTTAGTTTCTGAATCAATCAGCGATTTTTAAGTAAATCAGTTGAATGAATGATCAATGACACATCATACAGACACTTGTTTCATTCCTAAATGAATATGTGCTTTTTAACAAATTGAGTTGAATATCAAATCAATAACTCAAACTATAAGACATTCAGTTAACAATCTTCAGAAAGACTCAATTGTGAAAGAGTCAAATTGTGATACAAAGTCCCACTGCTGTTGGAAAATATCTAACAGTTCTTGGAATACCACTCTACCAATCAAATTAGAGGGCTGAAACTAAATGCATAAATTAGCATGTCAATTTCGGTCATTATTATCTAAAGAGCTATGCAATTTACATACAAATCGGTGCACAAATTGCTTTCACAAACTCCTGAAGTGTTTGTTTAGAAAGTCCTGAAAGTGTGTGATCAACAGTATGTAGCCAGTTTGTCAAACTAAGCAGAGGCAGAGATTTGTTCAGTCAAAAGTACCCACATTTCCCTTGAGTTGTTCTGCACAAAGACACGATTAGAAGACTAAACAAGGTATTGCCTGGTAGCGGCAGAGCCGAAAGGCTTCTGATGTTTAGCTGTTGTGGAGCTAATCTAACACTGTTGATTCTGACAGTTTCAGCTGCTTAATTGTGCTTCAGGGAATGGAGACAGAAATGTGATTCCTTCCATCTCATTACAATAAACATGTAAACCATCATGCCTTTTCATCCCAGAATGAAGACTGAATTTGAATTGATTTCCAATCTGCAAGGTCGGGTGGGAATTTGGCTCCTGGTGGGGCTTTCTGACAGTCTCGGAGATGTTCTCTGGGTTTAAAAGCTCACGGTGAAGTGTAACTCTCGTGAATTGAAAAACAAGCCCGCAAGTGTGACTCAGAGGGAAAACCCTTACTTGAGGAAGCAAAACTTGACTCAATCAAACAGTCTTCAGATCGGCATTCCTTATTTATGGTGTATTTTTCTTATTCTTTTTACATTAATGCTGTAAAAAAAATCTACTTAGAAATGTCTGTTTTAAGAATAAGAAATGACAAGCGAGATTCAGTGCTTATACCACGACATCATCACTTATATTTTAACTCTTCATTTTCACACAGTAGAAGGTGAAATGAGAATCATCAAGACAATAGGGCAACCAGAATAACACCAGAATGTACCATTTAATCCATATCCAATTGCTTGAACACCAACGTTACTTAAAATATATCCTCAGAATGGTATATCCACATAAGTATAGGACTTAAGTGTTTTACCTCTGTCGAGAAGACGCTGTGTTTTACAATGCAATGATAGTTCAGCCACTTTGTTTTCATTTACCAGGGACGAGCATGTGAAGAATCAATGGTTAGAGTTCATATTTGCAACGAGACCACAACAGTATAGCCTGATTGTGTTCTCATCATTTTAATTATGAATCGATCAAAAACATAAATTAATTCAAATGTGGATTCGCAAGCGGTTGTTCCTGAAGGATGGCTCAGTAACTTACCCAGTGTATATGGATCAGCTTCCTCCTATGAATCACAACCTGTAAGTATTATTAATAATTGTTGCTTTTATGGGTTTTGAATGGTTTTGTAGCGTTGGGGCGTGAGGAGGGAAGGCACAATAAGTATGTGTGTGTGCGCGTGTGTGTGCGTGTGTGTGTAAGTTACGCTCAGCGCAGCTTCTAGGTCTCCAATGTCAATTTTTTTTAAATATGTAAAAAGTTTGTCGCTGTTATTGGAGTTGTCATAAAGAATAGAGCGTCTTGTAGTACTGAAGTGCTTTATAAATATGTTTATGCGTTGGGCTAACAAACAATAACTGACTGGGTCATCTGACCAATCACCGCCGATTAGCGTCACGCAAAGGAGTGGTTTGGAAATATGAGTCGTTGTACGAATCATTTGGGAGTCGGTGAGCACATCAGGTAAAAATAAATGCATATTATAAGACAAATAAAGTGTTTTTTATCCTTGCATGCATGTTAAACTGTTTTTGGGAACTCCTAAAACAAAAATAGGAACATTTCAAATGCTATGATAGGGGCTCTTTAATTATTTTTTAAGGGCAACTGTAGTAGCTTAAAAGAGTAGCTTGGGAGTTTCAAAAAACACTGCCAAGTATTGATGCCTATGCTGTAATTCCTGGTCTCAGCTGGAGTTCTCCACGCCGTCTCACCCCAGGGACAGAGATACAGTCGATTGATTGACACACACTGTCCTATTAGCAGCGCCATGCTGGAATGTAGACAGGATCTGCTCATTTAATAACTCAGAGACATGGTACTTTCTGATGATTGCTCTCATTTCATCAGTAGTTTCATCTGTTTCAACAAGATCTTTTCAGATGTCTTTGTAGTTTTTTTCTTTTTTTCTAATCTTTATTTTGAACCATTTTTATGTTTTGCAGTGAATTGTGTTATTTCTGGGGCACTATGTTCTGTGGCCGTAATGTCACAATGGTGTTTGCAATTTCTTTGAAACAGTCATCGTTTTGTGTGTAGCTATTCGGTAGATATGCCATTTGAAATCCTTTACAATATCAAGTCTTGTGGTTGTAGCTTCTATTATTCTTTTTTTTTTTTTTGTCATTGTTGTCATTCTCTTTATTTAGGCCATTTTACACAACACTCCTTTTAACTAAAAATGGAGAACTCTGTATCCGTTGTGGCAGTTCATTTACAGGACAACAGCATTTTGGGGTCCTGAAAACAAAAGCTTTTGAAATCGTGTTTCAAAGTGCACGTTTTTGAAGACGATACCGTTATTGTCCATGTTAACAACAAAAACATGAATTTGTGAAAACGGTGCATCATGCATATTACGTGTTCAGTCTAAAGTCGTTTTTTGCATATTCTTTTAAACAGATAATTTTGATAACGTCATCTGTACACAAAAAACAGCAAAGTTACATCGTTGTCATGTACACCCTTATATTACAAGGCTATTCACGAGTGACTCTACTAATGCCATCATTGTTTAGTCTACCAGTCACATCACTGATGAGCTCATTAGCTTGTTTAGTGCTAAGCTGAGCCAACGTATTCTCATCCTAGGCCATCATATAGTGACGCTTTTGCCAATGCGTATACATCCAATGTACATCCAGCACACACTCACGTCTTCAAACACAAGCGAGCGCTGTTTTGCTCTTTTTTTCTCGCACATATTATTCAAATCATTTGACACGATAGTAAAAGGTTGGAAGACCGCAGTTTCACGTGGAGCATTTGGAGATTTTTAGAGATCAGAGACTCAATGAACCACATCTCAACACTAAATGATGAAGACCGTCTCATAGACGCCTGTCTCAAAAACAAGCTGGTGCATTTCGACGATATGGGTGGGAAAATAAAACCCTGGGCTATTATTTTAAGTTTACGGTATTCGTTTTGTTCATTTAACACTTTAATTGTTAGTTTGAATTAATTTGACAGACAGCATTCACTGAGGTTGATCAAGCTAGCGCCATTCAGAGCTGCCAACTCTCACAAATTCACAGTAAAACACGCAATTGACACTTAGCAAGCAGGTTAGTTAAAGGATTAGTTCACTTTTGAAAAAACTTTTGCTGATAATTTACTCACCCCATGTCATCCAAGATGTCCATGTCTTTCTTTCCTCAGTCGAAAAGAAATGAAGGTTTTTGATGAAAACATTCCAGGATTTTTCTCCATATAATGGACTTCCATGGGAACCAGACGGTCCAAGCTCCAAAAGATCGTTAATAACAGTTTCAGATGCAGCTTCAAATGTCTTTAAACGACACCAGACGATGAATAAGGGTTTTATCATGCGAAACGATGGGTTATTTCAGAACTTATTCCAAAAATGTAACTTTTCTAAGGACAAATGGTAGCCTAGCTCTATTCTGGAGGCGCGTTTGTAACGTCACGTAATACGTAATTACGTTTCAAAAGGTCACGGGCGACGTAGCCGGAAGTACAGAATCAAAATCGTCCGACATCGTGATTTTTTTTTTTGGAAACGCCGTTTGAGTTAGTTTGCACGTTCAACCTATGTGTTCAACTTACTGACTCTGTACTTCCAGCTACGTCGCCCGTGACCTTTTGAACGTAATTACGTATTACGTGACGTTACAACGCGCCTCCAGAATAGAGCTAGGCTACCATTTGTCCTTAGAAAAGTTAAATTTTTGGAATAAGTTTTGAAATAACCCATCGTTTCGCATGATAAGACCCTTATTCATCGTCTGGTGTCGTTTAAAGACATTTGAAGCTGCATCTGAAACTGTTATTAACGATCTTTTGGAGCTTGGACCGTCTGGTTCCCATGGAAGTCCATTATATGGAGAAAAATCCTGGAATGTTTTCATCAAAAACCTTAATTTCTTTCCACTGAGGAAAGAAAGACATGGACATCTTGGATGACATGGGGGTGAGTGAATTATCAGAAAAAGTTTTTTCAAAAGTGAACTAATCCTTTAAGCTCTCAGATTCTGTCAATTTTATTACGCAATTCAAACAATAAATACCCTTTTTGGCGCTTGTACATGTTACACCACAGATCCCTAGCGCACGTGAACCGATCATCTTTACTAGCTAATGGTAAAAGAACATGAACACTGTTGAAAGATACAATATGCTACAACTTACCAAAATGTATTCCTCATGCATGTCGACCAATCATTTTTTGAACTCTTCCCTGAACTGAAATGTAGTAGTGGGCTGTATTTCCACACGACTGACATCAGGTTCAAGTACACACACACAAGCCGCGCGAGTTACTCGTCTATTGCAGTTTGGCTGGTGTTTATGTTGCCCGCCCGCATACCGCCTCCCATGGCCGAAACTGGTATTACGACACCTGACGGGCCGGGGCTAGTAATTTAGCAGGCTAATTTAGGTTTATATCTTGGCAGCACTATAACTTGTCAGTTTTTTAATGACATCATTGCACTTATTTCTTCTCATTCTTTTGATGCGTGTAGCTCATTTTCTGTATATTTTTACCTCAATTTTTACCTCACCTTTAAACCCTAGCTGATTTGTAAACTAGTCCTAACCTCAATAAATATTCATCTGCTTTGGACAGTCTCTAAAAAGGTCATTGGTTTTATCAATTGCAGTTATTTATTTTTAGGCAGTAAATTACTTTCTAATTTGTCAAGTCTTTAATGAGGTAGTTCATAGTTCAGCATGTTTTATCTCAAGCAAACAAAAAAACTAACTCTTCAGAGGCTTTGTTCCCACACAGAATAAATGTCCAACACCGCTTTAACCCAAATCTAGAAAAAAAAACTCTCTGATAGCACCATATTCTCAAAATAATTTGACAGATCTGAGTAGAGGTGAGAAGAGTGTCCTCAGGTGTAGTTTGACAGGGGAGGCGAAGAGGGACGAGAGAGGGTATGGGGTATAGTGGTGACATGTAGGACAGGATGATGGCACTTATCCAAGCAGGAATGACTCACAAGAGCAGAGCAGCGGAATCAGTAACCGTAACGTCACACTCTTATTAAGGGAATGCTTAGGAAGGTAACTTAAATCTAGAAAAGTTTAAGATAATGATAATAATTATCCTTTTTAAATTATTATTAGCATTAGTAGTAGGACTGCACGATATTGGTAAAAAAAGGCATTGCAATATTTTATTTTTCCGCAATATATATTGCGATATAAAAAAAATTTCTCCAGATGACTTGAATAGCTCTATTTGAAAAGAATGAATCATTCTAGAATGTCTGGGGTGGTTTTGTCATGGAGTAAATCCACATAGAAACTAATATAGAATGTTAACTAATATAGTAAACTAGACTTTAATAAATGGAACCTTATTGTAAAGTGTTTCCGATTTATGTCTCTTGAGTTCAGTGTTGGAATGATCAGTTGTTTTAACCATTCATTAAAGTGAATTGGTTCAAAGGAGTCATTAGTTTGCAAATCTGACTTGTCATTAACGGACCACGGCACACCTTGTGTGATTATACCAACACAGTCTCATGAAGATGCGTATCTATACCACGAGTGTCATTTCTCGTGGCATTTATACACCAAAAATGGTTTTTGCGTGTATATGGTACGCACTAAAAAACCCTGCGTTAGGTTTAGGGGGAGGGGGTGGGGAGTTCGTGCATATTATACGCCAAAAAGTGCGTATCATATGTACGCGAAAATCGCGTGCCATATAAAAGCAAAAACTGTTTTTGGCGTATAAATGCCACGAGAAATGACATTCGTGCCATAGATACTAACTTTCATGAGATCGGGCTCGATTATACACTCACCGGCCACTTTATTAGGTACACCTGTCCAACTGCTCGTTAACACTTAATTTCTAAGCAGCCAATCACATGGCGGCAACTCAGTGCATTTAGGCATGTAGACATGGTCAAGACAATCTCCTGCAGTTCAAACCGAGCATCAGTATGGGGAAGAAAGGTGATTTGAGTGACTTTGAACGTGGCATGATTGTTGGTGCCAGAAGGGCTTGTCTGAGTATTTCAGAAACTGCTAATCTACTGGGATTTTCACGCACAACCATCTCTAGGGTTTACAGAGAATGGTCCGAAAAAGAAAAAACATCCAGTGAGCGGCAGTTCTGTGGGCGGAAATGCCTTGTTGATGCCAGAGGTCAGAGGAGAATGGCCAGACTGGTTCGAGCTGATAGAAGGGCAACAGTGACTCAAATAACCACCCGTTACAACCAAGGTGGGCAGAAGAGCATCTCTGAACGCACAGTACGTCGAACTTTGAGGCAGATGGGCTACAGCAGCAGAAGACCACACCGGGTGCCACTCCTTTCAGCTAAGAACAGGAGACTGAGGCTACAATTTGCACAAGCTCATCGAAATTGGACAATAGAAGATTGGAAAAACGTTGCCTGGTCTGATGAGTCTCGATTTCTGCTGCGACATTCGGATGGTAGGGTCAGAATTTGGCGTCTACAACATGAAAGCATGGATCCATCCTGCCTTGTATCAACGGTTCAGGCTGGTGGTGGTGGTGGTGTCATGGTGTGGGGAATATTTTCTTGGCACTCTTTGGGCCCCTTGGTACCAATTGAGCATCGTTGCAACGCCACAGCCAACCTGAGTATTGTTGCTGACCATGTCCATCCCTTTATGACCACAATGTACCCAACTTCTGATGGCTACTTTCAGCAGGATAATGCGCCATGTCATAAAGCTGGAATCATCTCAGACTGGTTTCTTGAACATGACAATGAGTTCGCTGTACTCAAATGCCCTCCACAGTCACCAGATCTCAATCCAATAGAGCATCTTTGGGATGTGGTGAAACGAGAGATTCGCATCATGGATGTGCAGCCGACAAATCTGCGGCAACTGTGTGCATGCCATCATGTCAATATGGACCAAACTCCCTGAGGAATGCTTCCAGCACCTTGTTGAATCTATGCCACGAAGAATTGAGGCAGTTCTGAAGGCAAAAGGGGGTCCAACCCGTTACTAGCATGGGGTACCTAATAAAGTGGCCGGTGAGTGTACATGCAGGTTAGAAACATCGCACAAGATTTGTGTTTTGATGAAGCCCCTCCTTTCGAAATAGGATGGTTAGCTGACCCAGTGTGTTGTGATTGGCAGCAATTAGTGCATGTTCAGGAAATGTCTCGCCCCTCCATAACTGCGAGTTCTTCTCTAGTGTATAAAATCATGACATAGATGAGTAAGGATGGCGTCAATTTCAAACCAATTCGAGCCCGATTCAGACCCTGACAATGTTAGCGAAGAGGATTGTGCTGAACGGATTTCAATCACTAACTTTGCAAACACAGATTTCACAGGACCTTTCAGAGTGATATGTTTTTTGTAATTTTCTTATACATTTGAAATACATTTGATTACCTTATACATACTGTATGTTATCCACCATTTAATCATGATATTTGTCGGAAAACTAAGGTAATACAAACCGCAATCGATCACAAATCCATGGTTAATTTACAAAAGCAACAGAAAACAAGCTGTTTTCCATAAAATATGCTGCACTTAGATAAATGTTGGGGTTATAATGTTCAGGAACAGTTTAAAACAAATTTACCACTCCAAATTCATCAGCCTTTTGGAAACGTTAGAAAAAACTGTCTCTTTGACATCACTGGTGACAACACTGTCTTTCTAATGCAACAGGCATCGAATTGGACCCCTTTTTTGCATATTCTGTGGGCTGAGATTTTTTAAATAAGTAACATCGTGACTTCATGAGATCCAGGGAAAACGTGTTGTTGTCAAAACCAGTCGTTCGTTATAGTTCTTGGAAAGTAAATTCTGTTAAATAAAATATCTCCCTGTTCCTATTATCATTATTATTAGCTAATATAGAAATTCTCAAAACCTCATAACCCTGCAGTGTTTTAGTGTAAGAAAGCAAGGCTAGATCTGGTCAGCTCCTCAGAGAGACTGTATATTAAACTGCTCATTATTCTTTCATATGACACTAATTGCCAAGTTTCACAAATGTTGCCCACGTACACTATGGCCATATTTAATTCACAAAGGACATGAGCATTTAGTAAATACACAATTAATAATAGTCAAGGACATGAGACTCAATAGATACGACCCTGAGCGCATAATAGCCTTGAGCGTCTTACGTGTAGAACAAATCCCAATGGCCTCTATCAAATAGCAGCTAGTTAACTTGATCTGCACCTAGTGCTCAAGGCCTGTATTTGTGTTTTTATTCCAGGTGATCATCACTCACAAGTTTACTTTTCTTTTGAAATCCGCATCCCATAAAACAAGCATATATTTTATCACGCTGGATGTATGGGTTTATTTTAATGAGACAGTGACACCAGCACTACATTTCAAAGCACGGATACTGTCACCGTTTGTCAGCACCCTCACACATGCCCCATCTGTCTCATTGCTGCCAGACCTTACAATTTATTTTTCCAGCACTTTTTTCCCTCTCACTCTCTACTCCACTGAATGCACTATTTCATCTGAGCTTGGATGTCTATTTGTTTTGCTCCCATTTCTTCTCAGAGTAAATTTACTTTCTCAAGTCGTATATCTCCCTGATCCTGCCTGAAAAACAATATTTCTCAGGTTTTATTGCCCCAGTCTCTACGGCAAAATCAAACCTGACAAGCTTGTTACACTCGCACCAACAACAGCATAGAGATAAACTATAATCTCTAAACTAAGTTTTTTTCTTTCTTTTTTTTTGACAGCTAGATGAAGGATTGCAGGTGCTAGATTTGTTTATCTGAAGACTAATTATTAAATCATGCATTTAAGAAAAAATTAAAAAGAAAAACACTAATCTAGGGACAACAGGCGTAAGTAAGTGCTGGAATAATTCCTCATGCCTGTTCCTCTGTCACACTGACTACAATGTTAATCATCCAGGGCTCTAAAACAAAGGTTGCACTTTCAGGCCCCGTTTACACCTGGTATTAAGATGTGTTTTGGTCGATTCGGATCATTAGTGGACGAGAAAGATGAATACCTGTTTACATATTATGAGTGAGTATTATGCTTGGTACATTTTTCGTCTTTAAACTTAACATAATGTTGACACGTTTGGTCAGTAGGTAGAGAGTTTTGTGGCAGTTCGAACCCATTCGACCACATGAGCATCACTCTACTAAAGCAATCTGGTCAAATGTGTTTTCCACTACCTCTGCAAGTGGGCGAAACTGGACAAGCTCAAAACTTTTTAGACCCTCTTTATCCGATCGACCAAAACGCCAAGAAAATTTTTTTTTTCAACACATCCCATAAATTTTAAAATATCGGCCTCTACCAAATGGTTGAGATGTCACTTAATGGCAACGCATTCTCATCCTAGGGCGTCATCTGACTGACACTTTTGACCATGCGACTAAATCCAACACACATGGCAACCTATAGCGTTAGTTAGATGACGCGGGTAGGTTTAGGTCTGGGGTAGGGTTAGGGTTAGACCACTAGGAGGCGCATCTCATATTGACGCTAAAGGGTGCCATGTGCGTCGGATGTTGACGCATGGGATGAGAACAGGCTGTTAATGGTAATAAATGGTACCGGAATTCATACACATCCTTTGCCATACTTTTTCATTCCCCATCATAATTTATGATCAAAACCTTTTCTTGACAAAACACATTGTCTTAAGGCTCCATATTTTGTGACAGAAGTGATATTTGGACAGAAATGTATTAATTTACAGCAGAATGCATACAATTAAATTCAATGTAATTTATGTAATTTTTGGTTTTACGCCTAAACAAAAACCCATGAGAACAATTTTTGCGATATCAAATTCAAATTTGGAACACAACTTGGTTAGATATATGGCTTTGATTTTATAGTAATTTTATAAGAAAAATATTTTGTAAAATATATATTTTATATAAAAGAAAAAATATTTAGTACAGTATTTGTGATTTAATGTAAATTTAAAACTTCAAAAAAAAATTTAATTGCTTTTACTTAAGCGAAAATCTGCTGAGTGTTTTCTTTAAGACAAGAATAAACTTAGGTCTTTATTCCAAAGCATACTTGAATTACAACCAAGTTTTAATAGAGCATTGTAATGTCCATTCTCAAAAAGGGGGTGACCGTTATGCATTATGTGCCAAATCAACCGTTTGGTTGAGCATGTCTTTGAAAAATTATTAAAAATATACGTAATAATTTTTTTCATAGCACCAAGTAACATCATTTTGTAAAGTTAAGGCTCTTACAGTGTAATATGTAAAATAATTATGCTTTGCCTGCAAAATTTCACCAAAAACAGTTCACATGGCTGGGGTGATTTATTTGTTTCTGACATCCATGTTCGAAGAAGTGTTGTGACAAGTGCTGTTTATTGACACTGTGAAATCTATATTTTTGGCATAATATACCTCAACCAGATGATAGAGATGGATCAATCAGTTTGAGTTAAGTTAGGCACTTCTGTCAATAAAATATAGTGACTTAAAATGTGCTCAACCTTTTGGTCAGTTAAAGGGTTAATAGCAAGTGTAAACAGTTCCAGGGGGAGACCGATGAACTGTCTTCTCTGTTTTATCACCGCTGGGCTTTTGAGAAAGGTGCTTAACCCCATTTAACACCTGGGTAATTGTCCCTGCAATTAGTGTACCCGAAAACAACACTAAATGAAGAAAAGCTACTGATGGTAAGAAAATCAGATCAGTTCAAAGTTAACAGGCTTTGCCTCAAACTAATGGAATTCAATTAGATTTGTTTCACTTCGGTGAGCAGAACAAGCCCTTTTTGCTCAGGGTGTTTATGCTGTTGCACATGGGGGTTGCTGGCCCTCGTGTGGATTCATGCAGATCCATCACTTAAATTCAGAGGGTTGAGAGTCAAAATTAAGCCCAGAGTGAGACTGAACCAATGGAACCGCTTCATCACAAATGTTCCTGGTCATTGCCGATTTACAAAAGTTTTTATAGTTTATAAAAGTTCCTCTTCGTCCTTAGGCTGCTGCACCTCGCCCCATGTCAAACCCATCTCCTTAAAGGGATAGTTCACTTTGAAATTAATTTTTTATATGTTTTAGCTTACCTCAAAAGCATCCAAGATGTAGGTGTCTTTGTTTCCACAGTATTTTCAATTTTGATATTTTTAGGTCAAACCGTTCTTGTCTGTCAGTCATATAATGGAGGTCTATGGTCACCACTTTAAAAAGCATGCACAGAGAAGTCCAAATTAAACAGGATTTAATGACTCGTAAATGTAAGTACACATTGATGGCCTAAGACACAAAACGAGCAGATTGTGTAAGAAAACAAACAGTATTTATATCGCTTTTACCTTTTGTATGTCCAAGTGATCTGAGGCCACTGGCGCATCGGTCTGCACAAGCTCTGGAAAGTGCCGGAAGTGATGTCTTGCGTGGTTGCAAAAAATTAAACGTTGTCTGTTGATATATAGAAATATGTGGTTACAAGAGGTAAAAACAATATAAATACTGTTCATTTTCTCACACAAACCGCTCGTTTCATGTCTTAGGCCATCAGTGGCCTAAGGATGTTTCGCGGCGCTCTGTTGTCAAGTGACAGGGAGCCGACTACCGTGCGAAATTAAGGCTGGAAAAGATTAACGAACGCTGACAGATTTCTGTCACATAAAGAGCTAGATTACCGTCACATAAAGAGCTAAATGTAAATTAACACCGCATACACCATCGCCAAAGAAGAGCTTGCATGACATCTAGCTCATGAACAAGAACGGAGTTGTGATTAACATGACGCATGCAAATGAGAAATCATGTGCCAATATCATCGGGGTCATAGCAGATACTAATCGCGAGAACACCGCAGTTAAATTGTCGTCAGCTCAGTACATCTCTGTCATTATCGACGGAGACACTGACCTGTCTGTCAAGGAGTGTGTGATCGTGTATGTCCGCATCGTGCTTAATGGACAGCCCACGAACATCCTGTCGGACAAGTTGAGGTGGAACATGCCAATGCTGATAGTGAGGATGTTTTTTATTTTTATTTATATTGTTTTATTAATACATAGCTTATTTAGTATTATATAGCAATATATGAGTAATATCACAATAAATACTTTGCTTGTTTCATTAATGGATGAATCAGCATTTTTTTAACGACTCTCTTGAATGAATGATTCAATAACAAATACATTTAAGTCACTTGTCGCCACCTAGTGGAGTAACAGTGTGATCGATACATTTGTTATTTGAAGCCGATCATGTTACTTTCAAAAGGTGCTTGTCTCTATTTTGATCACTTCTGTAGACGTCAGTGTTTATATCCAAACCATAATCTTTAATTCTAGTTCTGATTCAAGTTCTTCTGTGATAAGAATATTTGTAACACAGAAATAACAATTATGCGTAGTTGAATATACTCTCTGGGTCAGCAGGAGCACCATAATATTCCGCTTTGATTTTTAATAGACATGTTTAATCATAACATCAGACATTAGATCTTCATTACACCCTAACACAGTAGAAAATCTAATTCAATTTTTCTGAAATTAAATTCTGAGATCTGAATTAAATTTTTGGTGGGTGCTCCTAAATTTCTGCTGGTGCTCCTAACTTTTTGAAGTTGGTAGCACCAGTGCTACCAACTAAAAAAGTTAATTTCGAGCCCTGTGACACCATATCTCAAATATTGCTCCATGTCCTGCTTGGGAAGTCACTTCATGTTTTTTTTTTTTGTTTGTTTTTTTTTAATGTTCTGTGCTTTAATAAATCACCACCAACCTAACTCATTCAACCCAGCGGTTGGGTCATATTTCTGCTCTGGCTTGGACAAATCTTCAAGGTCAGAGCCTCTGGTCTGGTTGGCATGAGGGACACACACACACACCCTTCTGCATGTCAATTAACAACTCGACATTTTGCTCCAGCATGGGATGTTATTATGGACGCTTGCAATGATGTGGTGTGAATTCTGAAGCCTGGCAGGGCTTTAACTGTTACACTGTAAGAATACACTGATGGCATAATCGCTTCAGCTATAAACGGCGACGTACTCGCGTCATCATAGGAGGAGGGACGCTAAATTAGATGCAGATGTTCAGCTTTCAGTATCCATCCATTGAGAAGGGTTTCATTACACACCAAATAAAGCTCCCCAAACCTCCCGCATACTCGCTTTCTGATGCTGTCAGACAGCCAACGCTTTCCCATCGATAAACGTGTAGAGCGTTTGCACATGTGTGTGTACATACTGGACAGATAAATCCTTGTCATTAGAAATGGGGGGCACTGCCAGTATTACCAGGACATTGTCTAGGAATTTACTTCATGGTTCATTTAGCCTTAGATTATCGTTAAGGCTATAGAAGAATACACGTGACGTGAATGGCAGCATGGTGACGTATTATAATGAGATAGTGTGTTATTCTCTTTATGCAGTCAAAGACATAACACAAGCTTCAATTTGACTGGCTATTTTCAGTAATTTAGTGGTGAAAATGTGTTTTTAACAAGACGTGACCAACAAATGAAATTTGCAGTTTGTAATTCTTCAAGTATAGGCTACACACCCCTAGAGCCAGGCCTCCACACTTTCCTTTTGATTTTCCCCAGTTGCGAGAAATGCATTTTTTCCTTGAGAAATCATTTTGCTCTGGTTTAATGGATCAAAACAGAACGTCTAATTTTGTAGTATTCAAAAAAAAAAGTAGCCCATGACTAAACCAGAGATACTATACTGCCCTCTGCTGCCACTGGCTTAGTATCTCCATTACAGCTTTTCTGAATTGCTAAAACACTTCTTTAAACCATACCCAGAACCTTTGACTCTTCTCAAAACCATTTTATCTGTGCTCAAAATCAAACTACAGATCATTCCTTAGACTATACATCAAAAAATGGAGAACACAGAGTCCAAAGCGTGCAGTTACAGAAAAAAAGTATATTGTAACAAAGTAAACAAATTTTGCAATTACGTGAAAAAGTATAGTAATGACAACTTGCAATAGTAAGGTGAATACATATGCTGTGGAAATGGACAGCATACATGTGAAAAATGCTGGGTTGTTTAATCAAATTTTGGGGTCAAATATGGACAAACCCAGCCATTGGGTTACATTTTTTTAAATTACATTTTTAACCCAGTGTTTGAGTTTGTCCATATTTGACCCAAAATTGGGTTAAAACAACCCAGCATTTTTTAGAGTGTAGTATTGTACTGAATGTTGAATAGTAGGCATACTCCAATAGTTCAATCATTGTATGACTATAAGCCATATAAATATCACACAAATGTTGAACTTTTTATGATAGCCTGGTCTATTACAATAGAGTCAAAACAGTCGAAGTCCGAAGTTGAGACCAGAGAGGTTGGATAACCTACGGTTGGGTCTGAAACCAGACTTAAAGATATCTTCAAGAATATGTCAAATATTTGGTGGTAACAATAAAATGTATATATATATATATATATATATATATATATATATATATATATATATATATATCCAATGTTGGAGTATATAGTCCAAGTAATGCAAGATATACGTATTCATACAGTATTACTTTAAGGTTAATCAGTATATGAGTTCAGTGCCGCTGCTAGCCATTTTGGTGCCCTAAGCATAATTTCTTTATGATGCCCCCCTCCAAAAATAAAACATTTTCATTTAGGATTTTCATTTAGGGGTATGATTTATAAAAAAATATATAATATATAAAAAATATATAAAGTTACACTTTAATAATGCTTACTATATTAACTAGTTTCATTACCTGCTTACTATTAACTAGTTTCATTACCTGGTTGGTTCATTACCCCGAGAAAATTTTGGATTTCTCTGAACTACAGATGTGCATTTTAAGATGGTGTGAAGGCAAAAAAATAAATCGATAATAACAGCTTTAAAACCATGTCAGTGCAGCTGATTATTTTTCTCTCCTCGTCAGCATCACACTCTTTTCTCTTTGTTTTTATCTTGCCCTGTCTCTTTCCCTCCTAAAGTTGGATTTTTTTAATTTACTAAAGGCTACAATTTGTATTTTATTCTCAATATGTACACACACCGTGCCTAACATGATAAAAAAGGCTTTGTTCATGTTTCTTGTCCCCTCACAATGACAGTAGCCTAAACTATTACACGTAGGCCATATGTTACATAGGCCTATTTTCAGTTAAAAATGGCGAAATTAGACAAAACTATATTAGTTTGCCTAATTATTTTTTGTCATTCGTTTAACATTTATGACCAAAAAAACTCAAATATATACTTACATCTTATCTCGCACTTACCGTACACTGAAGCGTCGAGTTGCACTGTTAAAATTCGCGCTCAGCGTCTGTGAACATAAAGCCCGCCTACTTCGATTTGATTGGTCATCTCAAATATTCTGACATTGACGAGCGGTGACAGACCAATGAGGCTCTGAACACACACACACACACACACACACACACACACACACATTTGTTTTCTCATTTATTGACTGACTCCTCTTCTGTCCTCATGTTGGGAGAAATTGTTAGTCAGTGCAGAGGCATTGTGTGCGCATGTTTATTGTAGTTCTAGACCAATGGTGTCCAGTTCAGCCAAAAGCTTTGGTTCAGCTCCAACTTGCCTCAACACACTTGCCTGGAAGTTTAGTCTAGTCTAGTCTAGTTTTTTTTTTTTTTTTTTTTTTTTCTGGTTAAGGTGTGTTTACCCTGCATGACAGTGGCCCTCGAGGAGCACGATTGGATTAAATGTGAGCATGTATCATCTCATCAAACTTGAACAAAAACAGATTCAGCATTTCTCAAAAACTAAAATGCAAACTCAGAATATTACAAAAACCTGCCGTAAAATAATATGATAATAGCCTACGGTAAAACAGTAAACAACACAAATATACTTTATGTATTTAATTTCACTTTATTAACAGTGTCTTTGCTGACCTTCAAGAATCCGATTCAACAATACAAATGAGCAAAAATTACTTCAAACATAACATTTGTTTTATTTATTTTTATTGCTGAACTAAAAGTGTTGAACATTCCTCTTCTGTATATTATTCTTTGATCCCGAATGGCAGCACAGCTGAAAGGTTGTAATACCTTATTCATTTCACTTTTGTTGTGAAAGGGCCTTTACATTTACCAGAATTAGGACTTGTTTATTTATTTGTTTGTTTGTTTTTCTGTTTGTATAATAATAATAATAATAATAATATGTTTAATTTATATAGCGTCTTTTCCAAGCTCAAGTATGCTTCACAATAACAGTGAAGAACAAACAATCAGTTCATGCATAACAATAGACATTTGCCCAGTCCAAGAAATAATCGATCGCATTTGCATTTCACATTGCAATTGGAATAAAAAATAAAAAATAAATAAATAAAAAAACAACACTATTCACAGACAGCATAGAAGGTGGGCAGTTGAAGCGAAGGTCAGATGCAAAAGACTAATGCTATATAAGGAAACATTATGACTGTAATACAGAGTTATAGAAAATGTTTAAGAAAAACATGTCATGGCGATAATAATGTTTAAACAAATGGATTTTGAATTTAGACTTAAACCCATAGATGAAAGACAAAATCTCAGCTCACAGAGGAGCTCACAGCCAGAAGATCAGAGAGGTCGATGGGGAATGTAAGGAGAAAGTAAGTCAGAGAGATAAGATGGAGAAAGACCAGCCTAGAGTAATGCGAAACACGTTACTTTCAGTATAATATAATGCAAGTAGTTACTTTAATGGAGTAATGCAACACTGTAACATTATTTTTTATAAGTAACTCTCCCCTACATGTTCCTCTAAATCTTCACAAAAGAACAGTTAAACAATACTGCTAAATATTTAAAAGCATTAATTGTGCAACAAGACATTCAACATGTACTTACTTGCTATTATTCTCCTATTATTTTTAGTTACATTACATTACATTAAATGTATATTTTCTTTTGAATGAGTGGAAATCAAACCCATGTGTCAGGATATACACATCCATGAGCAAGAGGGTAAATTAATCCAAAAACATTTTATTGGTCACACATTGGAGACAAACAGGTGAGTAAATATTGGTTATCAGTTGATGAATAACAGAATGATAATAATGAAAGGCTTTCTCTTACAGATGCTGGTTGGAGTATCGCAGGAAAGGACGAGGGAGAATCACGGGCAAGTCTGCTTGAGAATATTCAGGAGATCTCAGAAATTAGTCTATATAGTTCAAGTCTCACTGTAAAAATAATATTGTTGGTTTAACTTAAACAATTAAGTAACCTGGTTGCCTTAAAATTTTAAGTTCATTGAACTGGAAAAATTGAGTTAATACAATGACGGAGATTGAACCTCTTAACAAGCACCGGCCCAAGGGCGGGCCCTCTAGGGCGTGGCTACACTTTTATTACCATTTTTAAGCTTTGTTTTATAACAAATATTCAACTAACTATCATAAACTATGCATCATTTGAAAGCTAAAACGCTCAAGAATCATGTTCTAAACTTGTTTTTGCAATCAATACAACAGAGAGGAAAGGGTTAAATTAAATGCAAAAGGACCTCTAATTTGAAAATGAGCAAAATGAACCGCTATACTCATCTTTCATCTCGTATGGTTCAGATCAGTTCGGACGAATCCAAGAAACAACAGCATACATTTCAATGTAAGGGTCCATTCTTCAAAATGCATCCCAGTTTTTAATCCAAAACAACGAAAAACAGGGGGAAAAATGAAATATCCTCCTTTGTTTGCATGAGCGTTTTCGAAATAGAGTTCGCGTCATGTTTATTTTCAAAGAAATATCGATTCTAATCCATTTTCCAACACTCAAAAGCCATCTCACCCCTGTAGTTTAGACTCTTCCGGATAAAATGAGCCATCCCCCTTCTCTCTCCTTCAATCACAGGCTCTGTAATCGATCAAAATGCAAAGGGACCGCCTGACAGGCTTAGAAACCTGTCAATCACGCAGCTCGGTTTTTGGCTGGATAAAGTCTGGATACAGCCAGCCAATGTGTAATCGGCAATGTTTTGATGGATGGGAGTATTGACCAATGAAAACACGATTGCAGTGATTGACAGTTCTCAAGCAGATTTGCCAAAAGCACATGGGCAATGTTGTTGTTCACTCGTGCACTTTCGCCATTTTACGCACGCAGCGCACAGGCTAAGTAGCATTGGTTAGCTACAGGGAGCTCGTATCAACTCATAGATTGTTTCCAAAGTTATATTTGACAATCTCCATCATGGATCGTCGTCTACAGAAGGGTTTTTGTGGTGCTGAGACAGTATTTTGGAGATAGTGAGGAGAAGCAGCGAGCGAGCGCAGCAGAGAGACCCAGAGAGATGCGTCTCAGACGGAGAGAGCCCCGGGTGTCGAGCGTCTCCGATTCGGCAGGAGAGGTGTTTGATCATGGACTCGATCCCGTTTTAGATCGGTAAGTTTCAACACATTGTCATTTATTGTGATGTTTATTATTGGCAGTTTTTCTGTTCATGTAATGTTTTGATTATAAAATGACGATGGACATTAGCTAGCAAAGATACAAAGCTACACGAGCAGGTGATAGAGCTGTAACGTTATATTATAAGGTTACATAAAGAGAAAATGTTTATATCACACACATTATATTTATGATGCATTGAATATAACAATAATGGAAGGAAAGGATTATAAGAAGTCAGGTGAAGATGTGTTGATTATAAAATAACAATGGAGATGAGCAAGATATGAGATCACAGTGATACGTTTATATGAATGAATGGTGCATTGAATATAAATATAATGGAAGGAAAGGATTACAAGATGTCAGGTGAAGATATAATAAAGATATATATAATTACGTACATAGAAAAAAATATATAATTACAAAGCATTTTTAATGTTGAGCATTATAATGATAAGGTATGTGACATTTGATATTGTAATATGATGGAATATTGATGCTGCTAATAGATGAATGTGACTCAAACTGAAGTACTCTTTTGTGTATTTGTGTGTGTTTTCCTGTGCAAATTTAATTTGTTCTGCTTACACACTTTATTTCTCCTGTCTTTCAGTGGCTTTGGTTTCCAGAACAACCCTTGACGGTGACTGCCTTGATCAACATCTTGATCTTCCTACACTTTGTAAATACTGTAAGCGGTTGCTTTTTGTTTTAGTAATTGGATACTCATTGTAATTGTTCATTGCAACTTATTTGAGTAAAAAACACTGTTGCACTTTTTATATATTGTATTCATTAGTAAAACAATCACTTTTGGAATGTATAAATGAAGTGAGGTTTTGTTTTTTTCACTGTTTTTGCTATTATAAATGTTCAAAATAAAGAGTATTTTGTTAAAATGTTGTGCTGAAATAATTTTTTCTTGTGTAGTTTGATGGGCAGAATAGTTCTGAATAGATAAACATTTATGTAGTATGTAGTGTTTACTCATTATGTCACTTGGTAACCAGGTGTCCATTTGGAGTCTCCAAGGCCTTTTGGAAAGGACGCCTAGACTTTTCTTGAATAAAAGCTTACAGGAACTACATTTTTGGGAGTATCTTCCTCAAATTTGAATCAAAACATGGTCAGACATTCAGTTTTACCTTTATGGTGTTTTCAGGCCCTTAACATAAAATTCTGATACATTTTTCCCTAAATGAAGTTTATTCAAAGAAATCGCAAGTCAATTTCATGTATATTTTACCTTGTTTTACTCTGTTCCTATGCTACTTTGAGTTATAATGACTCTTGGGTAACAAAGTTTCAAGTGTCTAGTTTAAATAAATATCAGATTTATGAATGTGGACCATAGGGTTCAAGAGCTACAGAGATTTGTATTTGGGTATGTCGTTTTCAAGAAAATTCTCAAAAATAGGGGCGCTGGTTTAAGAGGTTAAGCATCAGAAACTCAAAATATTATGTTATCTGAACTACGTAAATTATTTAAATTGGTTTGACAAAAGAAAAAATGTTGACTACAAATCATGAAAATATATCTATTTTTTACATTATAGATAAGTGTCTGAACTGGGGTGTGTGCTTTTCTGTTTTGGAAAATTGCCGTATTTAAAAGATTAATCCATGCACATCATTATTTTTTTTTTATTAATGTGCCATAATAATCTTGAATCAAAATAACTTCTTACAGTTTTTTTTTATTGTTCAAGAAGTATTTTAACTTGGATATAGGCTACCTCACTGTAAAAAAATAATCGTGATTTTAACGGTAAAAAACTGTAAAAATGCTACAGTGCAAAACTATTATTTGGTAACAGAAAGTTTCCGTACTATATACGGTAAATAACTGTGATATAATTTTACTGTAAAATACCGTTAAGTTTGCAGTTTTTGAAAGTAAAAAAGAACAACTCTATAATTTTGTATAATTTACAATGAAAAGCCAAAATTGAAATTCCCACAATTCCCGTGACACTTCACATTTGATGTATTTTTGTTGAACTAACTATAGTTCCTCAGAGTTTTCTTGTTTTTTTTTTTTAATCATTTATGTACATTAGAGTTTTATGTTACATTTAATGTTGTTAAATGTATGTTTATTGCATTTTTTTTATTTCATGTGTGTTACCATAATTGTGTTATATGTTTGTGTGAATCACACACTGTGCAGCTTCTTTATACAAATATTAACCTTTTAATGGTAGACTACTTGTTTTGAGCTTTGATTGATCATGTGACTCATCACTGCTGTGATGATTGTTGGTTATTAGTGTATTACAATGGAACAAACAGATATCAATTTATATCAGAAAATTAAATATGGTTTATTACTGTAAATTTTAAGTTAACGTTCCTACCGTATTTTTAACGGTAAAGTTCTGGCAACCACAGCTGCCGTTTTTTACCGTAAAAGTTACGGTTTTATTTTCCACAGTGTATAGCATCTTGTTTACATTGTTTTAAAACCATAAAAATTGTAAAATAGTATAATCTACAGCCTTTCTGTCATTTACAGTTTTTTCTCTATTGTTTACGCACATTTTTTGAAAGCATGCCTCATACTATCAGAACTCCACACACAAATAAAAACACACACACACAATGGGCAAAACCCCTCAATTCTCCTGCAAAATGAAACTTTACATTCAAAACAAAGTTTTTTCTTCTCAAAATGGTATTTTGTTTTCAAATGACACACACTAACCATCATATGAATATACATTTATAAGAACCAGTTGAACACTGATGTGCCCAATCTAAAACACTATGATGAATAGAAAAAAAAAACAAGAGATTTTCATCTTGTGCCAAAAGCAGAGAACTGTGTGTAGTGTTTTAAAAAAAAAAATGTGTTTAGAACTAAAGCAGGAATTGTGTTTGCAGTTTAGCAGAATTGGTTCAGGGGTTGGTGGATGAGTTACATGTTGTGGTCATTGTGTCTCAAGTACCAGAATTTGTGTGTAAACAATTGAGAAAAACCGTAATGTCATAGTACGAAAGCAATCAGAATCAGGGAACTGACTAGAATCTACCCACATAAACACATCCATGTGTGCGTGCACTGACCAGCAGGGCGCAGCTGCAACACAAACTCTTGTGTTTCATAATCAAAATGAATAATCAGTGGTTGGTTGGTGCCCCAAAGTCTCTCAGGCAGCTGGGGCTCCATCCTGCCCATCATCTCACTGTGTGTGAAGCAGAATGTAAAGACACACAGCCCTTCGATGAGTCACATCTCACGCCAGCACTCACAGAGATACGGCTGGCATCCAGCCTGCCTCCCCCAGCACACCCCCCTTCCCCAAACCACACACTATTCTGGGCCGTGATTAAGCCTCACACCTCCATCAGCGGGAGAGTGTGGGCAATGTGGGACATGATCGTCCAATCCCAACCATGTGGGAGAAGACATGAGAAGCGAAACAAGAGAGAGGAAAAGCGCAACCTTTCTCATGACTCAGACCATGATGCTTAAGTTTGTTGTTATGTTGGCTCTGGTTTGGTTTGCAAATTATCTGTGATCTACTACTTTCTAAATGGCTGTTGAACCATAAGGACACTCGCAAAGTCAAATAAGGTGGTGCGGTCTGAACTGTTTGGGTGAATCGATAGTTATACACTAAAAAATGCTGGGTTGTTTCAACCAAAATTTGGGTCAAATATGGACAAACCCAAATGCTGGGTTAAAAATGTAATTAAATGTACAGTTGAAAGTGGTTAAAATTTTAAATGACATTTTTAACCCAACATTTGGGTTTGTTCATATTTGACCAAAATTTGGGTTGAAACAACCTAGCATTGTTTAGAAAAACGACCGACTTTTAAGAAATGATGACCTGCTGAATTCACGACTTGCTTTATGTTACTTTGACTCAGTTCAACGCCATAAACACACAATCAGCAATATCAAATGCATTTAGTCTCCTGTACTGTGGTAATCGCAAATAATGTGTTTCTTTGAATGTTTGCATTAATATATTGCACTGGCATGAGATACTTTTGAGAAGTTATAGGTGGTGAAATGCTAAACTCCATTTAAAACCATAAATAGCATTTTGTTAATTACTGTATAATAATAATTGTGCATGTGGATTTTTAGACCTAATATTAAACCAAACTGTCACACAGCCGGGCCATGTAAAATGAACTAATTAAGGCAAAATGTGATTAAATGGCTAAACTGAAACCAAGTGATCATTTAGCTACAATGCATAAACACTTTCACTATTAATATCAGTTTGAAACCAATATCTTGAATAAAGCCTGTGGATATATGCCACTAATCATACCTGCATTTTGCACAAATAATGCCTATTTTGCACTGATTTCATGCACCACAGTGAAGTTTCATGGTTATTTAGCCTATTATTACATACTTTTTTGGAACCACAACAACCTTGTGGAAGCACACAAAATAGTCCTGTTTTAATAGGTGACAATAGGTTGAGAAAGTGAACTGGTATGCTTTATTAGTCCTGTTATTATATTTGAATGTTAAGTTGATTACATGTCGAGTATGAGTGAACTGACCTTTAGTTTCACCAGATGGCAGTGTCATACAACTACGCTTCAAAAAATATTTGTTTTTGTCTGTAACTGATATATAGGCTAATTTATAAATCACATGCCAACTGAAGAAGGCTATTTAAAAGAAAAAAATAGTATTATTAGTTTAACTTAAGCTTTTGGTTATATATTTTTTAATCAAATAACATTTGGACTCATTCACAAACTGGGACTTTTTACATCTCTGGATAGTATGTCCATTTCTGACTCAACGACTGATGTTTACATCTTTCAGAGAGATAATTATTTTATGAGAATTACTCATACTCATCTAAAAATCGATTTTATTCCGTTCAATTTATAAGCAGGTTAGAATGTCGATGTGGTGTCAGTTCAGTTCTCCAAGTGTTACGAAGGGTTAACACAACTTCATTACATCACCGGCTAAACACAATGAGAGCGGCCATCTTTACCAACAGCAACAACTGTTACTTGAGTGAAGAAGAGAATACATATTCTGCCGGAATTATATTGTATTCTAGATGTGTCATTCAATGGAACAAGTATAATTTAGAAGCCAAGAAACGGTAAGTTCGATATGTATTCGGATGCTGCCGCACGTCTGATTGAATGACACTCCACAATCTTTAATGTGTTACATAGTGATACTTTATATTAACGTTAAATACCTGCGCAAATTAATTTAGAATAATGAGTCATAAACTGAACTCTAACGGGACGACTGTTAAATGGATATTTTCACTGGCATAGAGTGTCATGACATTTTAGGAACTCTTTTGAGTACTTTAACCCCTATTTAGGAACATTAAGAAATTAATAAAACTGACGTCAATTCACTATTCTATAATTATTCTTTAAGTATCTAAGTATTCTATAATGGTCGAATTATATAAGCCGATGCGAATTTTTATTTTCTTTTTTCCAGGTAAATAGTATTAAAAAGTTTTATTCTTGTACATTAATTGCAAATTAAATTTCATACTAAAATTTAATTTTCTATGTGAGTAGTTGGGCATAGATTTTAATTTATTTAATAACTAGTTTATTATTGCCAGGTTATATTGTCATTATTTTGTGGGATATCCCCTCTATTTCACATTTTGGAAATTTGTCATTAATATTATTTATTTAACCAACCTTTACCAGAAAATTGGAAATTGTTCAGTATGTGTTGTTGTTTGTTGTGTTGTGATCAAACTCCACAATTTAATTTAACACTTGATTGCAAGTGTACCACTGGTTTTCACAAACTGGTTTTATTATTTTAAGTTTAACTTATTAGTCAAAATCAAACTAACTACATTTGGATACACCAACAAGTAACTTTTAGAGGCTGCAAGTTATAATACCTTCTTAAAGCAACAGCAGCACATTTACACTTTCTACAGCACAAGTGTCGAAAGACAATGCTAACAACAACTGTGCAAGTCACATGCATGCTAAATGAATAATTTGTGTGCTTCACTTGAGCAGGTGTGAGGGTATTGAGTGCAGTTTGTGTTGCGTATTTGTTACCATAATCACCAGAAACGGGCTTTATAGCTCATTAAAACGTTGTTAAATGTACACACACTCATGGGTGTGTCTGCAAGACAGCATTGTTGAGCGTTCCCATGCAGCGACCTTTAGCCTCAATGTGATTTGTGTGGAGGGAGGCACAGTGCATGAAACACTCCCAGTGTTTACAGCCACAGGCCTGAATAATTATTCTCAACTGCAGGTAGAGAATCCTTAATTAGGACGGCTTTATGCCTAAATATAACCTGGATCTTAAACCACCTTTCTTGGAAAACATATTCACTATAAATCAATAAATTCAGATCAATAGTTCGTCCATTTGACTCATAATGTCACTGCACACTCACAGTGTGTGTTATTCTGTTTCTGTCTATTTGCAATTATTGTAGTCAAGGAGATCATAACAACCACCAAAAACTTCAGGAACCAGATTGTTATTATTGATATTTATTTAAGCTTCACATATTAATGGGCTTTGCTACAATGCGACAGACCAACAGAGTTGTCAAAAATAGTGAATGTGTGTTATGATTTCAGAATAATATTTGCAAGCAGCTCTTAAATGGCAGAGCCATTTGTTTTATTTGTTTATCTATGCCAGTTGGTCTGCATAGCATCAAATGCCACCTTATTTTCACAGCTTCTTGGCTTATAGATCTTATGAAGCCCTGCCACTTTTCAGCTCTGAGCTCGTTGTGTTCTGTCTTCCGGTTTGTCAAATCGTCTACAGACATTTGTTTTAACATCCGCTTCAAACATTATAATGTTCAATATAACTTTTGTTAACTCTACAAAAAGTAAATCCACTGCAAAACGGAAGTCCAAACATGATGCGCTTGTTTCTATCATAGATCTATATAATATAGTTACTACATAGATTATATAGTATAATATAGATCTATGATATGTACCAATATCGCGGACGGCTCACGTATAGTGGCCCAAAGAAACAGCCGCTACTGATATTATATAATTATATAAAATCAGTAGCGGCTGTTTCTTTGGGCCGGCTATACGATAAGCCGTCCGCCATATTGGTACAGTCAAAGCCGGACTCTGGTGCACAGAGCTCGAATCTCATGAAAGTTTGTATCTATAGCACGAATGTCATTTCTCATGCCATTTATACGCCAAAACTAGTTTTTGCGTGTATATGGTACGTGTTTTCGCGTGCACACGCACTTTTTGCCATATAATAAGTAGGAACTCCCCACCCCCCTTCCCCCTAAACCTACCCAGGGGGTTTTCAGTGTGTAGCATATGCACGCAAAAAACATTTTTGGCATATAAATGCCACAAGAAATGACAATAGTGGTATAGATACGCACTTTTATGAGACTGTGTTGGGTGCGCACCAAACTAGCGGACCGAGACCCCTGAAAAGGTGGGTCCTGCTCCCCTTTTCAAACAGCGGTTCTACTGAAATATGAATGCAACATGTACCAAAGACATCTAAATAAACCAAAAACAGGACATGATGTCACAAGATGCTCAAGCATACCTGTTTTATTCTTATCATATGAGATACATTGCCTATTACAGTTTGGTAAATGTTTCAGAACCACTGTCTTTTAGCTTTTTGTGAGTTCTCAGCTGGTAAAAATACCATCATATGTACGCATACAAAACAGTTTTGGATGTTCGGTAAGTCTATCGCAAAATATATTTCTTCATAAAAGATTCTTTGTTTTGCTATCTTCCCAGCAAACACAGAACATTCCCCTGACAGTTCCCGAATGGACCCATGAGGTTATTTTTTGGGAACCAAACAAGAACGTTATACGAACGTTCCATGTAGGTTAATTTCAGGTTCCATTTTTAAAACATAAGGAGAATGTTCCGGGAACGTTCCCTTAACCTTAAGGGAAAGTTCTAAGAACGTTCTGAGAACCGAAACTTAACGTTCCCAGAACCTAAATTTGTTTGCTGGGTTTAGGTTTGGTTAAGCCGCTGACTAAATGTATCAAGAGAACCGAACTACAAGTAGTCCAATGATCTCAGTCTTATTTTTCTGAAAATAGCCTATGTTTTCATATTATTTCATTACCAAAATAGCTTTTCTCACCTAAATATAGCTTATGGACGTTGACTTGACAAATAAAGCATTCTTCATTGATGACAGGATGAATCTTACCCACCGCAGGTTTCAGTTCACCACAGCATATTTCACATACGTCTGTCATTCCTCAAGCAGCATGTGCTGAAAAGATGAATGGTGAGGACTGTTCCCAGTCTTTGAATCAATTTAAAGGAATTCTGACTTTGTCTTAAACAACGGCCCATGTTTTGATACTCTCTTCCATCCTCTGGTCCGTGTCCACACTCCTACAGTTAAGACAGGACCTTTACGGCTGTGCTCAAGCAGAACTTGAAAGCTGGAGCTCCTGGTATTTATAGTGACTGTAAGCATGGTGTGTCCCTGGTGGTCTGGACATTGTTTTCTTAGTCTGCTGCGTCGCCTGTTTGACTTAAAGCTTGTGGCCTCAACGTTGTTATCGTTACCTGTTATCATCGGGTAAATGTTATTTTGTGCGTTTGAACTGTAGTTTGGAAAGTTACAGTTCACAAACAAGAATGAGATCATAGCTTTTGTAGATAATGGTGTTCTGTTTAAGCTAAACATCTTCCTGGCTTTTTTAAAGTTTGTATGTCAAATGAATGCCTGGAAAAAAGAGAATTGGGATAAATGTTTTTTTTTTCTTACTCTGCTCACATGACACAATAACATTCCACTGAGATGTCATGTGATGTGACCTCACAGGCTTTGATGCTAATGAACCAGATTCATATCCATGCTCAAGTGTCCTCAGATCAAAAGACTTCAACATAATTATCAAGTCAGCGCTGCCAACCAAAAGTTAAGCCTTTCAAATGGTCGACGAACTCGCGTAGGATGCGCTGTGATAATATTGCGCAAAATGACTCGTTGGGTCTCGCCTGTTTTCTTCATATTTCTGTTCTCTCTAAGTATCTCCAATTGTATATTACAGAAGGGGACAGAATAGCAGTTAGCATGTTTCGTAAAAAAGAAAAAAAATCGTGGAGCGACAGAAACATGCAAGTGTGGGGAAAAAAAAATAATAAAAAAGGAAATGATATCATAAAAGTTCCCCTTAATGACTGTGTGTCAAGGTCAGGAAGTCTCTATAAATATCAGATAATTTGACCATATTAATGAAAGACAAGTTGTGACTTGCCAAAAACTGATGTAGTAAGTTTATTTATGATGTTTGTAAGTCATTTTTACGTTTTACCAAATAGTTAAAAAAAAATTAAAATAGAATGTAAGACATACAGTACATTCAGATGTATCCAGTACATGAGGAAAATATTACTTTTTATACACCGTCACCGCATGACATTTTAGAGTAATTGAATTTAAACTTTTGTTAAAGGGATACTCCACTTTTTTGGGAAATAGGCTCATTTTACAACTCCCCCAGAGTTAAACAGTTGAGTTTTACCGTTTTCGAATGCATTCAGTCGAATTTCTGATATGTAGAAGAATATCAGTAACCAGACAGTTTCTGGTCTCATTGACTTCCATAGTATATTTTTTTTCCTACTATGGAAGTCAATGAGACCCATAGCAGGGTTTAAACCCCAGTTGTGGAGGTGGTTGTATGCCCCTATTAGAAATATGCTATTATATTCTATACTTTTATGAATTCTATTGATAAAACATGAGAGACATGTAAATAAAGACTGAGAGTCAATGTTCAGAAATTATTAATTAATATTTTGTTTTGAACTATGCTGTATAGCTGTGTTTTCTGGTGTGTTTGTTGTCAAACTCAAACATTTGTTTATTTTTAATTATTAAAAAATGCCATTATTTATATGAAAAAGTTGTATTTTACAATTGCATTTTATTAAGAAAATATTTCAGATAGCATTTTAAGTTGTCATATAGTTATGTAACAATGTGCCCCTCACATGCTACAATGTACCCCACCTATGGGGCATATTGTCACATTTCACTTCCATTCTTTCAGGGTAAATCAAGAAAAAAGTATACACTGTATATAACAAAACAGAAACATATAAGTGTACTAGACATGTGGGAAATGAATGTGGGAAAAAATAAATACTCTAAAAACCCTTAGTAGATTTACACAAACTGAGAAAGTGAAAAAGCGTTACGTTGTGCCCGCTCTCCCCTAATGTTGGATGCTCTTCTTTATTAGTCATTGCCCTAGTTGTCATTGTCCCTGTTTGTTTTTGAGTAGGAACTAGCACTGATGTCTGGTGTTGATATGTATGTTTACCCGAAAACAACTCTATGAAAAGTGCTTACATCATCACTCTGACCATTGTTCGAAATGATCTAGTTCATTTCATTGTTTCCCACATTGTTGCTTGGTGAAAATGGGACCCTATTATGAGTCAGACTGACAAACATTTGTTGTTCTGAAAAAGATTGGGAATGTTGATACTGCAAATTACCGCACTTCTAACTTACCAGGTTGAATCATATTGTCAAAAAGTGAAGTAGATTCTGAGCAGTAATCATATGATCGCGTGGGAACGAGAGTCAGCTTCTGAAATGGATTAATCATCTATTAGCATTACTTTTGAGTGAATCTCCATCTTTTGATGGATTGATTTTAAATGAAATCTGTAAAACGTCAGTATATGCCGACTGGCTGAAAGCATGCTATTTTGATTACTGGTTTAGCCGATCCCTCTCCACTTACTCCCTGGGGAGTCCTGTGCTGGGCCAATGACATGAGGGGAAGTGGGAGGGCAAAGGCCATGTGCAATGCGCTCAGGGACAGCCTCTTGGGAATTAGCTGGCTTTCTGGGAAAGTTAAAATGTGGGATAATTTTTGGGAACGGTAAAGGAATTTTCCCCCTCTCTTTCTTTTCCTCACTCGAGCGGGTCTCACAGTGTTTTCTTTGTGCTGACTCCTGATGCCTGCGTTCTTCGCGCACACATGGAAAAGCGTTGGAGGGTTTCTTTTTTATTTTTGATGCTTATTTTGGCCGGTCTCACAGCTATATTTAGCAGCACAGCTGACCCCCTCCAGTTTACTGTGGATGAGTCATTCAGTGTTTGTGTGAGGAGAAGTTCTCATTGTGTAGTAATGTGGTAATGCGGCCATAATGTGTTCTGCCAAATGCCACTTGGATTTGGTGTTTGGACTGTACGGAACAACTGTTAACTATTTTAAATAAACAGAACTGAAAAACGCACCTAGGATTTTTCCATTCAACATAACAAACTCAATGAACGGCCATTACAGTGCGTGATTGTATTAATTAACATGCTAACATTTTACAATAATGTATTTTAACAGACAGTAGTTAATGTGAACTAACTATGATTGAGGACTATATTATACAGAATGTATTAACCTTTGTTAATGTTAACTTATAAAAATACAAATTATTTATTTATAGCACATCAATGATAACGGATACCCGTATTTGTTCAAGTCCTCCGAATGGGATTTATGCATGTCAACACTATCAATGCCTAAATTAATCTGCAGCAGTCAGGTGGTACAAATAAGAGCTCTGTAAATTGTTTGTTCATTATTATTGTAATGTTTTTGTGCTTTGAGACCTGAGGTGATTTAACGCTGTCTTGTCTTGTGCCGCTGTGTGCGTTCATGTGTTCTGAAGGGAGGGTGGGTCTCATGCTTTCAAAGCTAGCTTGCTTTTGCTAGCTTTTCCGAAATTGCCTTCCATACCTTTTAACTAGAGTCCCGACCTATAAAGGATTTTGAAGGCCGATACCAATACAAATATTTGTTGGTTTTAAAATCCAATATTCCAATATATCGGCCGAATATTTTTAATTTAATTATTTCTTTCAGAAACACGCTATAAAACATTAACAGATTTCCCTAACAATAGATATTTGTAGTTGTTTATGAGTTAAAATAATATGATAATGCATTTTAAAAAGAAACTTCTTTCTTTTATTGTCACAATAGAACAGACTGATGATAGTGGCATTAGCTAGCTTTGTGGTTCGCTAGTCTATGATGAGCCATAATTTAGCAATGGATAACGTCATACTGCAAAGTGTAAAACATACATTTTCAATATAACAGGCCAGAGAGAGATGATCCGTCTCATTGCTATAACTGTCACGTGCTATTAAAGAAATACTTCAGTCACATTGTCAAAAGTTAAAAGGACAGTCAGTCAACTACACTGTAACAATGTAACGTAACAATTACTAGCTAATTCCGCTACAATCTTTTGGCTTGTTTAACAGCAGCAAAACTGGACATGATAGTCACAAATTTTGTCATGCTTATTTGAGTTAAGAGAACTGATGGAGATGTTCTTTTAATTGTTATTCATGCAATGTATGTCACTTGACCAACTTAACGAGTGTTACCAACAGGGACGGTGTAGAGTGCTCTCTGGTGGACAAACTATAACTCCAACACTCATGACATGGTTGAAGCGTGTTTCATCTCTTTTTATTTTATTTTTGAAATATTCATTTATCAGCCATTATAACTGCAGATACCGATCAGTTTGGAAAATGCCTAAAATTGGCCGATAATATCTGCCTGCCGATAAATCAGTCTGGCTCTACTTTTAACTGCTGTTTTCTCACCTTCATTTAAATAAAAAAACAGAGCACTTACATAATGCCGCTCTCAGCAGTGTGGACTGTGTCAGTATGTTCATTAATAGTAAACCGGTGGTCATGTATTTTCAAACTTCTTTTTACCCCTACAAGTGAGAAAAAAAACCTTTGCTGTTAGTATAGACCTTATGTAGCGTTACGGTTTATTTTAGTTTAGTTTATTATTTCCACAGCATGAATGTAAGATCTTACGGATTTATGAATGCACCGGTCGTTTTAAAATCTTCTCTGTCTCTCTCATTTATGACATCAGTTTTAAACATTACAATGCTCATGATAACTTTTGTTTAAGGGATGCTCCACCGTTTTTCATATTAAACTATGTTATTCTCCTAACTAAGAGGAGTTGATACATACCTCTCTCATCTCAGTGTGTGCATTCCGCTCTGGCGCGCAAGACGCTTTGATAGCACTTAACTAGCTCAGTTCATTCAATAGGAGCCAAACAGAGAAGCGACAAAACACTTAAAAAAGTGCAACGTTTTATTTTGTGTCACCATGCTTGGTCGAGTGACACTACTTGTGTAACTGTATTTAAATAGGGAAAACGTGGAGATGTTTGGTCGCTTCTCTGCTTGGCCCATATTGAATGAACTGGGCTAAGTTAAGTGCGATTCGAAGTGTCGATTAAGTGCACGCACTGAAGCGAGAGAGGTGTTATATATGTATCAGCTCGTCTTAGTTAAGGGAATAACATAGTTTACTATGAAAGGAGTATCCCTTTAACTCTAGAATAAGTAAATCCACTTCACCACTATACTTTGACAGTAATTCCATATAAATATAAAGAGCTACTCCACAAAAGTAAGTTCAAACACAACATTTTAAAGCAACTGCATGCTTATTTCTCTGGCGCATATGGTCTATCGGGATCTTCATTGTAAAGAGTTACCGTTACCATTTTCCTTTTATGCATTTTCAATCCAAAGCGACTCCAAAGCATTGCATTAAAGCTTTGCATTTTGGGTCCTGGTCATTGCCTGGAAATCGAACCCATGACCATGGGATTGCTAATGCCATGCTCCACCATTTGAGCTACAGAATCTACAGGCGCTACGGGATCAATCTCCCTCCATAGGGAGAGTCAAGTTGTTTACACTGAGTTCTCAGTCATGCACATCTTGACTTCCTTTTCTAGGTGGAGTGAACACAAAGAAGCCACAGCACAGTGAACTGGCCATTGAGTTTACTAGCCGACAGTGGTACAGTGATGTCCCCATTTGGCCCGAGTTTCCTCTTCAAAACTGAAAACATAATTCTGTTTGAGGTTTCAAAATTGTGCTGGACTAAAATGGATTCTCAATGTGTCACTGAGAGGGGCTTACCACTGATCCCTAGCAGAAAACAGCCGAAAGTCTTTAAATTCGGCTGAATAAGATTGAAAGTAGGGAATGTGAGCAGGCAGGAAAGCTAGCCAAGGCTTAGTCAAGTCATCAAGGCTTGTAAGTATGGAAGAGTTAAGACATTCATCAGCCTGTTGTTTTTAATTTGCACAAGATAACAAAATCACAGTGATTCGTAATCTGCTTTCCATAGAAATTGGGAACTCAACAAGCATATAGTCATCAAGTCCATCAAATTTAGGATTACAGCTGTAATGATTTCATTATAGAAATGGATGTTGAAGATGAAACTGGTGAATTTTTCTGCATTAACCTATTATTCTGATTTGGTACCAGTGACCAGTCAGTCTTGGATAGGCTAATATTCATGTATCCCTATAATTTTTAATAAACCAAGTGAAATTGAAGATTTTTTCCACACCATTTAAAACAACAACAGATTCAATTTCACATTTCAGATACAAAGACATAATGTTTTGTTTGTACGCTGCATTTAAAATTCAGACATGACACTTCTGATAGTGTGTGAAAAAAGATCAAATGTAAACCGAACTTCAGACCTGCTGTAGAGAGCAACGCGGCCGAATGTTTGTCTTGTTGTGCTTTAATGAATATTAATGCTCTGTTTGCGGAGGTTGTGTTTGAGGCTGGAGTACGGGCTTGTTTTCCATATCTCTTCATGGCCTATTCTGTGGAGTGGCACACATCCATAAATTTCTGTCATCCTATTGTTTAGCCATTAATCAGTGCACAAGCAGATTAGCGTTTCCACAGCAACTGCATTGATTAGATGCATGCCACCCTTCCCTTCCTTGCCCTCTTCTTCACATGCTGGTTTGCCGTCGGACGAAGTAGAACGGCTCTGCTTTCACCTTCGGAAAACTTCTCATGGAAAGGTTTACGAAGTTTGAACCAGTGTTTGTTCTGTTTCACTTAATTACAGGATATTTCTTTGTGTTTCAGAGGCACCATGACCTAGTGATCTTCATCGGGAGCACTGCAGCACAAAGCGTCCTTCTCCATTTGACAGGTAAATCTCATCTTCGAGAGATTAGAGTTAAAGTTGTCATTGTATATGAGCAAGTAATTGTAAAACAGTTTATTAACTTTACTTGTGTACTGCTTTTCCATTGTCCATTTTGACGTCTTATTTTAAGGGAAGTAAAATTACTAATGCACATATTCACAGTGATTTATTTGAATATTTATCATTGCGATTTTAATTCAAAAGGTTTTTAATAATTTGAACTGGCAGGTAAATAGTTCAGGCATGAAACTCTAATGAATGATTGGCTCTTTCAATGTCGTGGCACCAGACTTTTGTGTAAACATACACGCCACTTTCAAGTCAAGTGGCGTGTTATCTATACGCATTTTGAGCTATCCGTGTGTATGTGTGTATGTCTACGCGTTAAATGTTTGAGTGATTCCACGTGTATGTACTCGCCGTTAAATGTCTGTGCGAAAACTAAGCAAAATGTAGATCTACATCTGGGGAGCGATATTTTTTCCTAAGGATGGTAGGGGAAGGCTCATAAATGTTATTAACCCCAGTGACGGGTACAGTAGGTTTAGGGACGGGGTTGGGGTAGGTCATATATTTATATATACAGTAATAACGTTAAGTCAACAGCATTGATAAACACGCTGAAAAGCGATTATGCGTGTTGATAGCATGCCAAAAATGGAAATACGAATTGGCGTGTCATATATACGCCATTTCATGAGATCAGTCTAAGTAGTCATATATATCTTACCCTAGCCTCCCTCCTCCTTCCCAGCTCCACCTGTAGAGATCTGCTACAGGTTCTACCATTTCTTGCAGCAGCCTTTCCTTATTTTTTGATTTTATACAACGCTGAACAAATTATTGTATATGCTCAGCAGTAGCATAGCAGCATCTCGTCTGCCAAAATCAAGCCTATTATATTTCATGCCCCATGCCAATAAATACTGGTTGAATTGTATTCTCTCTGAGAGTTGTCATGACTGAAATACAATGTTGAATTAATTTCGAATTTTCATTATTGTATCATTGCATGATTGTTGCTTTGTACTCCATCCGTCCATCCATTTATCCATCCATCTATCCATTCACCCATCCATTTCTCATTCCGTCCCTTCATCCGTCCATTTATCCATCCATCCATCTCTTCATCCCTCCAGCCTTCCATCCCTCCTTTCAAGCCATCCCTCCGTCTGTCCCTGAGTCCATCCATTCATCCATCCATCCATCCATCCATTCATCCATCCATCTCTCCTTTCAAGGCATCCATCCCTCTATCCAAATTTCTCCATCCTTCCACCCATCCATCCATTCATCCCTCTTTCTGTCCCTCCATACATCCATCCCTCTGTCCGTCCCTTTGTCTATCACTCCTTACATCCTTCTGTACATCCATTCATCCCTGCCTCCATCATCTATCCCTCAGTCTGTCCCTCTTTCCATCCATCCATCCCTCCGTTCAAGCCATCCATCCCTCCGTCCAAGCCATCCATCCCTCCGTCTGTCCCTCCATACATCCATCTATCCATCCCTCCGTCCGTCCCTCTTTACATCCTTGTGTCCATCCATCCATCCCTCCCTCCCTCCACCTATTGTCCATCCATCCATTCATCCCTCCATCCATCCCTCCATCATCCATTCATCCCTCAGTCTGTCCCTCTTTCCATCCATACATCCCTCCATTCAAGGGATCCATCCCTCCATCTGTCCCTGAGTTCATCCCTCCATTCCTCCATCCATCTCTCCATCCATTCCTCTGTCCGTCCCTCAGTCTGCAAATCCCTCTAATCCATTCCTCTGTCTGTCCATCCATCCAGAAATGTAACTGTCTCATCATTGTAACATATGAGGACTACAGTGCCATCTGCTGATGGATAAATCTATAAAACAAGGTTTTACTGGTAGGCCTACTAAACAAAAGTATTAACAATGGTAAAATTTAATTGACTGAGGTTGTCATTCTTGCGTCATAAGATTTTTTATTTTATTTATGAAGAATATTATAGAAAGACTGTTCTAGATCACTGTACAGTGGGCAGAGAATGTTATGAACTCTTGTGCCAGTCAATGTCAGTCTATAGTCACTATTTGTGACAGTTGTGAGACGAATGGCTTCAGAACAAAAGCATGTACCCGTAGGGGATGCGCTTGTGCTTGTTCTCACCATCAGCCCTGCTGAATTGAAACCTCCAGAGAAAAGAGCACCCCCATGAGAAGGTGGTGGGTGTTTTTTGGGACATCAGCTAAGCAAGATTCCTATCTCACAACAAAGCAACCATATGAGCCCTCTCTCATGTGGTTGATTCAAATGCTTGCTTTTTAATATTTTTTATTTCTCCAGTCCATCAATCGCTCACAGGCAATCCCATCTATCCTTCCACAGAAATAAAAAAATGTATGTGAAGTTCTCCAGACACATACTCGGGGTAGAATAAACAGATGCTGCGGTTTTGCCAAACTCCACTTTGTCTTCAGCTTGGCATGGAGCAATGGATCATCCAAGAGCAGGATTTGTCTTTGACAGGGGCATTTGCATAGTTTGATACGTATAGCTCTTCATCCCATTGGTCAGTCTGTCAACTTTAATGCTGCCTCTGTAGTTTTTTTACCCTTCTAGAAAGAGAAGGGTAAAAAGGGTTGTTTTTCTCTGTTCTGAATGTAGTCGAAGTGTAGATCTTTTGGTAAACTTTTTCATTAATTTTCAATGTTCTTTTAGGTTTACATAGTTCATATAAATATAAATGGGTCATTTCAGAATGCTTTCAGACAAAGCATTAAGAAAGCATTTACTTCGTTTGTGATGCAGCCTCTGTCAGATCTAAAACTGTTGGCTGATTCATCTATCAACAAAAGTTTCTTTGTGAATTCTTGATTACACTGTGCCTCATTTATAAAACAAAATGCTCTGAACAAACATAATCCTCTGATCGAGATCTGTGAAATAAACCATCCTCTTGTTTTCAATGCTGGGATCCTTCTGACAGAGAAACAAACGAGCTGTTTAAACTTAAAGGGATAATTCGGCCAAAAATGATATTTAAACCATGCATTACTTTTAAAATATTACCTAAAATGTATGATTTTCATTTTATTAAGCCAAGTGACGTGGAACCAAATGATGATAGAGCTTTACTCAGCTTTACTACTTTATTGTCACTTTTCTGAACCATTCATAATTATTTTTCACCAAATGGTGTCAGTGTGTGTTAGCTGGATAGCTTGTATTGTTGACTGGAGATTTGTTGAAATAATGTGCTTAAAGGTAGCCTGGATGCCAGCCCGAACCCTGCCCACAACATTTTTTGGTCGGGAAGTTCGGTCTGGACTCTGAATCCATTGAGGAGTAATTATGATCAGTCAAAAAATTATCGGGCCAATCAAATTGCCAGGGCGGGGTTTATACAATGATGGACAGATGATCTGTAGGGACGTAATCATCATGTTTTCAAAGAGCGCTTAACTGGTTTCCCTCAAAGATGACTGCAGCTGGAGAATTGAGATGTATAGATTCCACTGTTGTAAAATAAATCGACAGCGCATTCATTTTAGTAGACGAACAGAAAACTGCAATCAAGGCATTTGTCGATTGGAAAGATATTTTCAGCGTCCTTCCGACATGATTCAGCAAAAGTGTAACTTATCAGCTGGCTCCGATGGTTGCTAAGAAGATGGGACGTAATGAAAAGCCTGTGGTCGTTGTGGTTTCTCCTTTGGTCGCACTCATGGAGGATCAAGTAAAAAAAGCAACACTCGTTATTTTACTTCTAAAATAAATAAGTAAGTTCTGTAGTTGACAACTGTGATATGCAAAGTAGTTGACTTACTGCATTGCTCTGATTGGTTGTAGGTCTCCTGCGACTATCCAATTGAGTGCAGTTTTTTTTCCTGGTTCGGTTAAGATGCCTCATAATCAAAGCCCTACGGAGCAGTTTCAGACTCACATTCTGACAAGAATATGAGTTTGACGAAGTCAGGCTATAGCTTAAAGGGTTAGTTCACCCAAAAATGAAAAATAAGTCAGTAATTACTCGCCCTATTGTGATTCCAACCCCGTAAGACTTTCGTTCTTCTTCGGAACACAAATTAAGATATTTTAAATGAACTCTGAGAGCTGTCTCACTCCTCCATAGGCTGCTAGGTAATTGATATCTGCCAGCCTAGAAAAGTTAGAAAAGACATCGTTAAAATAGCCCAAGTGACTAGAGGCTCAATCTTAAGTTTATCAATCGACTTCTGGGTTGTAGTTGTACTTCAGAACGTAGGCTCACTATTGGCCGATGCTGGTCATGTGTGTGTGATGCGTGTGATGCTGGTCAATAGTGAACCTATGTTCTGACATACAACCCAGAAGCGTTGCACTATTACACTACGTTAACTCACTCAGATGCCCACACAGAAGAAAATTAATAGTTAAATAAAGTCGTTCTGAAGATGAATAGAAGTCTTACAGGGTTGGAACATAATGAAGGTGAGTAATTACCGACATAATTTTCATTTTTGGGTGAACTAACTAAAAAATCCAGTCGTTTAAAAAACATTATAGAATGTGGAATTGTAAACAGGTAAGCCTCAGTGCAAGTCAATATACATGCATTTAACTAGGGTAAGTGACCAGTAAGGGTAGGGTAAGTCTCTATCACTCTTTGCATAACTACATACACTCACCTAAAGGATTATTAGGAACACCTGTTCAATTTCTCATTAATGCAATTGTCTAATCAACCAATCACATGTGAGTTGCTTCAATGTATTTAAGGGTGTGGTCCTGGTCAAGACAAATGTCAGAATGGGAAGGAAAGGTGATTTAAGCAATTTTGAGCGTGGCATGGTTGTTGGTGTCAGACAGGCACATGACAATGAGTTCACTGTACTAAAATGGCCCACACAGTCATCAGATCTCAATCCAATATTATTTCACAATCTGCTCAGTTACTGGAATTTTCATGGACAACCATTTCTAGGGTTTACAAAGAATGGTGTGAAAAGGGAAAGACATCCAGTATGTGGCAGTCCTGTGGCTTGCTACTTGCTAGAGGTCAGAGGAGAATGGGCCGACTGATTCAAGCTGACAGAAGAGCAACTTTGACTGAAATAACCACTCGTTACAACCGAGGTATGCAGCAAAGCATTTGTAAAGCCACAACATGCACAACCTTGAGGCGGATGGGCTACAACAGCAGAAGACCCCACCGGGTACCACTCATCTCCACTACAAATAGGAAAAAGAGGCTACAATTTGCAAGAGCTTACCAAAATTGGACAGTTGAAGAATGGAAAAATTAGTTTGATTGTTTTCTGGAAGTGTAAAATAGCACTAGGGAATGTTTGCACTGAAACACGCCTCTTTTTTGCACCGACCCCGCCCAGGGAGCGCAAGTTCATTTCCTAGTTTACCAACGTGCGTCTGTAGAGGGATAAGCCCGCTTTGCGCTGGTGTAAAATAGGAATGATACATGCATCAGTGTCATTTGCGCCGGGTGCAAGAATGGGCCCAATGAGTTCACTGTACTAAAATGGCCCCCACAATCACCAGATCTCAACCCAATAGAGCATCTTTGGGAAGTGGTGGAACGGGAGCTTTGTGCCCTGGATGTGCATCCCACAAATCTCCATCAACTGCAAGATGCTATCCTATCAATATGGGCCAATTTTCTAAAGAATGCTTTCAGCACCTTGTTAAATCAATGCCACGTAGAATTAAGACAGTTCTGAAGGCAAATGGGGGTCAAACACAGTATTTGTATGGTGTTCCTTATACAGTAATCCTTTAGGTGAGTGTATATACAGGTATGTTGATCGGAAATTTGCAATGTGACATGTTTTGGAATCTTGCGTGTCTTGTACTTTATGGAGCCCTATAGTCTTTTAAAATGTTTTCTTTATAAATTTCCATGTCTGAAGTGTTAAATATGCTAACATATATTTTCCAGTGCGGTACATTGCAAAATTACACCAAGTAGATATTGCATACATCTTTGTCTAAAGTGGCCTTTCTATGTTCCAAGATGTAAAGCATCTGTAAGAATAACACATTAAACAGCTGGGCCAGATGTGCTGCCTGCATGTACTCCCGTATAACTTGCTCAGATTGGAGCCACATCAAAGACTTATGCAACTTGCACTTTTAAACATCAGCCATAAGGATTTAAGAGCTTGTTTTAAAAGGTTAACTGGGAGGACGGTCAAACTTATTTGATTAAATACATGACAGCGGACAGTCTTAAGGGATAGTTCGGCCAAAGATGTATATTTAACACATGCATTACTCACCCTCAAGCCGTTCGAGATGCATATGTCAATCTTGATTCGGACGAACACATTTAAGGAACTATCCTTTAAGGTAAGGCAGATTTAGCTTAAGCTGTTTAAAAGAAGCTCTGTGAAATAAGAGTGTTTATTAAGTTTACCATCACCAGTTTAACAACAAAATGGATCTAAACAATGTTACATAAATGGATAGATCAACCTTGAGCTGCATTTCTGGCTCAGTTAAAGTGTATTAACAATCATGCAAGTAAATTAGTTTTGCTCACCACATCCAACAACAACAACTTTAAGCTCCATTAGGGCTTTCTAATGTTTACAATAGCTGCAAAACACTTTTGTTTTTCTGACAGGCTGCAGTCCAAGATTCCCGCCAGTCGTCTCACTACTGCTGTGGTAGTTTCCAGGGAGAGACCCTTGCCTCTTCCCCCAAAGAGATATGGGAGCCCATGAGAGTCCGGGAGTGGAGGCGCGACTCAGGCATGATGGGGTGCTGGTGCCCAGCCCACGGAGCGAGGCGGTGACCCATGACCTGGAGGAACTGTCTCTCCAGTACACTCAGAGCCTTCCCCCCATCAAAGAACGCAAGAACGGTGAGTAAGTCCATTTGGGCAGGCCCTTAGGCCATAACTCTGCTCCCAAGCTCCTATTTCCTCCTCATCCATTAAACTACTGCCCCAATTTCGACACTGAGGAAATAGTGTCTGCCAGAAGGTTGAGAAATTTGTTTGCGGTAAGACACTGGGGAATTACACAGGAATTGTATGTGAATGCCAACATGTAATCATGTCTTAAGTGCTCCCTTTAACTCTTTTCCAAAGTGTTCTTGGCTCATGGTAGGGTGGACAACTGGTAAACTAATGTGATAGATTTTGGTGTCAAATATGATTGCCGAAAGTCTTCAATATAGAAGGTTCTAAGGCCTGCAGTCATGTTGTGGTTTTTGTTTGGCTGTACTTCAAAGAAAGAGTTTATCATTCAAAAATGGATATTATGATTCCAAAGTTGTATGACTTTCTTTTGTGGAAAAACAAAAGGTTGACTATATGACAAGCAAATAATACATTTCGGTTTCTGCTGATAGATGTTGTGATGCACCGAAATCCCGGCAGCTGAATAAATGTGAAAATATTTACAGCAATAGTTTTGTAAGGCTGAAAAGGTGGACTTTTAAGTAGCCCTTCCGATAACCAGTTCTCACGGTGTGACAAAAATCAAGCTAGACTAACAGTGTGTAAAATTCGTTCAGCAGAAATATCAAGAGGTGGCTTGTTCGTTGAAGAACTTTATAATGACTGGTTTAATCTATCAACTGAGAATACAACACCCTGTAACAGCACAAATAGTTTTAATTACTAATTTTTTTTGGTGTCAAATCTTTTCAGTGACTCAGTTCACAAAACTAAATGATTTGTTTCTAAATCAGACTGTATCCAATCCTGTCTTAATTATTATTGCATGGAAAACAGTGACCATGAAACTCTTTTTGTGCTTCAAGTAAGAATGTTAAATGGGTTTTGGTGGGTAAATGATGACAACTTTTTCTTTTTTGAGTCAACTGTCGCTTAAACTTGGCATTTCTAAAAAAAAATGTAGTCACTGCTGGTGTAATCATGTAATCGTATTTTTCCTTCTGTCTGGCTCTCACAATCCTGGCCAAAGTTTCATTCTAGAAATGTTTTACTGGTATGAACCCTAATAAGAAGGCACTGAGGGCTGATCCAGTGGGCAGGCAGGCAGTGAACCTTGTTGAACTTGACTCTGTCCTACCATAGAAAGAGTTCATGTCTCCGCTCCTTACGCGACATCCTTGCCCTTGAGAATGCCAGTGTGTCCTCAGGGCTGCTTGTTAATTTACTGCACAAGGGAGGGAAAACAAAGACCCACCAGGCATGTGTGTATTTCCTGATCCCACTACATGATGACTTTCTTCATTACATTCTGTGTAAATCCCCAGTTTTCTCAGACCTTTTGCAGTGATTCACCCAGACACTTCAACATGACCTTGGAATCTTGTATGCTGCAATTCTTGTTACTTGCAAAATATAAATATTTAGCAATATTTTGCCGAAATACCATTGCAAATTCAGTTAGTGTTCCAAAAATATAGTCAGCTATATATTTTGATGTATAGAGACATACACTCAGGACTATTACTACAGGATTATTAGGAACACCATACTAATACCGTGTTTACCCCTTTTCACCTTCACAACTGTGTTAATACTACGTGACATTGATTCAACAAGGTGCTGAAAGCATTCTTTAGAAATGTTGGCCCATATTGATAGGATAGCATCTTGCAGTTGATGGAGATTTGTGGGATGCACATCCAGGGCATGAAGCGACGTTCTACCACATCCCAAAGATGCTCTATTGAGTTGAGATCTGGTGACTTTGGGGCCATTTTAGTACAGTGAACTCATTGTTATGTTCAAGAAATCTTTGTGCTTTGTGACATGGTGCATTATCCTGCTGGAAGTAGCCATCAGAGGATGGGTAGATGGTGGCCATAAAGGGATGGACATGGTCAGAAACAATGCTCAGGTAGGCCGTGGCATTGAAACGCTGCCCAATTGGCACTAAGGGGCCTAAAGTGTGCCAAGAAAACATCCCCCACACCATTACACCACCACCAGCAGCCTGCACAGTGGTGACAAGGCATGATGGATCCATGTTCTCATTCTGTTTACGCCAAATTCAGACTCTACCATCTGAATGTCTCAACAGAAATCGAGACTTATTGGACCAGGCAACATTTTTCCAGTCTTCAACTGTCCAATTTTGGAGCTCTGGCAAATTATAGCCTCTTTTTCCTATTTGTAGTGGAGATGAGTGTCACCCGGTGGGGTCTTCTGCTGTTGTAGCCCATCCACCTCAGGGTTGTGTCTAGTGGCTTTACAAATGCTTTGCTGCATACCTCGGTTGTAACGAGTGGTTATTTCAGTCAAAGTTGATCTTCTATCAGCTAGAATCAGTCGGCCCATTCTCCTTAGAAACCTTAGAAATGGTTGTGCGTAAAAATCCTAGTAACTGAGCAGATTTTAAAATACAGACCGGCCCGTCTGGCACCAACAACCATGCCATACTCAAAATTGCTTAAATCACCTTTCTCTCCCATTCTGACATTCAGTTTGGAGTTTGGACCAAACTGCATTGAAGCAACTGCCATGTGATTGGTTGATTAGATAATTGCATTAATGAGAAATTGAACAGGTGTTCCTAATAATCCTTTTGGTGAGTGTATATGCTCATCAGCTGAGTACTTTTATATCTATAAAACTGAGAAGAAATCTGAACTATGGCTATCAATAGAGTAAAATAACTGTTTAATCTAGTGATTTGTGACCATCTTTAGACAGCAGAATGAAACTTCAAATTCGGTCATGTTTACTTCTTTATTGCACTTGGTTATATATATTTAATTGTATGTATTGTCTTGGGTGTCCTGAATTTTTGCTTTTGGTTGCAACTAAGATGTTTTACTTCAGCGTATCACTAGATGGATAATGCAAAGATGTAAGCAAATCTTCAAGAGAGGATGGAAAAAACAATAAAAATCAACCACAGTTCTGATTACTGGGTGATCCACCACCTCAACGCATGCGGTTGATTAATATACTTAATGAGAACATAATGTGCAACAGACCACCTCGTAACATTCAGCACAAAATGATAAACTTTAAGAGACTCATAATAAATCCTAACAAGGCACAATTTCTGCCTTTTATCAGCTTGGAGATACTAAGTTATGAGTTCCAGTGAATTTCCTTTATCAGAAGAACTGCAGCAATAAATACTTTTTAAAGGAACACTCTTGTTTTTTTTCTCATAATTGATTCCTGCTTTATTATGAGCTCATAGAGAGTTTGTTACTCTGGACTAAATCAACATGATCTGTTCCTGCTCAGGCTGGAGGACAGACTGTACCCATCCTTCCTCTTTTCTACCCACCCTTCTGAGAAACTAAGCGTCACCGCTGTTCACAAATTCCCCTACTGACACTTATGTCAATGTTCCCACAAGCTATCGTTTGACCTACACATTATAATCATATTAAAATATGAGTTTTGGCATTGAGACATTAAAAATTGACTGTGCACACTGATCTTCGGTTAAATCCAATTGTCCAATGAGTACACACACTAAAATATACAATATTTATAGGTAAACCTTAGAGTTAGTGTCATAATGTCATTCAACAAGTCAAGAAATCATAGTCTGTGCCCATCAAACACTATGCAATTTTCTGTAAAAATTTTAAGTCATGCATCCTAAGTAAACACCTCTAAGGAAAATACCGATCTGGGTTAGGTAACCTCAAAACCAGCTTAATTATTTAAGGCTTTTTTGAGACCAATTAATCATTAAGCGAAATAGTTTTTGCACATCCCTAGTGGGTTCCCTCTCCACCAGACCCAATGAGTAGACTAAACCATACAGCACCTCAGTGGGCCCGGGACAACGCTCCCTATTGGCTTCCCCTGGGGACGTTCCTGTTTTCCATTGCGTTTAATCACTTTGGCTGATTCAGATAGGCTTTGTTTAAATATTTTCTTTCCTTCTCCGCAATATTAATCTCCAGCAGCTATGAAAGAAACCTCACTCGATGTAGATAAGAAATGTAATGGCATTTTTTTCTGGGAAACCCCTTGAGACACAATAGTGCTTCATTAGAATGTCGAATCTCATCTGTAAACATGTCGACAGTAAGTGACAAAAAAGAAACAGAGACATCCCTGCGGCTGCTTGGTTGTTTTTACCATTTTTGTTCCATGACAGCATGTTTTCAATGGGAAAAAAGGTACACATTTTATTTTGTCACTGCTAAAACTGAAGTAGCATATAAAAGAAGTATGGGAAGTTGTGGTTTTGCATGCAAATGTTTGCATGAAGTTCCGCTTAATTGTCTAAGATGAAGTTATTTACCCAGTGATCAGTGCTGTTGAGGGTTGCAACAGCTACAGCCTCTCCAGTCCCGCCTCTCCTCTCAGTCACTCAGGCAGCCTGGAGCTGAACCGCACTCGCTGAGAACTACACACCCACAAACACTCACTCAGGCAGTCTCGAGACAGAGCTGGTGAAGGACTTGCTCGGAACGGTCTGGAAGCAAACTCCACGCTGGGGAATTTCCTCGCCATTTTGCCTCGCTCCTCATTTCCCACAGCAATCCATGGGACTCCAGACACGAACACTGTCCGATCCGTCTCAGCTCCATGGCCTGCCTTGAAGTGGAGACCTTGAATGTCTGCAGGGGTAAATGCAAATATTTAGAATTCAAACAAATTATAATCCCAAATGTGGATTAGAATGAGAGCATGAATTAAATTAGGGAAAGTTGATGCTAAACATGAGTGAGGGACACTGGGAAACCAGAGTTTAGCACACGGCAGCTGGTAATTATTACCGAAACACATGTTCTGAATTGGATACAAATGTTATTGCACAAAAATCAATTGACCAAAGTTTTTATTGTAAGGTTGAACATGAGGCTTATTGTTGTTCTTATGCTGTCTGATGTTGGTTGTATTATATGTTTGCATTAACAGGTTTTCTATTTCAAACTCACACCTAAACATGTACCTCACTATTCAGTTAAATCATTTAGCGTGGCTTATCGTTCCTCTTCAGAAAATGTTTCGGCTTTTAGTGCTCATGGAGGTACACATTCTTTACAGTTTTTTTAACAATAAGACTTTCATGTGCGTGAGGAGGTATCTTTGCAGCCTTCGATTATTATCATTATATGGCTTCAGCTGTGAGAGTTTCAAGTGAGTTATCAGTTGTTGGGAAATGGTGCCCATCGATGTAACCATAAACCAAATGGTATATTCATTTATCAGATCTCGAACCCTGAGCCAATATGCAAGCCTTTGCTGTTGTCCAGAACTCTGCGAATACGCATGAAGATACAGTCATCCGTCGAGCTGCTGAATATTCTTTCTAACAGTAACGTCAATACAGGCCCAGGTCAATGTCAGAGTGTTTCTTAAACAACTTCAGTTTAGTCAACATTAACGGGCTCGTTAGCCATAACACAGCCTGTTTCGTGTAATTTACGGGCTGGTAGCGTCTGGTTATGTCAAGGTAGCGGCCGTCGTTAGTGAAATTGTTCACTGGGAAAAAAGGTCCATTTACTGATCAGCCAGTGTTGTGGAAGTGTATGAATTCCAAAGGCCCTGGATTGTGAGGTTTGGACCACCAAAGCAGAAGAATGCTTCATTTTCCAATCCATCTAAGCTCTAATAGACAGTCTGGCAGCTGCACGGCTCTCACAAACAGATACACAGCAGTGAAGAAAATAGTCAGGTAGGAATCAGAGTCAGAATAATCAAATCCAAATTCTGAGGCACAGCATCCGATCAGACAGGGTAGACAGTGAGGAGCAAACCGGAACATCCCAACTTACAATCAGAAACAGGCAGTAGTTCACTGCAGAAATCAGCTCAGAAAGGCAAACAGTAACCCAGGGAAATCCAAACTCCAGTAACAGTAACAGTCCTATTGATTAACAGTGATAAACAGTCCAAGACCAGTGAATGCTGGAGAGGAACAGGCAGCCGCAACACAACTGGGCAGAGAAAAATATGTTAGATAAAAAGAAACTACTAAACAAGGAAAAAAAACGGCAAGTGACCAGTAAAAGTAGAACATACTGGCAGACAACAAAGGGGAAAGAAAGCATAAATGTTGCTGAGAAATCAAGCAATAAAGGGAGACAGGTGAGCGCGCAAATGAGCAGATGCACTGATTGCGAAACAGAATACAGCTGAGCTGTAAAAAAAAGATGAAAAAAAGACAGAACACATAAGAGGAAGACCAAACCCGAATCCCTGAACACCTATACAATATACTCACAGTAAGTGTCTTCTTTTTCGTTCTTCGTCTGAGGGTGAAAAGTGCTTTCCTCTCAATAACAATATAATCATCGCAACAAAAGTACAGTGGTGAGAAAACAGCAGTTTAGAAAGCATCTGCTCTTTAGTGATCTAGATTTGTTTGCACCAGCTCTGCAATTCAGCTCTCCAGTCAAGCCACATTTATTTATATAGGACGGTCATACAACAGATTGCTTTAAAGAGAAGCAATTTTACAATTTTAAACATGAAAAAAATAGTGTCAGCGTTGGACTCAGCTTGAGAACTCACAGCTTCTTGAGTTTCGACTTATAAAGCCCTGCTCACCATTGAGTTAATATCCTTACTCAAGTCTGACCTCGACTGGGATGTGAACCGAATACAATTTCTACACCAGAGAAGGTGGAGCCTCTAGAGCCACACCTACCTGTTACATAATCACCAAGGACCAGTCAAGGACCAATGGTAGACTCTTAGAAAGAAAAGGTTCTAGATCAGCTGCGTATCAGCATTTGGAACCCTGAAAGGTTCAGTACAGAACCCCTTTTTTACCCCTCTCTTCCACCAACAAGAACCAAGGGTGCCTGGTCCAGAGCTTAGAGCTAGTGCTGGTTTGGGAGTTCGGTCTACGAGCTTCCAAAGAACCTGTTTGCCTTTCCGCACAGGCTGCAGAAGAGCCATCACAGAGCCAGATTCTGTGACGTCATTACACACATCTCATGCGGCCGGGAACGCTAGCGCCAGCGGCACACACAAACACACCAGGCTGTTCGAGACTAGGTTCGGCACTGCGAAAACTCAAACTGCGAGAGCGATTCAAAAAAAACATTAGAAAAAGTATTTGCCTCAAAAGCAGAAGGAGTCCGGAACTCTCCAAACACTCCTCCTCAGCTTCGATCAGTCCTCACTGCTGGCTCTGATGCACCTTGTAACAAGCCGTCCATCAACAATGGCGGTTGTTGCTGTTCAACTATATTATGCTCATGGTTCGCAACCTACATTGGTATCTCGAAACACGTGAATCCAGCTCGTCCCATGCAGCTTGCCGTAACTCTGCATTAACGGAGATTACAATCGAATGGCTGATCTGAGCATGATTAGATGCTATTGAAAAACTGGCGGCCACAAGTTTCTGTCATTCATCTTGTTGGCTACACGGTAACCCGCTCCCTGCCGCCCTAATCGTAAGTGGTTCTTACTTCGAGACCAGGAGTGATTTCGGTGCTACTTAAAGAACTCACTTTTACTGGTCTGCTTTGGTGGTCGAAAACAAGAGAACTGATTTGAAACTAGGCTCTGGCTCCCGAACCAGCACCACCTCTGCCTTGGTGGGAAAGGGGGTCTTTGAGGGTTCTGCAGAATAAGAACCCTTTAGGGTTCTTTGCTGACCAGGAAAAGGTTTTATATGGTACCTTTTGGGTTCATTCATTATCATTTTTTTTGTCCTTTCTGAATTTAAATATTTCATATTATTGACAAACATCAATACCCTGAAAAATGTATTTATGGAATGCATGTGAAAAGATCACAAAATTCAAGATATGGGGTTAGAAAAGTATATATTTATATAATTTTATGTAGTTAATCAACATCATACGAAGAGTGCCATTTCAGTTTTTCTCCTCCACAAAATCAGCATGATTAAAATGAGATATTAAGTTACTACAACAGTTTAATAAACAATAATTTAATTACAACTACAAAATGTTGAGGTAATGTAATGAATAATAGCCTATAAAGAACCTTTGTGCCAAACCTTCTGGTGTGCTCATTAGCAGAACCTTTTTTAGCATAAAGGTCCTTTGGCGTTCAGCAAAGAAGCCTCATGCTTCCATATATAACCCTAGCCAAACCCTTTTTTTCTGAAGAGTGTAGTTTGTCAGGTGCTATTACAAGCCAGAAGCAAAGCATTTCTAGAAGATTCGCTTTGGGCAAAATTGTTAAGCTCCTGAAAACCAAATCGAGATGTCTTGCCTGCTTTGGGCCTGAATTCGGTTCTGAATGTCCGTCCGACTTAGTTCGCTTTTGGCTTTCCCACTGAAGTACATCAGGAAAACCTTTAAACATAGCAGCTCTCTGTTGATCTGTTGTGAAATTCTGTGTGGTGAAAAATCTTTCACCATCAGGCAAAATTCCTGATTGTGTGGATTCTTATCGAAATGACCTGATTTCTTGTCTGTTAAACGTTCGCAAACAAGGTAAATGTGACCGAAACTTTTGGCTTGAATTTGATTTAGACTTGAGGCACTGGGTCTGTAGGGGAGTGAGATTTACAGGGATCTAAGCTGCCTTTTGTTTATTGTACAGATTGAGAGTGAAGCCCTGGAGCCACATAAAGGTCAGTCAGGGTTCAGCAGAGAACATGAGGAATGACATCAGCTCAACAAACACTGGGATGACTGCAGGCATGTCATGTACCGTCATACTGATGTGAAGACTGATTACGCATGACTTCTGCATCAAGCTTCATTCGCCACATTGTTTTGAAAAAGCCACTTGGTTGTGGCATGGATCTTGATTCGAAGCGCATAACCCATTTTAATATTGAAACCCACAGGAGTTCCTGGCACACACACAAGTAATGGAAAACATGGTTTGGGACAGAGTGTTCTAAGCTTTCAGGGTGGGGTTCTAGGAGGGGCACTTGGTCCTTCTTGTTAGTCTGTCCACTCTTTGTTTATGGCATACATGGTTCCATTAAGAACCTTTCAATTTTTTGGAACTTTTCAAAACACACAAATGGTTCTTTAGATCAGTTAAAAGTTCTTCAAACTGAGAAAAAATAGGTTCTATCAGTAACTGCTCACTAAAGGGTTTTCAATGGGACACAAATGGTTCTTCTACGGCATTGAGAGTGTTTGATGCAGAATGTATGTGTTTTATGTACTCCCCCATGCCATTTCCAAAATCTTCAGTTTCCCAGGCCTTGTTCTCACAACGGCTGGGTTTATTTTAGCAGGGGTGAGTCAGACAGAGTGGTCGCTCTCCCCGGGACTTAAGCATAACTGGGTGTGCTAGGCCTCATTCTGCAGCCAATCAGATTGGATCTGTGCTCCCAGTGCTGGCGATGGGTGTAAGCTGGGCATTTTCCCCTTTCCGCCGTCCCATATGTCACTATCAACTGCCACCCTCCTCTTCAAATGTTTTTTGCAGAGGAGTGGTGCTATTCTCTTGAACCAACATGCCCACGCTTGTTTTTTCGAAATGTACAAAACGAGTTGTCTAGTGGGATGGTGAAAAAGCATTCAGCCCTGGCCTGGGTGTAGTAGGCTGTGCATAACGCCCTGCATTTCACCCTTTCACTCAGGCATTCACTGTCTTTTTGAAGTTCCTGTTGTTAATGCATCAGTGCTTCCTCATCCAAAGCATAACACCTTGCATCTCGCTTTTATGGGCAGCGAATCCGGAAAGCCAAGTCTTAAGCTGACATCACCTTGAGAAGTTGATAGGAAAATTGCACTGTTTATTATTTTGTGCTTTGGACGCTGTTCTGTTGTTGATCACTCTTATAAACAGCATTCTGTTGTTTGCTTTTGAGGTTAGTACTGTTGAGATTTTGTACCGCTTGAAACTTTTATTACATTTTAATTAAGTACGACTCTTTGGTTTAACTTCAACCCCAAAACATTTCGGATGAAAGGGAAAATGTGACATATGATTTGTTTGTAATAAATCATAGTATAGTAACGGAAAATAATTAAACACTAAAACTTGAGCAACACTATTAACTGTAAACAAATTATGATTTCCAATTATACTTGAAATAATGCTGAAGCAATGCAATGCTTTTAAATAAATATTAAATAACCTTTAAAGATTAATTACTGGTGTAGCTATTACACCAGTGTGGAGGATGTTATATTGAAATACTACATAATGTTTATTAATGTTTATTAGTTAGTTTTCCGTTTAACTTTAATTAACTTCATTGTTTTTTAATATTTCTAGTTTTTATTATTTTTTTCAGTTTTAGTGTTTTTGAGTTGGACTAATGGGAAATGTTCTCCAAAAACCTACTTTATTTCAGAAACTGAAATTAAATGTTTTATTATAAATGTTAAATCACTGTCTTTGATAATGTTTTTTCTATCCATTTATGGTGTTTTTTTATTTTGGGGGTATGTTCTAATTTATTTACTTCAAAAATTACCATATTTTCTATGTAAATTATGCTTATTTTTATGTTTTATTTTTTTATTTTTTTTAATTACATTAAAATATCATTCCAAGAAGTTCTAAGAGCTAAAACCTAAAGATGAAGTGACTTTATGGTCACCTGGTGTCTTATTTTGGCTTATTTTACCCACTTAACATTGTAGAATTTAATTAAAAAAAAAATGTGTGTGTTCAGGAGGCAAACTTAGGAAAAGTAGCCAAGCTCTTGTACCGCTCAGATCAAGGGAAGTATTTTTTAAAAAATAAATCAAAACTATTTTGCCCACATTTGTCCAGAATACGGTTTTAAGGGTTAAATTGTATTTAAAATTCCTAAATAGTTTTTTTTTATGGTTTTAGTTTCAGTTATCCACAACCATGTTTCATATTAAATAAATTAAAAAAAAATGTAGGCACTAAAGGCATTGTTTGTTAACACTCTATGAAGAATCTGACAATGAGTGCCTTTGCTGACATCCTTGCTTAGGTCAAGCCCTGTTTTGGACTGTATCTAGTGCATTTCATGAGAGTATTCATAAGTACAAGCTCACTAAAGTCCCATTCTGTTTCTGCTTCCTCCACAGTGCTACAGTTAAGACTACAGCAGAGGCGCACACTGCGAGCAGCTTGCAGACCAGGGCATCATGCCACGTGAGTCTGCATGCTTCATGGAAAAATAACACTTAAATGTCAGCCATTAATGTTTAGACAAATTAGGCCTAGACTTTCATGAAGTACTCTGTTGAGACCACATCAATATGTTTGACAAATGTTCTAATTTCTTGCTATTGTCACACTTAATCTAGTGTCATTTACAAAGTGCCACACACATTATTACCTAAGCATTGCACACATACTGTACTTATTCTTCATAAAGTGGAACACATTCACCTCCAGTCACAGTTTGTTTGTGGATTACCCCTTTGGCGAACAGAAGGATGGAGTAAGTATATGCGTGTCGGTAAGGAGAGCAGTTCTAATGAAAAGAAAGCCGTCTGTTGAGGATACAAACTGATAAGGAAGGAGAGATAGAACAATGGTGTGACTGATGTCTGTCTGGAACAGCCGGGAGCTGTCCTGTTCGCTCAGTGCTTGCCGTCTGTGTAGGGCCCCTGAAGTCATGGTTCAAGCTTCAAGAGTAACAAGAGTGAGTCAGCGGCTGGGCCTGGCACTTTTGCTCAGCAAGATCCGTGGTTACCTCCCGGGCTTTATAGTCAATGGTTAATGGCTCGGAGTCTCCCACAAAGACCAGTTCTCGCATTCTTTAATCATATTCATGTCAGGATTATACCTTTACTGAAAAGGGTTGTTGTTAGTAAAAGCAGACCGTTTCAGAGCCCTAGTTTGGTTAGTGATATACGACTAATCAGGGTGGAGCAAAATATAGTTTTGCTAATCAAGGCACAATCCACTGTGTCAGAGGTCACTTTTCCTGTTGACTGTGGATTCAACACACACACAGAAACCCGCCTCCCCTCACTCACATCAGCTCAGAGATCCACTCGTTGAATCAATTACACGTTGACCTGATTTGGTTAGTAAGGTAGTTTTTGACAGATTTCAAACCGTGTTTTTGTGAGCGTCTTTGGTTCACTGCAGTTTTAAGAAGAAAATACTCAACAATGGTTTTGACTTATGAATTTGCACATGGTTTGTCTTAAAGCATATTAAAAACACCACGTAGACATATAAACGAATGGTCAAAGGGTAATTCCACTGGTGGAGACATGAATATGTATTGAAAGTGGTTCATATATGTAGTGGAATAGTATTATAAATTTCTAATGTGGGTCCTTCTTGGCCGATAAAAGGCAGAAAATGACTTTTTAGTGTTTGTGGATTGTAGACAACAATCCCCTGCAATTCTCAGCTCCACAGGCCACTCCCACTACTCCGCCCATCAATGTAGACTAGAGTTGAGCTCCACTCTACGCTACCGCCAGGAAATCATTCGCACAATGAAATCAGATTATGCGCAGTAATATAATATGACGATGCGCCGCCCGCCATCAGCCAATGGATTGCTGTGATTCTATATGGGCGTCAGACAATTGCCACACTGAAGCCCCGTTCACACTACACGCGACCAAGCAACGCTGATACCATTCATTATCAATGGTGAGCGGGCGACTTCCGGCAAAACGCGTGACAGCGACCGTTGGCGACCAGTGGGGCGTGTTCAGCGATGCGACAAAGTTGAGAAAAGTTTAACTTTATGCAAATGAAGGGCGATTTTAGCGAGTGACAACCAATAGGAGTGAAGTCAGTGGAGCGCGTCACTCTTCAGTGCTGAGTCTGACCGAGGCAAGTTGAATGAGAAGCTCGTTTTAGCAGTCAGAAACTGTCCTATAATTTATGATATATCTCCGTGTACATACAGTGGTGTTCACCGTACTGACTCCATTACTGAATGCTTTTGGGAACCCAGTATAGATCTCGGTATTTGCACGTTTCTGCAGTTAAATAGCCATCGATGGCAAAGAGCACTCACTGTTCTCGTTCATTTTTTAATAATATGCATTTTATTAACTGATTCCATTTATATTTAGACTTTTCCTTCCAAAATATTTGTTTGTAGCGTCAATAAAACATATTTGTTGTCTAACATAGAGTAACATCTGTGAATGTCACTCACAAACATTACTAGGCAACCAGTAGTGGGGAACGCCCTCCCAGCGCAGCCACTGGCGACCTGCAGCGACAAAGTCGCGTGTAGTGTGAACGGGGCTTTACTCTGACGCGTAATTTTACACGTGAAATGTAGTCTAAACCTTAAAGCGTTTTGTCTTTCGAACATCTTCAATAATCCTCTCGCTATCAGACGTTCCGGGAGTCTCACGCATATTGATAATGGCTCCCTGATGCCCGCATACTAGTTAAAATTTCCTGGAATCTAAATTTTCTTTGTTAATCGGTCTGGTTATGTACGTTTACGTCAGAACCGATTCCCTATTGGCACCGCGTTTTCGCTATCCATAATGCATCCGTCTGTTATTCGAGAGTCTTCTGCTCCACATATTTTCAAAAAGTTTTCTGCCAGTGAAATCAACGCACTGCCACTGATCTGTGATTGGTCTGTTAGCGCATTAGGTTCAACCCCTGATGGATGGGTTTGAAAGGGCGGGAACTAGTGCTTGTAGTCTTTATAGAAACTTACACTTCCTCCTCCAATTACGTAAAATTACCGATTTTTGCTTCATTGTAGGAGGAAGTGAAAAAGGTAAATAGCGGATTTCTCTCGTCTCAGGGGAAAATGAGAGTAGTGTTGCACTTACCATTCAATAGCTATAACTGGATTTTTAACAATAGAAATCTTAATACAAATGGGTGGAGTGACCCTTTAAAAACTTTTTGGGATTTTTTGGATTTTCCACTTCCAAACTTTAAAAATCATTCTTAAAACATGATTTAACCATGGAAACATTGAATTAAATTGCATTGTTTTCAGAGTATATCTTGAATTTATTTATTTTTTAACCCCATTGGAAAATGTACTTTTTATTTATGCATAAATCTAACAAAACAGTTTCAGTTTACTAAATTGTAAAGCACAGATTCTCAAGTGGGGTCAAAATGCTGACTTTCTAGTTTAACTTAAGTAGTTAAGACAATCTTAGATTGTCCCTTCAGGCACAACTTGCCTTTAAGTAGAATTTCTTTAGAGCGCAGCAGTTTTAACTCAGAAAAATGTTTAAAATAGTTTTGCACCACTTAAAGAAGAGGTTTATGGAAGCTTGTTTCTGCCAGGAAATAAGACATTTAAAAGGTGAATTGCGACTTTTCATCTACAAATTCAGACTTTTTTCCTTCACAATTGTGAGTTTATATCTAACTTTTTTTTTTTCAATTGCGATTTTTATATCCCAGAAATTTTATTGCAAAAAAGTCAGAATTGCTATGCAATATAATTCTCACAATTATGAATTGGGACCCTTTTCTTTTCAGATATTGATCTTTTCTTGCAGTTGCAAGTCAATATTCTGCCCTTTTTTCAGAATTGTGATATAAACGCAATTGTGAGTCATAAACAGTCTGAATTTTGAGCAAATCTGAGAAAAAGGAAACAAGCTTCCATATAAGTACTAAACTGTAGGATAAGATATTAAATAATGTCCTGTCACTTTTCTCTTGCTTTTAAATGAGGATTATTTTCCTTGCAGCACTGAAGACACCTGCAGTTTTCATGAGCAGGTCAGAAGTTTGAGAGGGGCAAGGGTAAGACATCACTGCTCGGAAAATTTTACTCTTTTCTCTCATTGGTGAAGTGGCTTTTACACAGGTTTAATAATATAAGGATGTTTATGTTAAAATCATAAGGATATCATATTTTCCATCATTGAGTGCTATAGTGAAAAACTGGCCTCAAGTATTGGGACAGTTAAGCCGCACACCTAAAAAAATATGAATTTTACATTCACAGTTTGAAGATGCCATAATGCAATGACATTTGATAATTTGAACAATTAAATTCAACAATTTTGTGTGCATAATATATTATACAAAATGAATTGCATAATATAATTTTACTTTGGCCATCAGCCACCCTTTTTCTATATGTAAACATGTGTCAGCTACTAGTTTTGTGATGAGAACAGTAACATGCTGAGATGTATGTTCTCCAGTCTTTTATTAATAATTGACTAAATTCATATTCATTGCATTTCCTTCAAAACAGTACTGAGAATTTCCTGAAACACAAAATCCGTACAGACCTGCAACGTGCTTAACTTGTCCGCATGCACATTTTACAAGGTAAGAACCTAACTAACACAGAAGTGATTTCTCAGTGAAGTGTCAAGAGGTCTTCTGTTTCTCTTTCTGCATATTTCATTGGTGATGTAGCTTTAGTATATTCTTGAAAGTTGTTTATACATTTCAGAAACCAATGCAGAGCCTTCTTTGCAAGCCACTCTAGATGAAGCTGAGAGAGGCATGGTCCTAGCGGATGACCTCATGGAAGAACATCTGCAGCAGCGGCGCGGGACCAATGGAACTGGTGGTGAAGAACATCTTGCCTGTTGACATTGGCAAAAACAATAATGTGATCTACATGCTTAATAATATTTTTTGTGGTTGAAACAAATGAGTGCCTCTTTCAACTGTGTAAATTGCTTTCTCCGCATTGCTGTCCGGTAGTTTCTGATTCCTGATCTAACTGCATCATAATGGTGCGCCCATGTCCCTATGAAGTTCGGTATTTACAAGGTGGGAAGTCGTGTTTACGACGTTAGGTGCGTCAAGTCATATATATACACATATATATACACACACGTATATATGTGATTAATCAGAGCGGGAATCAAGTTGTTTGCATGTGTCACGACAGCTACAGATAGCTCCTAAGAATATGCCAGCAGACAAGTCAATCTATCTTGATGGATGGTGCAGAAACGTAAAGGTGAACTCTGTACCAATAAGAGGAGGTTTTTCTCACATGTGACTTGCACATTTTGCTACATGTTGAAATGTTGCCTGGAGTTGAACCAAACCAAGAAGAAAATGCAGCATTGCAACAAAATAAGCACCTGTTTCAGAACAAAGCAAATAATCTACGTGTCTGAAAACACTTTAACTTTTGTCTTTTGTTTTTTGTTGCAGACAAGACAGTTGCTGAACTGGATGTTTTATAACTTCAATGAGGACAGCAGTGAAGCTCTGTCTCCAGAAACAGCCAGCTAGTCATGAGTCTCTGGGCTCTGTATCTTCTCCTATAGAAGCCAGACTACCTGATCCATCCGTTGTGTCGCCTCCAATCGGCTCCAAACTCCAGGTCAGCCTCTTAGCAGTCCTTAGCATTCACATCCACACTATATCTGACTGATAACCGGTTCAGGAATATTCAGTGTTAATATTTACAGTTAGTATTTTGATAAAAAGGTCTGATAAAGAATTAAAGCATATGAAGCATTCTGCTCTCTAGAAAGAAGCTAAAGTTGTCTCTACTTCTTAACATTTTCCATGCAACTTATTCAGACATCAGCCCTGTGATGCTGGTTAAATGTACTGTGTCTCTGTCTCTTCTCACAGCCATATGGCTTTTAATCTCTTTTATCTCAATAGTGTCCACTTATAACCCAGTGCTCAGACTTCCTGAGCAAAACATCTGTAGAAAGATGGTCGAGAATGACTGCCATTACTGCTTCTGCTCCCACAAAGCCAGCACCCACCCTTGTGAAGGTAAACCATATGTCCTAACCACAGTGATGTCATTTCCTGTCAGTGTTTATTTTCAGAGATAATGGTCAGTGACTCACAGTATTACCTGACTAATTTCACAATAGCAATTCCATCTAAATAATGAAATATTCCACACAGACAGTGAACTCAGAAATTAACTGAAAAAAAATTAGGGCTGTACAAAAATGAATTGCGATTAATTGCATTCAAAATAAAAGTCTGTGTTTACATAATATGATTGTGTGCTGTAAATAATTATTTTTTATATATAAATACACACACATGCATGTATATATTATAAAAATGTGTTATTCATATATAAAATATTTATATTTATATATAAATTATCAGAATTTAAGCACAAATAATTATTAAATATATACATGCATGCATAGGTATTTATATATACAAAATAATTATATACAGCACACAAAATATATTATGTAAGCACAGACTTTTATTTTGGATGTCGATATTCGCAATTAACTTTTGCACAGCCCTAAAAAAATTATATATATGTTAAGTGTTTTTGCCTACAGATACAAGAACATTATATACACTACTATTTAAACCATTCGGTACAGTTTTTCAAAAATGTTTCCAAGGTTGTGGTAATTTGATTAAAAAATAATAATAATACAGCACAAAGTAAATGGTAATGTAGTGAAATATTATTACAATTTAAAATAACTATGATGTGTTATACTTCAAATATATAATAAAATAATAATAAAAAACATGATAGCAACATGTTAATTCATGCTAACAACACGTTAAAATATGCTAACAACATGCTAATTCATGCTAGCCATGTGTTGCTAACATGTTACATTAACAACTTGCTAAAACATACTTTCGGCATGCTAAAACGTTATGATTGTGTTAAAATATGCCTGCAACATATTAATTAACATAATAATTTTTAGTAAAACATGCTAGTAATGTGTTAAAAATGCTTGCAACATGCTAATTCATGCTAGCAATGTGTTAAAACATGCTACAAACATGTTAGAAAAATGTAAAATAATACTAGACACATAAGACATGCTAACAACATAATCAATCATGTTAGGAAGCTTATAAAACTTTCAGACAAGGCTTTGTAGTTTTAAAATAGAAATGTTTTGTTACATTATAAATGCTTTACTGTCATTTTTATCAATTGAATGTGTTCTTGCTGAATAAATTCTTCAAAAAAAATCTTACTGACCTTTTGAACGGTAGTGCAATCTTTAGCAAGAAAGATTTGTACCAAAGTGTAGACAGGAGAGATGTAGAGCTGCTGTTTGTCACTCTGAAACGGTTTGTTTAGAACAACTTGTCAAAGATATCTTTGGCCAAATGAGTTTCAGAAGAGCACTCAGATGCAGAGATAGAAGTGCTAGCAGCCGCCTTCTGTCTTCAATTGGAGGTCAACTGAATCACACTCATAATCTGGAGAACAAACTTAAGCTGGGGACATAAGAAACAGGAATCAGGCAATAACTGGTGCTTTTATCATAATCCAAGCCTTCAAAGCACACTCCGCATATATTACTGAACAGCGGGTCACTGCTGACCCTCTCTCGCACAGTCTGGTGTTCTGGGAAACCTGTCCACACATACGCCAGCTTGAAATTGGTGTTATTAACATCCTGATGACTTTCAACTCCCTTCCCCAGAAGCCAAACCATTTTCATGTGTATCCTGTGACTCAATATTTTAGAACAATGAGGGTCATGTCCCCTCCACACATTCCTGTTTCCTCTTCCTGTGATTTTAGGTAGATGTTCATACATGTCCCACCTATTCACAGCAGTTGCAAACTTGTGGTCTTACCCATAAATCTCTCAGCTCCTCAGGATTCATAGTGCTGACACCTCTTGTTAGCAAGATGACTGGGCTGGTTGAAACATTATGGAATCACCTGAAATCACAAGTCGAGGGATATAATTCCAAAGTGGCAGGGTGTTGAATGCGGTCAGTATGTTTGCTGTGTGACACTTTTGTTCATTTCTTCCCCCCTTGTTTCCATGTAGCAAAGCCAGCCCAAACAGTCCAGTGACAAAGAGTCGAAGCAAGAAGGAGTAAAGAACCCAAACCACGGATTAAGAAGCTAAGTAATCACCAGCATTCCTGCCCGAACCAGAAGCAGGAACCCAATGCAAGCCCCAATGGACTGTGCATATGCCAGGCTATCTTCAGGCAACAGCAGCAGTTCCTGCAGCTCCAGATTATCAGCCAACAGCAACAGCATTACAATTACCCAGCCATATTACCAGCACCACTTAAGTATGTGTCACATTTCCAGTAAAGTTTCCAACATTTGAGGCCCTTTCTTGATGACGTTCACTTGCAATGTTACACTTGAACTGTGTATACTGTAGCTTGACACTTATCTTCAATGTTCAATGTTCAGTTTCATGTGAAATGGCCTGCAGGGATGGAAACACACACACAAAATACTAGTTCCCTCTGATGTCAGTCAATCATTGGTTACGAACCAGTGCAATTGCATAAGATTCTGATGTATCAGTTTCAGCTCTGACATTAAAAGGATTTATTATGAGCCTGATTGATTTGCAAAAGAAATTCGCAGCTCGGAAAGGAATGTAAGCGGTTGTGTGCTAAGAGCGATAGCCTTTAAATAATAGTTTTGCCTATTGATCTTAACAGACCTGTCATCACCACAGCTGTAGAATGGCAGTTTCTCATATTATTTTTCAATCTGGCTCTGGTTCCCACAAGATATACCTCTGCTTCTATTGTGTGGAAGGGCTGCTTATTGGTGAATGATGAGAGAACTGGAAGTTCCTATTGCATTTAAAATACCTCATACTCCTCTGCAGGCCAGTTGCTCGAGAGTCAGAACAGCTGCCCCAACATCACCCTGAGCACCAGCCCAAGTCTTCCCTCTCCCATCATGGTGTCTCTGCCGAGTATGGCTTCTTCACGTCCAACAACACCTCGACCAGTCGTAAAACCGAGTCTCTGCCTGCCAACCTAGATGAGATGAAGGTGGGTAATATACCCATTCATTTTCCCATGTCAAATAGATAGTGGTACAGAAGTACAGTTGTTCTTATGTCTTCTAGGTGGCCGAGCTTAAGATAGAGTTGAAATTGCGTGGACTTCCAGTGTCCGGCACTAAGACAGACCTCTTAGAAAGGCTTAAGTCCCACCAGGAGAGCTCCCAGTCTACTACAACCCTAGATTCAAACATCTCCAAGATCTACTTTGCATCTCGAAAGCATGAGCACAACTCCACCTGTGTCTCCTGAGAGGTCCCAGGCCTCCAACACCAGTATGGAGGACAGCAGAGAGCAGTTTCACCAAGCCTCTGTGCACTTTGTCTCCAGCCCGCCTGCTGACAGGCACCTCACCCTCAAACCCTCACCTGAAGACATGACCATGGAAATCAAGGTGTCCAAAAAGAGCCAGCGCCTCCATCGAGAAGGAGCGTCAGATTGAGGAGCTGATGCTGGAAGCTGGAGCAGGAGCAGCAGGCTGGTGGAGGAGCTGAAGATGCAGCTGGAGGTGGAGAAAGGAGTCAGCAGGGTGGAGGGCAGCAACCTGAACCCAATCCATCAGTCCAGGTCAAAGAGGAGAAACAGCCCCGCCCTGAGCTGTAACTCCAAGTGGAGTCCCCAGCCACAAACTACAGGTGTGAAACAGGAAGAGCCTCATGCCCAGATGCACCACACCCCAGTCCAGCAGTTCTGACATCAACACCCAGCAAGTCCCTCAAGTGCTGCATCAGCAGACACTGATCAACACTCAGCCTGCCACACAAGTCCTGTTGCCCATCAGCCTGCCCAGCAACTCCATCGGCACACAGGTCTCTTAACATTTCATGATCTGCCGGTTCAATTTACAGTTAAGAAAATGGCATATTTATTTAGAGTTTTTCTCTCTTTACTTTGCAGTCTCAGACCGTTCTACAAACAACAATGCCCAGTTTGCCTCAAAACATCATACCAACGCCACTTCTGCAAACACAGACGTCCAATAATACGCATTCAAATCAGACACCATCTCCACCTCAGGTGAGAAAATCGCTTCAGTGTGATTTTCATCTAGTGAATGGCAATGCGTTATCAAGTACTAAAAACACCTTAGCAGTCATATAGAAATGTCCTGGCAATCACCCTCTGAACTCTAGAAAGCGCATGGTAAATGGCTAAAGGCTTTGACTTACCATCTGACGGTTGTCCATTGACTAATATTGGGCCATTGTTGAGGGTTCGGACCCCAACAGCAAGTTTTTGGACAATTGAGTCTTCGCAAAGACTGACCCCATCCGACAAGCAATGGCGCTTCTCATGCCACGCATGAATTCTCACACAGTGAAAAATACAATGCGGAGCTGAAGACACTGACGGTGCCGATAGATAAGACAGAGCAGGTTATTTTTGGTATGATCGTCTATTAGTCAAACTCCTGGCAAATTGTGAATTGAGAATGTTGAATCTGTGGCACAGCCCATTGGTAAGAAAGATCATTCTAATTGGCTGTTCAGCTTAGAAAACCAGTGCTTGGCAAGAAAACCAGAAGTTAAGAAAACAAGCAAACTACAAAGTTAAGAGGCTTTGGCGGCATCTGAAATTACATACTCTCTTGAGTAGGTACTTGAAGGTACTTATGTGGGTATTTAATACTTGTAGGTACTTATTTTGAATTACTTTACAATCACTAAAAAAGTATGTTCTTGAATGTGTGTAGTATGAATGTGCACTACATTTGACATGCTGTCATTATTATGTGACCTACTAGCGTCAGTTGCGTCGCTTCACTGGGTTTCATAAATCCTCTCCCATAGCCTAATGGGATAGTAAAGTATCCATCGTATGCGCACTTCAGAATCTCACTGGACGTAGTATGTCATCTGGGTACTTTTCGCCCTACTCTTTTATAAGTGCTGTGAATTCAGACACACTTATTTTGTCACATACTGTTTTTGCATACTTATGTGTATGTAGAAGTATGTGATTTCGGATGCAACCTTTGTTCATGGTTTCTATATCCAGTCTTAGCTCTTCTGATTTCCCTTTTAAATTACGAATACAGACTACTGCCACCTGCTGGTATGGAGAGTTATTTCCTCTCACACAGGTGCAAACATACATGTTAGTTGGCTGTAGTCTTTAAGTTTTTTTTTTGTGTGTGTGCGTGCAAGTGAAACTGGGTTTTAACATCTACCTGAAGATCCTTAGCATTGTTAAAGAAACGACCCCAAACTGCATTGTAACTGCCACTCAAATAACCACTTAAAACACTGGAATACCAACTTGAAAACTAAAAAAAACAAACACATTAAGCAATGCCCTGGCCAGAGAAAAATTAATATCAGTCAGCCACTAATGTTGTGCTGTTTTAGACATACAAGGTAATTAGGATATGCTTAATTCAAATTTATAAAGACGTTTTACATTGCAGTAAAATAATAACACTTACACAACAATTTGAAATTCATTGTATTCTCTTAGTTGTGTTGTTATGCATGTATACTTTAGGGTGCTTGTAGATCTTAACCTTTGCTTTTGCTGTTAGTGTCCCGACACTTCATAAATCCAGTTCAGCTCACTATTGTGATGACAAGGCCCAGACGCATTTCTCTGTGATTTGGCACATAGCTTGAAATGGAAAGCCTTTCTGAGGCCTGCTATGTGTTTTGCACTTATCTCTGATGTTGCTCTGGCAATAGCATTTCAGTGCAGGTGATGCATTACCCTCTCAACAACATCAAATGCAGACCTGGCTATTTAAGTGACAGAAGTAGAAAGTACAGACAAAATCCGAAAGAGCACTTATCAAGAAGAAAAAGAGACCTCTGTTTACACACTGATATTAAACATTTTTACTCAGACAGTGCAGCGGGCCTAATTCTTCCTCCTGATGTATGTGTTTGCAGGCTTTACCCCTGTGTGGAAGCTCACCTTCTGGGTTTGAGTACAGGCAGAACCAGAACCAGCCCATGGCAGATCTGCCCCAGTGCTTCCTCAACAACTCACCTAGAGTCTCGCCTAGACACACATCCCCAAACGGACTCATTAACAAAGTAAGGCAAACTGATCTCTCTTCTCACAGAAGTATGTGTCCACCAAAGCATTTTTTCCCAGCTGAAAATTCCATGTGCTTTTCTGAAAACACCCAGCGCTTGAGAACGCTTTGAAGGTGCAGCATTTAACTCCTTATCTGGTAGACCCTTGGAGGGACTGTACATTTTTTTTTCATATTAATATTGTGGTAGCCTGTGGATGTACAGTAATCTGGTACAGACGTGAATATCAGAGACCAACAATATTAACTTATCCTCTACTGACGGTTGGTCAGTGTAGAATTTGTTCTACCCAAGACCGGAGGTAGACAATCCAGCACTCTGGCAAAATTGGAGTATGCTACCCCCTTCAATCATATTTTTAAGAGAAAAATTAATTGACCCCTACTGTTGACTTAAGAGAGGTTGAATTAATTAAAATTGTTGACTCACCATTTAAAAGAGGACCTTTCTTGCTTTGGCTGCTGCAAACTCTTTAATTACCCGGGAGTAATCCAATTTGCGACAGATTTGGTGCCCAATCGAAATTTTGGCCGATCCATTCAAACGATCTTCCACCCTTCCGTCACTGTGATTAGATGTCTGGGGAAAAGGAGTGATAGGAGATTAGATAGGGGTGGTGATGGCGCAGTGGATAAGACACATGCCTTTGGTGTGAGAGACCTGGGTTTGAATCCACTGCGAGACATTAATGTGTCCCTGAGCAAGACACTTAACCCCTAGTTGCTCCAGAGGCGTGCGACCTCTGACACATATAGCAATTGTAAGTCGCTTTGGATAAAAGCGTCAGCTAAATAAATAAATGTAAATGTAAAAGGCGACAGTGATGAACACTGTGTTTTCCAACATTTTCAAAGGGCAAGTGCCTGGCAATCTGCATGAAATAGATGTTTTTTGACTCGTCATGCGTCAATACACTTTTATGATTGTACAGCAACCACCCAGAACACACTATATACTGCATAGAAACATGTTAATGTGTGTGTACTCTTTGTTGTCTTGTGCTCCATTATACCTTATATATTATACTGTTTTAAATTTAAATTTATATTGTTTTGTTCAGCCTCCATCGCCTTGTCAGCTCAACTATATCCTTCAGCCATCGACATTCCCAAATCACCACAGCCCAAAGAGCAAAGACCCACCCCGTTACGAGGAGGCCGTCAAACAGACCAGAGGCCTACAAGCCACAATGCAGGTAATTTAAAGTTAAGCCCAAAATATACCTGTAGTAAACTTTTCTTTCCTTGTAGAAAAGTTAGCAACTGAGAAGACCAGGAGACAATGGACGTTTTCCAAGCAGAAGTTCTTTATTGCTGGTAGCTGCAGTCACGTCAACATCGTCTGACTAAGGGAACATTTCCTGTAGAAAACTCTTCTTTCCTTGTAGAAAAGTTAGCAACAATTTGGTGCCGTGACCCGGATAGAGAAATCTTACCTGAATCCGGGTCATGGCACCAAATTGTTGCTAACTTTTCTACAAGGAAAGCAAATGCACTTTCAAAGCATTCTTGATAGCATGCACAAACCCGAAGAATATGCACACATGCATGAACTCGACACATCCCAGAGAGCAACATAGTGCCGGCCCATATCGGCCCACATCTGAAACATGTGAAATCCATGCGTACCAGATGTGGGCAAGGATCTGGGCCGACACCATGTTGCTCTCTGGGATGCACATCAGGAAGTGTCTGCACTATTTTCTCTCCAGAAGTTACCAAAATTGTCTCAGTTCGTTGTTTTTGTTTTGTCTCCTCCATTTCTTGTTTAACCGTGAAACAACAGTGGCCAGTTGCATACTTTGATACCTCATATTCTTCCTTAAAGGTTCCCACTGCTACCAGTCAGCACATGGACGATTTGTTTGACGTTTTGATTGAGAGTGGAGGTGAGAACTGTACAGAAAGAAACACAAAACAGGTCTTTGATTTTAGAAGCAATAGATTTGTATATGTAAACCATTTTCTGTGCTTTCCCTCCCAGAAATATCCCCTCTGGCCAGGCATGATCCTTCTCTAGATAAACTTATGCCAGTGACGGTCAATGTCACCACCCTGCCCATCAACACTGTGCTGTCACGTCCTCCCCGCGAATACACGTTGCCCGCACGCCCAATCAGACCCAAGCACCTCCACCCAGCCTGCTGACCCTGGCGTCCGATAACCAGTTGGAGGTCCTGCTGGAGGACGCTGGGCCGCAGTCCCAGAGACTGATGGAGGAGCTCAAAAACCAGCTGCTGGAGCGATCCCACTCCCCAATGGACACTTCAGATCTGACCTTCACTGACACACCACCATCCACCCTCCACCTACAAGACACCGGCCTTGATAACATGGAGTGGTTGGACCTTACGATCCCAGGTCCTGCTGGAATCTCCTCTCCGACTGTCTTTTCGTCTGGATTTCTTGGACTCGACTGATCTACAGTTGCACTGGGATTGAGCTCACAAAGGGATCAAGATTGGAGAGGAGACTTTCTAAAAAAGATTTGTTGACCCTGAGGGACCACTAACAGGCGTGCAGTGCGATCTGGAGTGATCCTCTGTGCTTGTGACCATCATCAGTTATCAACTTTTCTTATTTGTGCCTATAAGTGCAGGTTTGTTTGCTGTTATTGTCACCAACACCTTTTAAGGCAGAAAAAGAATGTAGAGACACTTGTTTTTCACCCATATATTTAGGCAGTGACCTTCTGCTTTTCTTATTTTGAAGCAGTCTTTGAAACTGCTGGCCTATATTATATATAGAATGTTGTTTTTTAGATTGTGATTTAGTGAATTGACGTAATATATATTAGATTCTTATCACACATTTTGCAGCAGGTAAGAATTATACGTACAATGTGCCTTTGCTATTTACGTTATCCAGAAAATCCAGTTTTCGAATTGAAAGGTATAGTTCATCCAAATTTGTCATTCTCACCCTCATGTCGCTCTAAAACTTGGAACACAAAAGATGTTTTGAAGCCGTTTCAGCTGTTCGGTATATAAAAAGTGAGTTTAAACTTTTTGGACGCAAAGGTATAGCATGCAAATAATCCATACGACTTGACTATTATATTCCAATGTGGCAGGATCACTTTGTATGATGTTTAATTTACAAAGATTGTGAGGAACACTTCCAAATGATGCCTGTGTTCCTCAACAGTTTATAGATATGTTATTGTGAACGATTCATCCATGTGTATGTTTAATTAAAAAAAAAATTACCTCGTAATTTTTTATCAAAAACCCCTACATTTCTTCTTTTTCCATAATCTGTTTGCATAATGTATGGAAACGACTTACATTTCGATCTGTACATCATAAAAAGTGATCAATATAGATCCAGTTCACATTACCTTTATGTTCTTTTTGGAGCTTGAAAGTTTCAAACGAAATCCCAGTGACTTAAAAAAAATTTTAAATCAGCTGAAACATTCTTCAAAATATCTTTTGTGTTCTGCTGAAGAAAGAAGCCATGTGAGGTGAGTAAATGATGACAGAATTGTAATTTTGGGGTGAACTATCACTTTTAACACGGAGTTTGCAAATATTTTTTTGTGCCATTGTTCCAAATGTGACATCACCTTGAAGGAACCTGTTTAGTGTCTCATTTATTTACACCATCATTTTCCATGGTCAATGAGCTGTTAGCCGTTTGCATTAGGGTATTCTCGAAATTGTGGCAGCTAACTAATAACATTTAATGTATGAAAATTTCAAATTTATTTAGTGCTTGGACTGGGAAGGTCAGAGCAAGTTTGTTTACCAAACCCATCTTGGGGCCAAAAGAGAGGGAGCAAGATTAGGGGCCATTATCATCTCTGACAAAAGAGTAGAGACATGATTTAGCTGTGTGAGTTGACCAGGGAAACAACACTAAACTGGACCAGTGAAATTTCCATATCTAATGGCAATCTACTGACATCGGAGAACAGCTGCATTTTGATTGGTCAGACTCTTTGCTGCAGTAGAGTAGATGTTTGCTTTGGATTTAGATGAACTGCTGAGGCTTAAATTCACGTATATTTCACAGAAGCTTCTTTCTACATAACCACTGAAGTACAGGTAGCTGGCGGGTGATATGCCTTTGTGAATGTACCTAAACCTCATCTTCACTGAGTTATTTGTAAGATTGAATTAGATTTCAGTCCAAATGTTTGTTAGATTTTCTGTAAAATGTGACAATGTAGCGACATCTGCTGGAATGTTTTGATAAATGTTTTTTAGTTTTTATCACCACTTCCTTTCGATGTATCACTCTAAGAAATGTTTCTTCGCAGTGTTTGATATATATAATAACATATTTCCCCCAAGACACTTTGTGAAAATATGCCAAATAATGCATTTACTTGACCTTGTACTGAACATGAACTCAGACAATCATTTCCATATCCAAACACGTCAAAATGAAAGAATGTATTTCTATATTTAGAAATGTAATTACCATGTCTCTGTCAGTAGACCCAAAGCTTTTAATTTTGTAACATATAATCTTACTGCCTTTATGCAGTTCTCACATATAAATATATGATAATTTTTTCTCACATATTTTATGCCTCTATAAATAATTTTGTGTTGAAAAAAAGATGTGTTGTAGCAAAACCCTAACATAAGACCTTATATTTCTTTTCAACATTCATGTCAGAGTAATTGCTATTTGTTATGAAGAGGTAAGAAGAGAAATATTTGAAACCATACTGACCCTTTGAAGTGCGTGTAGATCTTATGCCTCATATTTTGCACAGTGTATATATTTTTACAGTATACATTTTTATACACAATGTATTTGTGCAACTGTAAATATTTTTTGAGGTTATACTTTGTACATATCTTTATTGTATATACAGCCTTTTATCATTAAAATGTTTCTGTATTTGAAACCACTGAAGATTGCTTGTTTGGCCCTGCAAAACACAGAACCATGTTCCAGCAATGCATAACCTCAGTTATGACCCAAATAAAGCTACACAATAAATAAACAACATTTCACATTGTACCAGAGATAATATTTTTTCTCAAAGGAAAGATCATAACTTGTGCTCTACAACAGGGCTCTCAACTCCAGTCCTGCCATCCACTGCTCTGCATATTGTGTGTATCACCTCTGTTTAACACACCTGATTCAGATCCTCAGCTCAGGACTCGAAGTCTATCCTAACAAGCTGATGATCTGAATCAGGTGTGTTAAATAAGGGAGACATACACAATATGCAGAGCAGTGGGTCATGAGGACTGGAGTTGAGAACCCCTGCTCTACAAAACAAGATCGTTTTTATCAGCTTGCAGAACTGTTACTCCACTTCATCCAAAAGCAATCAGGATTCTTGATTCCATTTTTTATATTCCTGATAGTGTTATAATAACCCAAAATAAAAACTTGGCATTGAAGTTCAAACCAGAAGACTGGAAATTCACCCTGAAGATTCAGGATTGGATAGTTCAGGGTGCGTTAAAGGTTAGCCAAAAGCTTGGCTTGGTCCGTGCTGAAAGGAAACAATATCTGATATCGAATTGCATCCTTTAGGAAGGTAGTTCCATGGGGATTGTCCCAGTAAAAGGTTCAGAATGACATCTCCAACCACCTTAGTTGTGTGCGATAATCAAAAATAAGACTCTCCAGTACATTTGCTGGTGATTCGGTCCAATTGACATTTTTACAGTTCCATTCCTCAGAACTTTTTGCATGTGTTTATATCACTGCGGCATTTTGGACATTTGTGAGTGACTGTCTTTGCAGGAATCCACAAAGAATGGGATTAGACAGCAGCCAGCAACACAACTACACAAGAAACGGTCATAAACACAAATTGGTCATGACAAAGACATAAGGGTAATAAAATACAGGATGTGAATGAGAATAAGTCAAGTGAACAAAGTACATTGTTCAACTCACCAAAAAACCACAGAAATAAAACACAGAAGATAGGTCACACTACCAGCTTTAGCCATAACCTCTGTGGTTATATATTGGCGACAGAATGGACACTGTGTCTTAGAGGAGTGTCAGGAAGTTGGTTAACGTCCAGAAGTAACCCGTGGCTGCTATAAGAGAACACACAAGCTGCTTTCAGGAAGCTGTGGTCCTATTGTATTTTGTATCTAAAATAGTAGCTGAAATTGAAAATGTAACTGTAATTAAGACATTAATAGACTGTAAGTGAGCTCTTCATTCATTTGTCACTGCAATTAAATTATTATACTTTAATTAGCTTATATGTAGCCTGCAAATGATTTGTATTAGACTACACTTAGAGTTGTTCACTTAAAAACAAAAAACTTTTGCCTGATATATTTACTCACACCCATGTCATAAAAGATGTCCATGTCCTTCTCTTCTTCAGTCAGAAAGAAATTAAAGTTTTTGATGAACACATTGAAGGATTTTCTCCATATAATGGACTTCAGTGAGAACTAAACTGTTCAAGGTCCAAAAGACAGTTTCAGTGCAGCTTCAAAGGGCTTTAAACGACACCAGACGATGAATAAGTGTCTTATCTAGCGAAACTGATCGCTCATTTAAAATATAAATAAAATAGTTTAAGTTTTATAAGCTCAAATGCTCGCCTTGCTGTTCTGTGATGAGTTCATGACTCTCCTGTTCGACTCGTTCATCTTTTTTTCTAGTCATGACTCCAAGGGTCCTAGATAAGACCCTTATTCATCGTCTGGTGTCGTTTAAAGCCCTTTGAACAGTTTGCACTGGAACTCTCATTTGGACCTTGAACCGTTTGGTTCCCAATGAAGTCCATTATATGGAGAAATGTCCTGGAATGTTTATCAAAAATCTTAATTTCTTTCGGCTGAAGAAAGAAAGACATGGACATCTTGGAAGACATGGGGGTGAGTAAATTATCAGCAAAAGTTTTTTAAAAGTGAACCACTCTTAGTTCGTGTTAGCTATTGTAGTTCACTAATGCTAACAAATGGAGCCTTATTGTAAGTGTTACGTTACTGTAAAAAAAAACAAAAAAAACGTACTAACCTGGAAACGGAGGTGGACTGTCTACAAATATGACGCTAGATGTCCTACTGTGTCTGCAAAATAAAAACATACAAACATGACAACTGTACTTTTGCATAGGCTTACCGACTATAGAGTTCAATTTCAAAAATGTTTGAATATATTTGGCAAAAATCTTTTCAAGATGGCAAACCTCATTTTACCTATTAAAAGAGAGCCACCCCCTCCTGCATTTCTCAAGTTCAATCTTCCTCTCAGAGAGAACTTTAAGATCCTCGTCAATTTGTTGAATTTCTCCAGTTTCTTTGGAATACTCTATTGGTCACAAAGATCAAGTAACAAAACATCAGTGTATTCACTTAAAAATCTATATGTTCACATAGATTTCTTCATTTAAACAATAATCTTCAAATGTCTTTCACAGTTTCTCTGGCTTTAATTGTAAGTCGGTTAAAAGTCATCAAATAGTTCCATCGACTCTGTATTGACTTGTGCTCATTTTGCCCGTTGTTTCGCTTGAATTGGATGAACATGTACAGGACGTTGCGTGTGTCCGTGAGCTGCTGCCTGCAAAAGGACAGCTTGTTCAGCTCATCAAAGACACTCTCCAAATGCTCATCAGATTGTTTGAGGCATGTTGAGGGTTGAGACGACAGGTCACTTAGACCTCAGAGAGCCTCAAACCTTCATACAGTGTCCTTTCCTGAAGAAATGCAGAGAGGTCACTGATGCTGTTCAAAGAAAGTTTTTTTTTGCGATATGAAAAATACTGCTTAAAATCTCATATCATACTTAAATATCAAGTAAAAATGGTTAAAAATTACAAAATAGTTACCCATGAGTGCTGTTGCGCTTCATCAGTCGCTCTTCACATTCATTGCAGTATGAAGGAAATAGGAGGCTGGTCATCATATTACTGTAGTGTAACAGTATGAGGAACATGTTGACAATATTTAAAGTGTGTGGTTTAGCTGTATTTTACTAAATTCGTGGCATGTCACGACAAGGGTCTTAAACTGTAACTGTCTAATAGTTTATATTTAGTTTTAAAGAAGGTTCTGGTGAGACTATTTTACATTTACAACAAGGGGAATAAAACCGCACTCTTAAAAACAAAGTGTATTTTAATCATGTTCCGATTTTAGTATTTTGATTCAATCTAAAAGCAACATAAAATCCCACAAATATGACTTTAAAGACCCTTATAAGATGTGTAGTTACAGTGAGTTTTGGTGGATGTACAATATGTATATTAATAACATCAAGTTCATCAAGTAGGCCTAGCCAACATTTGCATCCTTGCCTAACATTTGTATTTGCACTGACATATTGGGTTTCTGTTTTTGTTTTATGTTGCCGTCTGTTTGTTCGGTGAAATAGAAAAGGTGATTTTTTTTTAAGCTGCCATGTTCCAAAAAGGACAAAAAACTATTAACTATAAAACATAATACTAGTTCATTTTGTACACTATTTAAAAACTCCTGAAATCATATGAAATTTAGGTTGTTATTCAAATAAAAATATTTCCTTTGGTTGATTTTGTTTTAAAGTTAGACAGCAGTGTAGTCATTTAATTGTTGTTGTGTGGAAAAGAGAGGTTAAAACGCATTTTAGGCAAAAAAAAAAATTCCCTTTTTTGTTCCACAGAAAATAACAACAAAGTGTTTTGAACGCCATGAGGATGAGTTTTCCTTTTTGGATGAACTATTCCTTTAAAATGTCTCTCTTGAACTATTTACAAATTAGAGTGATAAATAATAACTGGAGATTGTCCGTGTTCATTTTTTCTTTAGTTTCTTCAAAAACGTCACTTCATCTCGGTTCCTGATGCCGTAGCTGAGAATAAAAGGAAAGCACAGTCATATTTAAATCACATAATTAATGTAATTCAAAAGCAAATGAACTATTGTGCAGTTTTCAAACATTTCTACAAAAGCAGCCGATTGTTTGGACTCACTCCTTCAACTTTCTTTTGTCATCTTCTAATTTCTCTCCATTGAAGACCAAATGAAATGTCCTCCACACGTATTTCCTTGATACGGTACATAGATTAGGGGGGGACGATTACCTATAGAAACTTACAGCATCATATAGCCTACCTGGCACATTTTTCATGTCTTACCAGCTGATGTACTTGACACCTCCCTCTCGCTGTTGTTTCAGCTCCATATATCTGCGAATGGCTTTTTTAGATCCAGAACCGTAGCAGACTGCACAACCACAATAGCTGTGAAGAGATTTTCTCAAGTTAGAATCAATAAATGTGTAACGATTCAGAGCGACTTCAAGAAAACTCACGCATGACTTCTTCATCAGCCTTACACACACGAACAGTCATGGCCTGACCGTATTCCAGAGCCACCTGAGAGTTCACCTCCTCTAATGTGACCTGGACATATGGAACAAACGATTTCAGAGGAGCAGTAAAGGTTATAAAGAAATGTTCTCCAGAAAGTCATTAAGAACCGTTGATTTGAATAAAAACTTGATTTTTAGGCTATTTGATGGTACACCTGAATTGGCAGGTCACACAGTAAAGGGTCCTGCACTATCAGAGCCAAGCCTTCCTCGAAGATGTCAAGAAATTCAGAATGAGGCAATGCCTCCTCATCCTCTTCTTCTTCTTGCTCCTCTTTAATTTCATCTACAACGGTTTTCTCAGCCACGTCGACATTCTTTGGGTTTTCTTCCATTAATTCATCCATTTTTAACTTATAATAAGCAAAAACTTCCCGATTTAAGAATATATATATATAGAAGTACTAGACATATAAAAGTTGACAATGAATATAAATGGAATTTGGAAATAATACATAAAGCATTTTACGGAGATTCTTTCTGAGGAAACTGTAACATCAACATGCAGCGTTTCAGCTTTCTTCATAAATTCACATAAACACGCTGGCGGAATATTTATGTGATGCACCGAATTTTAGTTCCGCGTACGTATTTAAATTACATTTCTGTGATTAGCTATTTAATTCTTAAAAATATATATATTTAAATTTAACTATTGTATACATTGCGAGGTATATATAAAGTTATTATCTAGAGATATAATCTATAATCAAGGTTTCATTGTGTTTATATTACGTTTCATGTCGAGCCTAGTAATAGTGAGGCACGCTTCCTGTAGCAAGTTCTAGCAACTGCTGCTGAGAATGTGTAAACACCAACTTTTATTGGATCAGAAAACCAATACCAGTATTTAGTAAACAATAGTAAATATAACCGTTGAACATGCTTATGTTTTGTCCAACTTGTGGGAATGTTTTAATCGTGGAGGAAGGACAAAGATGCTTCAGATTCGCGTGTAATACATGTCCATATGTGCACAATGTCACGAGGAAGGTAAATTAATGTGAAGTTACCACCACAACATAAACGAACACGTGATAATGGAACACGAATGTTCGATTCTAATGAAGTGACAGTTTGATTCGAACTGGTCTGATGATGCAAAGCGTCGATTGAATTACACATGGAATAGAGTTCGATTGTAAACGTGATTTGAACAATTGCTCAATGTGAACGTTCCATTCAATTACATGTAATATGTGAGCAATGTGTATTTCTTTTAGAACATGAAATGTACATTAGTGTACATGAAACTGTAGGTCACATGGCAATGACCACATGACGGATGTAATATATTTGGATTACATTCATACTATATAAAACACTTTTTTTAAACTGTCACAATGTAAATACTTATGCAGAAGAAGAAGAACCTAAATAGTGAGTATGCCGATTTAGTAGCAGCCACTTTCTCAGTCCATCAAGGGTTTTTGGTCTGAGAAAGGTTGATAAAAGACTTAAAATCAACCATGGCGTGTAACACTTCTCAACCCACTATCCATTTTGGTGGGTTATTTAGATTAATAAATGATATCCTCCAACCCAAATGCTCCAACATTAGCAAAACAAAGCTTCACACTTTAAAATGTGGGTTTAAAATTGTAAAAGTATTTCTAATATATGTATGTATTATCCGCAAACAATGAGATTATCTGGCAAAAATCTTATCAAGTTTTCAATTCAATAATTTAGATTAGATTTCATAATAAATGTAATATTTGAATATCTGAATGGCTGGTAACTTGAACATGTAGTAGCCAAATTGGCTGCTGTGTGTGTGGAAAAGCTCATTTCATTATTACATCCCTCAAAAAAAGTTGTCAATGTAGGTTTTTGAGACGGTGCCAGCATAAAACTTTCTGCTACAATACATATATATTTGATGTGTGTTGAAATAATTGGTTGGTTATTGTGACAGGTAAATTGCAGGAAGTACCCCAAACTGAAGGAGGTTGATGATGTTCTCGGGGCGCTGCTGCTTGGGAAAATGTGGATTCTACTCCAGGTAAAACAGTGTATCCTACTGAGATAAAATACTTCTACGTGTGTTTAATCACATGTTCAGGTGGCTTTAAATAAGTGTGCTTGAGTATAACGTTTACTTTTTTTTTCTTTGAAGAACCTTGTCCAAAATGCGAGCACCCACGGGCTTACTTTATGCAGATTCAAACAAGGTCTGCTGATGAACCAATGACCACTTTCTACAAGTGCTGCAATATACAATGTGGGCATCGTTGGAGAGACTAAATCAGTCTTAGACTCAAAATATGTGTTCATAATAAAATATTCTGTTTTCATTATATGTATATATATATTTTTTTCAATCATTTATACTAACGATGTGCATGTCATTTGGTTATGTGCAGTAACTACATCATTTACATCTGTGTCGTTCTGGCCTGACGATCTTTCTTGTGTGTGTGCGTGAGTAATAAAATCACACCTCATTCATGTTATAGTCTTTTTATTTGTTCAAATAATCATTAAGTTCACAAGTTTTGTTTTACATACACATTTGAGACTTCAGTTGAGCGTAGCATCTGGTGTGCCACGGACTATTCTCAAGGCATCTATCTACAACTGCATTCCTGTAACACAAGCTTGACATCTACTGTCTGCAATAGCATCAAGTCACTTCACAAAGCAAGTAGACCTACGTAGTCAAGAGCATATTAGATTAAAGGGAGCCAGCCTGGATTGTGCAAGTAAACCTCATGAACATGCATATTTACTGGAGATTATCTTTCAGAAATCAAACAAGACATCATATATTTTGATGGAGAGGTATCTCTGATAATTGTATAGGTCTTGGTTAATTTTCAATGAAATAAAAACAGGGTGGGATGAGGCCTTTTTTCAGACATAGATCATTGGAATTTCAACTTAGAAAATATTACTTAATGTGGAAAAAGTTCTTTTTGAAAAACGCATACACGTATGAGGCAAATGTGCAAATACAATGAAAAATCCAGCGTTCGTTAGACAGATCTGATTAAAAATAATCATTTACAATGAGACAGCAAGTTTAAATACATGTACACACTAGCAATTGCATTTTCCCCTTCATGTTAAATACTACAATGGAAAGACGGAGATTCAGATTTTTTAAACGGCTATAATATTTGGCAGATTGTCTACAGGAGAAAGATGATTAATATCTGAACATGTAACTTGTGTTTGTATATATGTTATTAATTAGAAAATGTTGTCCAAACGTATTTAGTTTTGCCCAATACACTTTGATGAATCTATAGTAACGATTCATATTTTTGAGTTTTCGGGACGGATTTTGTGGATAAAAAATATATACATTCGCCCGTGCGTGTATCGATATCCATATCCGTACACAGAGAAAAGTAGCTCCGCGTTCACGTGTTTGCATTAGCGTGAAGACAAACCGTCACAACAAACGAGAAAAAAATTCACCGTGAATCATTCAAAACGGCAAACCTCCAAATAAACCCCTGAACACCGGTAAACTGGTGCTAGAGCCGTAGGTAGCACAACCAAAACACATTTTGTTTTTACCCTTCAGGGACAAGAGTTACATGGTGTAGTTTTGGGCAAAAGTGAAAAGCGGAGCTTTACCTCAAATTGAGATATAGGCGTGGTTTCACAGACAAGGCTTAATTAAGACAGGATTAGGCGTTAGTTCAATTAGGACATTTAAGTGTCTTTTATAAACATGCCTTATTAAAAAAAGACAAACAATGAAACAAAAAAATGGTGCTGACATATTTTAAGAAATTTCAGTGCACTTTGCTTTTGGTTAGACAGCTCAAAGATGCATTTTAGTCTGGGACTAGGCTTAAGTCTTGTCTGTGAAACCGGGCGATAGTCTAATCACTGCTGATGATGTAGTGTTTGAATTTCGTACAGAATTATTCAGAAATTATCAAATAAAGGAAACAATCCTGAGAAATAACAAGTCTGACCACAATAAAAGGATAATCAACCTTAATGATAATTAATAATACAGTGCTATATAGTATAGCACTAGTACTATATAGTATAAAATAGTACTATATATATATATAGTGTCTGAGCACTGTGGATGTTATAGCTGTTGTATTCTGTACCATTTCAGCAATAATTCACATTGTCGGACACAGCAAAATGGTTTTTGAAAGTTTACAATTTCACAACCAGAACAAACATCTATTCCGAAATGACCAAATAACGGAAACAAATCTCTTTGGATGATTCCACAGAAATCACAACCTGACCACAAAAAGAAAAAAAATCAGGACAATCATCATTAAAGTCCTTGTGGCCTGTTACACACAGTATTAATAAGTGAACGGTTAATCTGCTTTGAGTTATGAAGCCCAGTGCAGCAACAAGCCCAGCTTGACACACTGAGGGGACATATGGCCCAATAGAGCGCTATGCAAGATTACAGTGATGCCATGCAGCGCATTTCATCATGCTGGTGAACTCCAACAGCAAAGCAGCTTTGAACAGCCTTTACAAGAGATTTCTTCCCTTTTGAAGAAGACGACGACAGCTTCACCACTTTAAGTAGAAATTAAAAAAATAACGCAACTGCCACTTCTAAACATGTTGTTCAGCAGTTCTGGCTAGAATAAATGTTAAAATAAATATGTGATTAGAGATGATTCTACACTGATCTTAATATCAGCAAACAGACATACTTTAGTAATGACCGGTAAACAGACCTGGATAACCGATGATAGTTTAGAGAAGGCTCAAACAGCTTATTGACGACAACACAGAACAGCTAGTATAGTGGTTAGAAAAGCACCATGGCTATAGTTCTGATTCACAGTTCAAAAACATATTAAATGTATATTGGTTGAATTCCACAAACATGACCCTAACGTGAACAGCACGGCATATTAAAACACCAAGAGCTTTAATGAAAGCTATCGAGTATCCCTACATTACTAAAAGGAGATTTAGATGGACATACATATTCCTTATCAATAAAAACCTGTCAAATAAAATGACGCGCACATTTCATATATAAGCATATCAAATAAAATGAGTTTTGTCGACAAAGATGAGAAACTAAAAAAGACAAAAGTGAAAGATTTTTTTCCCTCCATAACATTTGCATAAAATGCCAAATATAGATGCAATTTTCACATGTAAAAGCAACAATGATACTCCAGGACAATGTTAAACGGTCCCAGACCCAGCCATTAAAGACTTTCATTTCAACATGTTAAAATAAAACAATAAATGCATAAAATAATAATCCTACAATAATCCAACAAAACTGACCCTGTGGTGAAATTCAGTTGTTTTCGCTATCTCAGTAATATTCACAAATGAGCTTAAGGTTACCGTTTTCACATATTTTCTACACGTTACACTTTGCTTTACTGCTAAAAAAAAATAAAAATTGAAACAGTGTTTTGATAAAACAATGACCATTGTGCATATTAAAATGTACCGATCCTTCATGCCCTCTGCTTCATTTTAGAGGTGTCAGTAACTACATCAAGTACCTGTAAATTAAATGTGAGAATCAATAGTTACATAAAGCGAGAAATGGCTAAAAATACGAGCCGTCAGCTGGGGCGATCACAGAGAAGGAAATGAGAGTGAGTCGTCAACACCCAGCAGAATGAGGTCACAGCACGATCGTTAATGGGATAGACTGTTAGCATATGCGCTTGTATGTGTAAATATAGCCCTTGCAGTTGGGGCACGTGTGTGTCACATCCTTGAGGTCGATCAATCATACAGGGGATCAAGCAGCAACCTAGATCACAACTGTAAAACAAAGACAAAAGCTCAAGAGCTCACTGTATGGTTCATCATTCAGACCTCATTGTGTATTAATTTATTCAAAACTACATCAAAAATGCAATTCACGCATGCATGGCCTGAATGCACCTCTTGTATGGCGCTCGGTTATAAAAATTAATTTCCACTACTATTCAAATGTTTGGGGTCAGTACGATTTTTTGAAAGAAATGAATACTTTTATTGACAAAGACGCATTGAAATGATCAAAAGAGAGATTCGTAATGTCACAAAAGGTTTAGGCTATGTTTACACGGAAACGAACTGAAGAGAAAACGCAAAAGTGGTGTTGCGTTATCCGGTTTTATTCTTCGTTTAGACGAGCGCTATGGGGGAATCGCGTGCATATAATGACGCAAAAGTGTGTGATTTTCGATGTAGTATGCACTCCAGGCCGCCAGGTGGCGATGTGAAGCACTGCCACACAACAACACCAACTCCACGCGCCTGCATACAACCTTCACTGTCAAGCAAACTTTTGTGTTTTTACCCTTTAGACGGGAACGCGATGGTGGAGCGTTTTAAGATTTCCACTCGGAGGGTGGTTTCACTTTTTGCGTTTTTAAGCCCCCAAAACGCCGTCGCTGTGTAAGCGAAAGGCACATCCGATAAAAATATGTATACGTTTTCACCCGCGAGCGTTCTCATGTAAACAGGGCCTTATATTTCAAATAAATGCTGTTCTTTTGTTTCAGCAAAAGTATTAAGCAGCACGTTTTCAATATTCATAATTACGATAAGAAATTTTTCTTGAGAATCAAATCAGATCATATTAGAATGATTTCTGACGGATCATGTGACCCTGATGAATAGTGTAATGATGCTGAAAATTCAGTTTTCAGGAATAAATTACCATTTTAATATATTAAAAAAAAGTCATTTTGAATTGTAATAATGTCAGTAATTATTGTTTTTATTGAACTTTTGATCAAACAAATGCAGCCTTGGTTCGAACTTCTTTCGAAAACATTAAAATCCCAAACTTTTGAACAGTGGTGTAGATATTTTGTATGAGCATAAAGTAAAAAAAGTGATCGTGACACAACTGTGCTGAAATTAAAACTGTACGTTCACACCGCTGCGTCGAAGAAGCTCTGGTCGCTCTGTCAAGGACGATTGTCAAAAAGTACGGGAAGCTTGTTGACGCTTTGACGCTTTGAACGCTCTGACGTTGCAGGGAGAATAGAAGTGACAACATGAAATGTAATAAACAGAAAAAAACAAGCAATAAAGAAACCTTTTTTAATGACAGCATTTTTATAACCGTTTTGGTCACATTTGATCAGGGAAAAAAATAGTTAGCTATTATTATTATTATTGCGGTCAAATCGGTGTCAGCTGTGAGCAAATTAATTGCATTCCCGCTTTAAAACGAACGTTCGTAAATATTTCATATAAAAGTTGCGCTCATGCAGTTCCTATAAGCAAACAACGTCATGTCATAAATGACCAAACCAGTAGGAAACACGGCAGCAGCCATGATTAGCTTCTTTCCATTTTCTCAGAGCTAATGTTGGTAGGAACAAAAGTTTACATTCATGTTTCTCCGGAATCAGCCAGTGAAGGACGTCTATATTCCGATTGGTTGCTTGCATTTTGCCGCTGAACCGCGTCACAGCTCATTACCATAAAGTTGAGCTTCTTTCAACTTTCTGATTGACGCTCAAAACGATCGAAACGCCCAAAACGCAGACGCCGATGGATTTGACGCTCCTTACAGCTGAGAAAAGCCAGCTTCCATTGAAAATTAATGACTTCCGGCCGCTTTGGAAGCTCAAGTCGACGGCGGTGTGAACGTACATAATGAAGGAAAAAAGCCTCTTTATATTAAGAAAAACTTTATTTAGTAGTTAGTTAAGCATACGCTTTTATCATTATTTCTTATAAAATTTTATGTCCGCCAACTCAAAGACATGTAGGCCATCCAACATGCAGAAAAAAAAAAACGAAAAAGAGAGATTGTGCCGTTCCATTCATCACTTACCCGAACAAAGAAGCAGAACATGCAGATTAGAGTATTCATGAGGCCGATGTCGTGGCTGATGCGGGTGGTGATGGGTTGTTGGCAGTGTGGACAAACCGTCTGCACTGGAGCTCAGACTGAAACATCTCCCCCTGTAGAACGGTCACGAGTGGTGGTGGCACCAGGAGGGGAGAGAACTGTGGCTGTGTGACCTGGACCAAAGTGACTGGGCCCCGGACCATAGTGCTCCGCTATTCGGATGAGGAAAGTGCCCAGGGGGGCGTAGTAACCACCTGCAGCACATCAATTTTGAGGACAAAGTTAGTTCACACAAAAATTTTAAATTCTCTAATCATTTACTCTCCATCAGCCCATCCCCAGATTGTATATACGTTTCTTTCTTCAGATAAACACAAACAAAGATTTGTAGAAAAATGATCCATCTTTGTGAGCGCATATAATGCCATTGAATGGTTGCTCGTTTGACACGTAAAATATCGATCAAGAGTTATCTTCTTTTTACATATATCATCATTGGGGTCATATGGATTATTTTTCTACAAATTTTCATTTTTGATTGCATGAGGTTGAGTAAATGATGAGGGAATTAGAATTTTTGGGTGAACTATCCCTTGAAGATAGTTCTAGACACATAGATTGTATTTTGGCACGAATGCTTTATGTGATAAACAGATCAGTTGTGGTAAACGGGAAGCCCAAGCATGTTCGCTTGGCACGTGGAATAGCCAATGAGGTTCATTCTCGTGTTACGCAGCACGTTTGAGCTTTCTGCAAGAACCAATGAGGTTCATTCTCGTGTTACAGCAGCACGTTTGAGCTTCTGTAGGAACCAATGTTGTTCTCACCCATTAATCGGTTTCCCATTAAATCCCATTAAAAGGTTTGTTCTCACCCATTAATCGGTTAAGCTTCTGTTTATGTTCTCTGATCAGTTTATATGAGAATTAAAATCGGAATTGAATCAAGTTATCATATAGTTATCCAGTCTCTTCGGAATATTTGGACTAAACCACTCGATTCATATGCATTCATTTTATATTCTCTTTATGAACTTTTTAAAGCAACAAGCAACCTTATAATTACTACTTTAACTATCAACAAGATTTTAGAAAGGCAGCAACACCTACAACAGTAACCTAAAACAGGGTCAATTCAGAGGCAGTTATTACATTTTGATGAAACATTTTAATTTACAGTCAGTGTTCTTGTTACAAGTTACATGCAGTATAGTTACTTACTATAACAATAACTGTAAGTTACACATTATTACATGCCACTAACCCTGAACCCAGTGCCGCCGCTCCCACCACGCGCATCACGCGCTGTGCGTAGGGCACCAAGTGCTGAGGGGGCACCAAAAATATCCTAATGAAAATCGATCTTCAAACTTCTTGTTATAATCAGATTCAGCGCGTTCTTCATCTTCAATCCGCAGCGGCACCGAGCAGAGAGCACGTCAGAAACAGCTGACAGGGTGTGTGTGTGTGTGTGTGTTCAGAGCCTCATTGGTCTGTCACCGCTCGTCAATGTCAGAATATTTGAGATGACCAATCAAATCGAAGTAGGCGGGCTTTATGTTCACAGACGCTGAGCGCGAATTTTAACAGTGCAACTCGACGCTTCAGTGTACGGTCAAGTGCGAGATAAGATGTAAGTATATATTTGACTAGATTTTTTTGGTCATAAATGTTAAACGAATGGCTACAAAAAATAATTAGGCAAACTAATATAGTTTTGTCTAATTTCGCCATTTTTAACTGAAAATAGGCCTATGTAACATATGGCCTACGTGTAATAGTTTAGGCTAACGTTACTGTCATTGTGAGGGGACAAGAAACATGAACAAAGCCTTTTTTATCATGTTAGGCACAGTGTGTGTACATATTGAGAATAAAATACAAATTGTAGCCTTTAGTAAATAAAAAAAATCAACTTTAGGAGGGAAAGAGACAGGGCAAGGTAAAAACAAAGAGAAAAAGAGTGTGATACTGACGAGGAGAGAAAAATAATCAGCTGCACTGACATGGTTTTAAAGCTGTTATTATCGATTTTTTTTTTTTTTTTATTTTTTTTTGCCTTCACACCATCTTAAAATGCACATCTGTAGTTCCCGAACCCCTAACCAGCCTGCCTCAAATTCGGGACTATAGTGATTATAAAACCATGAAACCAACCAGGTAATGAAACTAGTTAATAGTAAGCATTACTAAAGTGTAACTTTATATATTATATATTTTTTATAAATCATACCCCTTAAATGAAAATCCTAAATAAAAATGTTTTATTTTTGGAGGGGGGCATCATAAAGGATTTATGCTTAGGGCACCAAAATGGCTAGCAGCGGCACTGCCTGAACCAAAACCTAATCCTAACCCTATATTGTATAGGTAGTTCAGTTAGTTAATATTACACAGCACTTAAATGTATTACACTTTTAACAATGTTCTGTGTAATAACACTTTCAGTTTCATTGTGAACAAAATAATCACTTGTTGCTCAAAACTTGTCGCATGCACATCATTTTGATTTAACATTATTGCTAGCTCTTCTCTCTGAAAATAATATTAATGATCTGTGAATGGCTGCTGATGCATTAGTGTGCGAGATGTGGTTGGCACACCCACCGTGAGGATGAGGCATAGGCATGTGCATATGCATAGGCATAGCCATAGGCTTGGGACCTTCGCCTGGGACGTGCGGAGGAACAAAGCCAGGTGTGGCTTCATAAGGTGGAGGCCCGTATTCTGGAGGCAGCGGCTGTCCTTGTGGAGGTCCTGTCATTACTGGAGCAGAGGCTGCTGAGGGAAACAGCTTTATGTACATTTTTCTTTTTTTTATTACACAATTCCTGTATCCCTCCTGCTAGACTTGCTCCTCTCAAAATTAATTATAAACATACAGTGGTGTCCAAACATATGAGACCACTAGTGAAGTGACAGACTTTATGATTCCACTGTAAATCAAAGTACATTTTCACACACTGCAGTGTGGTTTCAACGAGACATTTTACAGAGTTAATATATTCAGATGTAGTCTTTCCTGCTCACACCAAAGTGATGTTAATAATAATAGTTATTGTTATTATTTCATCATTGAACATATGTTGCTATTATTACGTGAAACGAAGAAATCTAGTTCCATGCAATTCTAGTAGCCCATAGTAGTATAACTCGGAAGGATAACTGGAAGCTAGGGGCGCATGGGTTCCCTCGATCGAAAAGCTATGCATTTTCCCCATAGACTTTTAGAAAATCGCAAAAAATAAGATCTGTGTTTAAAGAGTTGTGACCCTTACACGTTTTGGCTATCAAGATAATCTCTATCAAGTTAATCCAAAATGTATACATTTTGAAGCCTATATAAAGTTTTTAAAGAACACAAGCAGACACAATAAAGTAAAAAAAAACACAAGCAGGTTATAACTGTGTGTTCTATGTCATAGATCAAAACATGAAAATATTTAGAGGCTTTGTTCACCACAGACCTTATTTCAGGCGATTTAGCAAAAACCCATTCAAAAATCCCATAGACTTTAGAGCGAGGGAACCGGGAGTGCTAAAATGCTAACTCACTTCCACGTTTTGGCCTACAGAGTGACGTTGTAACTTCAGCACTCTATAGAGAGGTTGTGAGGAAAGTGGCATTCAAGTCACCATGGTTTCCTAGAGCAAAGTTTTGAAATTCTGCAACAATGAGCAGCTAATGGTGACGAGCAAGTCATTGCACATATTAAAGGCAGTTTTAAAAAGTAGAAGTCTAAAGAGAAGAGAAAAACAACATGGTATTTACCAGAAACTGGAGGTTGTCCATTTTTTTCCTCAAGAAGTGGGGCATTGGGGCCGCCTGGGTAAGGAGGAGGGGGTCACTGGACATGTTGGTTCCCTGGAAGGAGGCCAGATAAGGCAGCTTCTAGGGTGAACACAGACAGGCCACGTGGTTCAATAAGCACACAGTGTAATGTGATCGCAGCGTCCCGCACTACTGTTGGTGAGGCATTTCACATCCAATTATTAATTTGCAGATGCTCACTGCCTCAACATTCCCACGAGCCCAGAAATAAATCAACATACATAAGCATGAAATATCCTGCCTTGTGGACAAAGATTTTCTTTGCGATTAAACACACCTGATACCAGCTAATCCAGGTCTTTGGCATACTAGAAACTTCCAGGCAGGTTTGTTAAGGCAAGCTTGCGCTAAATTGCAGGATAGAGGCGGCTCCAAATGTGAGTTTTTGACACCCCTTTTTTAGACGTGGTGCAAGTCAACGTCCCACCAGACCTTGCTTCAGACTTCTTGTCACCTTGTTTTGGGCTATTTACTGCTTGATAAAGTTATAAGCAGCACGGCACAAAGCTTCATGTGCTCGTCGTCTCTAAATTAGGACCCCAAATAGACATAAAGTCTGCTTTTTAAAACAAAGAAATTGTGTGATAAGTCTCAAAAGATCTTTTCTGATTTGAAGCTTGCGACAATCACTTTGTAAACACAATATACTTTGGATTCATCAATCATCAACACTACCATTCAAAAGTTATGGGTCAGGACGATTTTTAAATGAATACTTTTATTCAAGCAAGGATGTATTAAATTAATCAATTATGACAGTAAAGACATTTAGAAGATAATACAAGATTTCAATTTCAAATCTATGCTGTTCTTTTGGACTATTCATCATGAAATCACATTTTAAAATATATTCAAATGGGAAACTGTTATTTTAAATGAGAATATTATTTCACTATATTACTGTTTTAGTACTTATATATATATATATATATATATATATATATATATATATATATATATATATATATATATATATATATATATATATATATATATATATATACACTACCGGTCAAAAGTTTAAGATCGGTAAGATTTTTTATGTTTTTAAAAGAAGTGACTTTTTTATGTTAATATATATATTAAAATGTAATTTATTCCTCTGAAAAAAGCTAAATTTTCAGCATCATTACTCCAGTCTTTTATTCAGCTTTTATCTGAAATGGAAAGCTTTTGTTACATTAAACACGACCCTTTAAAAAGTTTGGGGTCAGTAAGAATTTGTATTTTATTTTTGGGGGAAATAAATAAGAAATCAATACTTCTATTCATCAAGGATGAGTTACATTGATCAAAAGTTACAGTAAAGACATTTATAATGTTAGAAAAGATTTGAATTAAATAAATGCTGTTCTTTGAACTTTCTATTCATCAAAGAATCCTGAAATAAAAATGTTAAAAACTGTTTTCAACATGAATAATAATCATACATGTTTTTGGAGCATAAAATCATCATATTAGAGTGATTTGTGAAGGATCATGTGACACTGAACACTGGAGTAATGATGCTGAAAATTCAGCTTTTTTCAGAGGAATAAATTACATTTTAATATATATTAACATAAAAAAAGTCATTTTAAATTGTCATAATATTTCAGAATATTACTGTGTTTTTTTGTATTTTTATCAAAAAATTGCAGCCTTGGTGAGCAGAAGAGACTTCTTTTAAAAACATAAAAAAAAATCATACCGATCTTAAACTTGACCGGTAGTGTATATATATTTCTGTGATTTTCTGTTTTTGACATAAATCAAAAACAGTGCAATGTTATGAAATATGTGCAATCTTTTGGCTTAAGTAGACAGTTTTGGCCTTTAAGAAGTTAACAATACAGTAGAAACACAGTGGCACAGTATTCTAAGAACCTCAGATATGTGGGTCAAGAAGAGTAACCAGATATGAAACATTATGTCCTTTGTGTGAAATATGTGTCCTTTCATAAAAAAAATTAACTTGTTAAAGTTTAAGGGAAATAAATGCAAATGAAAAACAAGATTGTGGGAAGAAACAGCACCTCGTTTGAAAACCAAATCTAACAAGACTAAACCTGTCATCTTCAATCCTTATTCCTTAGTTATAATATTAATAGTGGCATAACTGCATATGTGGCATTATTATGGGTTGCATCAAAAAAACCTATAATAAGATATTACCATAACATAATTAACCATTAAAATGGCATAGATGTGTCCTCTTCATGACTTAGCTGGTAAACAGGTGATATGACAACACATGATCTCATTTGCACTTTCTTGGAATGATTACCAACAGCCAATAGGGATGAAGCAGGAAATGCACAAGTAAAGCATGTGACTACTACTATATGTGGAGCGTATAAATATTGTCCATTAGCTAGCTTATGTGGTCAGAGTAACTCGTTGCCCAGCCAGTTCACATCCTGTATTACTTAGGATAATGGAAATGAGTTACACAGAAAGCTTCTCCGTATAACCGCAAATTATGGCAACATTTCTGATGCATTGCCGTCGTGTCATTAGAACATTTGAAAAAGATCTGATTCAAAAGTATAGATATAACACCCTCTTGTTTAAAACCATTATAACGTTGAGTGTTTAATCCACACTGAACATCTGTTTACACTTTCATTTCATCATGCTGCCCTTCCACCTCCTTCCTAACAAGCCTAAATTATGAGAGGGACTTTTGGTTTGGGAAAGTTCCACTCAAAGAAGCGAAAAACAAATCATTTCAAATCAAAAGGCTGAGCTACAAATAATCTTAAATAATAAGCTTGACCAAATAAACTGTGATTTCCTTCCTGTTAATAACGTAACGCTTGGTATTTTAATGTGACATTGTATAACAATAATATCTATGACTAGAGCTCTTTCTTTTCCTTCTGATTATTTTCTTTGTTTTCCTCTTTTATTCAGCTTTAGTTAAAAAAGACAACATATACTGTGTGTTTGTGCCCAATGAATGTTTCAATGAATAATTCACTGCAGAACTGTACTAAAAATATCTTGTTTTTCTCCCCAAATCCTCACGTCTCTTTACAGATTTGTTTTCACACGGATATTTAAAACGTAATTGTCTCCCCTTTTCACTTCTAATCCGTATTAGCAGTGTTTACTGGAATGTTTCTAAAACGGGTAAATAAAATATTTATTGTCTGCCAAAATGACGGAAATCACTTGGAAATATTATCACTCAATGTTCCAGTTAAATACAATTTTTTATTAAAGCAACGCTCCAGAAATAATCAAGCTTTTGGGAAATTCCTGGTCTGTTGAAGTCATTTGTTAATGCTTTTATACTTTTACATTTCCTTATAAAGGAAAATTCCCTCTGATTGATCAATGGTTGAAGGAATAATGTCTTAGGCCTATTGTTTTTAACTCAGGCTTACTAAGTTATATTCCCATAATTCATATCCAGGAAAAAGGTGGATAGACCAGTGTTGGTCCTGATCTACAGATGAAAACAGCAACTAAACAAAAATATGTTCAAAGAACATTCTCCTAATGTTCCCATTGAGTTATGAAAATATTATATAATGTTTTCCAAAAGTTTCAAATGTTTTTGTTTTCTTGGTTATATCAACATTATATGGAAGCTTGTTTCCGCCACAGAATGAAAAATAAAAAAGTAATTGCAACTTTTTATCTCACAATTCTTTGTTTACGAGTTTACATCTCGTAAATTCTGACTTTATTTCTCAGAATTTGCGAAATATAACGTTAGAATTATGTCAATATAAAGTCGCAATTGCGTGATATAAAGTCAGAATTGTGAGATATAAAGTCAGAATTGCGTCATATAAAATCACAATTGCATGTTATAAAGTCAGAATTGATTGATTGATTTAAAGCTCGCGCAAATAGCGCTTATAAAGTCAGAAATGTATGATAAAGTCGAAATTGTGTGTTTTAAAGTCATTATTGTGAGATATAAACTATTCTGAGTGGGAAAAAAAAGTTAGGCTAGTCTTTTTCCCTCCTTAGAATTGGCCTAACTCACAATTGTGAGTTTATATCTCACAATTCTGAGAAAAGATGTCAGAATTCCGAGATGTAAACTGCAATTGTGAGAAAAAGTCCGAATTGTGAGATAAAAAGTGTCAATTCTGTATTTTTTTTTTTTTCTCGCAATTGCGACTTTATTTCTCAGAATTACGACTTTATATCTCACAATTGTAGGATAAAAAGTCGCAATAGTTTTTTCTTGGTTATATCAACATTAAGTGAACATTCCATTTAGTAATTTTGCAAACAATTAATGGGAATGTTAATTTTGAATGTTCTCTGAATATTCTGAAACCAGTGGTAATGTTTAAAAAAAATGTTGAACAAACTACAACGCTTCAGAAAAAACGTATAGATTAAATGATGCCTATTAGGCTAAATAACTTTTTTGTAAACATTGTTAAAGACTAGGTAACTCTTAACAAACCTTTTAGTAACATCAGAAGGAAGAAAGTTGCCATAATTTTAACCAAAGGTTTGACCTGGGAAACCATTTGTTTTGTGTAAAAGTGATATTTCAATAATTCTTAAAACTTTTATGTGTTTGAAACACGCACTTGTCATAGCTACAGGGAAAATATTATACACTACAGGCAAAAAAACACTTTTTTCATGGATCGGTCAAATTGTGAGATTTTGGGATTTTTGGCTTTTCATAAGTGTTATTTCAGACTAGTGGAAAAAAAAATATCCTAAATACATTTTGAAGTTTACTTTCATAGCACTTTATTTGCACCTGTAGATTTTAATTACAGGTCATATTATGTTCAAAGGCTTTTTTTTTCTAAAAATTAGTCAGAAATCAGTTCAGAAGCACTTACATACACTAAATTAAAGTTTTTGATGAAAACACTCCAGCATTTTAATAGACTTCAATGGAAACGAAACGGTTCAAGGTCCAAATGAGAGTTTCAGTGCAGCTTCAAAGGGCTTTAAACGACACCAGACGATGATTAAGGGTCTTATTTAGCGAAACGATCGCTCATTTAAAAAATCACTCAAAATGCTCGCCTTGCTCTGTTCTGTGACTGCGCGTTTGTGACTCTCCTGTTCAAAATCTCTTTCGAGTCATGACCCGAAGGGTCCTGACGATAAGACCCTTATTCATACGTCTGGTGTTGTTTAAAGCCCTTTGAAGCTGCACTGAAACTCTCATTTGGACCTTCAACCGTTTGGTTCCCACTGAAGTCCATTATATGTAGACAATCCTGGAATGTTTTCATCAAAAGCCTTAATTTCTTTTCAACTGAAGAAAGAAAGACGTGCACATCTTGGATGACATGGGGGTGAGTAAATTATTAGCAAAACTTTTTTTTGAAATTGAAATTGTGAAAATGGTTTTTTTACAGCTATTTCTTTGTTTTTCTGATATGTTTCTGGTACTGTCAAAATGTGCAGGGGGAGGGGCGGGGGTGGCTTAACTTTGTGTTGTAGGCATTTTACCAATTATAATATAAAAAAAATTAGCGACAGCTTTTTAACTTTTAACCGTGCTGGTGAGCGAGCAGCACATAAGTTGGTGTGTTTGTTCTGGTGTTTTCTGGAATAGAGATCAGCGATTATCCATCGCCGTTGGCACTGATTACATAACACTGACCTAACCTTCATGTCTTTACTCTTACTTAACTTTCACTGTGATTCACCCTAACATAGAACGATAGAGTTGCAAATAGCTATTTGTGTCGTTAGTTACTGGCCTCATCATCAATGCAAAGAAAACAGGAGTTACTTTTTCTGGTCTTAAAATAAGTCCCGGTCTCTGACAAATATAGCACACAAGTGTAGAGTGACTCGCACTATTGCAGACAAGCAATACTCATTCATCGCATTATATCAGCAGCAAGCCTGGCTAGCACATATCTCTCAGCCATTTAACTTAGTCATATAGTAGCATATAAGCACGACACATGTAAAGCCATATGTTAGAAATTCAAGCGAAACGAACATCTTTAGCGATTAAAATCCATGGGCGATTGATAGGCTGTTCGTGAATGATGCGAGCACAGGCCTGCGGTTGCAGATCATTACGCTGCCAGCGCACAAAAACACAAAGCAATAGCTGCTATCCATTCAAGCGACGTGCTGTTACCTTCTGTATCCACGGCGTCAATCAAAATAGCAGCTTTGGGAACTTTCCGATTTACTAGCTTAAACGTTTATGCTTTGTGGCTCCAGTTCTTCCAATAACATCCGCTGCTGGGAAGGATTTGACGTAAACATGGGAGATGGGAGGTGTAAAAAGTGTCCGTGAGAATCCAACTGGCGATTTATTTTACTATGGCGAAGGAGTGGATTATGAATATTAAGTAGGCCACGTGAGTGGACGCTCTCGAAAGGTTACTAAGCAACGTCATTATTACGTACTTATTATTCATGCTTTAAGCCTTCGCCGTAGTAGGTAAGTTTTTATTGAAATAATTTTGCAACGAATTGCTTGATTCTGATTGGTCAGTCGTTGGTCAGGTGATAAAAAAAAACAAACAAACGGGATTTTGTAGTTGTTGTTTATATATATATATATATATATATATATATATATATATATATATATATATATATATATATATATATATATATATATATAACCACAAACTAATGGTTATTTTTAGGTTTTAAGTTTTATAACCGAAAGCTAACTTTACTCAACTTTCTCGGAACCAATATTTTTTTTTTTTCATAAATAAAAAAGACAAGAAAAATGGTCTTTGGTACCTAAAGGGTTAAAATAATTTCTGAAGTCTGGAAACTTAAAATAAGAATATCAAATGTCTCCGAAAGAAATATCAGATACACTGTAAAACTAATAAAAAATACTGTATGATCAATAAATTATGACAACATATGTGTTTACATTTACCTTTAACTATTCAACATGAGTTTTATGTCAGTTTAATTGAATTTAAGTTGAAATAACTTAAACATCAAAGTTGATAGCAACTTATATAACACCACAGACCTAATATAACAAAATTAGAACAAGGTCTCCATTTCTACACTGTATAAAAAGATGCTGCTGTTCAGAAGCAGATAATACCTGACTAGAGTGATAAAATTGTATGATTATGAATGTGCTAAAACAAATGTTATGCTTTTTAATAAAACATATAACTGGTTGAATGTGGAGTTACTATGGATTCTGTGGTGTCACCATGAAAGACAGTAACACCAGACCGTAACACCGCAAACAGATGAACACAAATCTAGACTTTTCTCAAATGGAGTCTGCTTTCATGATGGTTGCAACATTTTAGAAATATTAATAAGACTGTATCAAAATTTAGATTATGTAAAATATGCATAACACCACAGACTCTAAAAAGTCTGACACATTTAATTGTCAGAAATTTAGCGAAATTTAAAGGAGAGAACTGAACTCCTTTCTTTAAAGGAGAACTAAGGATTGTGGCCAAAACCGGTACTGCAATCACTTTCTAATTTGGGTGTATCCCCACTTTCCCCTTGACTCGAGGTTGCCAGATATGCTGCAGGTTCCAGCAGGAATGTAGGCTGCTACAAGAAGCTTCCAATGGCAAGTGACGAGTCCTACACAGTGAGTTTTTTTCTGTTAATTATTTATTTCGGACTTTGTAAACAAAATTATTTTGTGATTCATATCGATTTTTTGGGGGTTTTGCAACGTTAGAATTTTTTTTATCCAATTCCGACACGTTTGTATCTGCAGCTGTGGTAACTAGAGAAGAGCTGGCAACCTGAATGCCACAACACTACTGAGGGTGATGCATCAGGACAAAACACAACATGACAACATCGAAATCAGTTGAGGGCTGCAACTTCACTTTTTGAATGACTATATCCTGGCCGGTATACTGTTGTCAGTGATATAAGTATTTGAACTGAAAATGATTTCCTCAAGTCTAGTGACATATCAGGGAAAATTTATGATTAATTGAAATACATTTCTTGCATACAGCTCCTTTAATAAGAATTGATTCAACCTATTACAATGATCAACCACCACCTGTAATGACCTTTACACACAGGAAGTAGACCCTCCTCTAAAGGGTATAGAATTACCAAGAGGCGAAACTCAATAAAATGTTCTATTGCTAACAAACGCACCCATGCACAGAACTGCAGCTCCACCATCTTGGACTGAACGCAGCTGTCAGTGAATTAACGATACTGGTTCCAATTCAAAAGTGGTTAAGGGAACTAAATAGTAGTAGTAATTCTAGTAATTTTTATTATCCCAATAGCCTAAACTAAAACAGCGTGTTGAATAATGTACAACAAAAATAGTTCTAACTGATAGGTTTATAATTTAATGAAGCTGTCAAATAGGCTTTTTATTTACCCCAATAACTTTTGGGGATAACTCCCATTTTCAATACACAGCCCAGTAACATGATTATGAAATGGACAAATTCCTTGAAAAAGCCAAAACACAAAGAACAGTGAGTAGGTGACAGTAATAAAATTGGTGCTGGTGAGTAGATCATCACATCATTTTTGCCTGCATTACACACAACAAATCAAACATTGTGCACACATTTACTACAGACAGAATGACAACGGTGAGTATATTAGCTGTTCTATGTTTTAGTCTTTAGTTTTATTATAATTAAATTAATCAGTGGACAGAATGCTCTGATTAAAACCAGGAGACTTAATAACCTTCTGTAGTGTGCGGACAGATGGCATCGAAAAGACTCTGCAGAGTAGCCGATAACACTTAGGACTGGCATGCAGGAGAGACAAGAAAAAAGCTTTGTCTTGAACGGTCCACAACGGAAACCATTAGCCTTGCGCTGGCACATCCGTAACTGGGTGCTGAAAAAAGCATAAGACTTGGCTGGTAACAGTCTCTTCAGTTCATGATTCACATCCGTCTTGCTGGTCTTCTGGCGAGTGAGGGCCCTTACTTTTGCCTTCAGCTTGCATATCTGTGACTTCAGAGACCTGATTCGCATATAAAGTTTTTTAGTAGCTGCTGTCAGGTCTGGTTGCATCGGTGAGGGTGGTAATAAAGGTCCTGTGACAGCCTTATCTGGTGATGATGGTGGCGACGAAGAACCTGCGACAGCATCATCAACAGGCAAGCAATGTTCGTCAAAAAATGGACTAGCGGTGTGACTTGTTTCCCTGTAAAAAAAAAAGTACAATACATCATAAGTGAATAATTTTACAGGAAAAAAAAATCGAATCATTCAACAGAGCAGAACAAGATGCTGATACCGATTTGATAGACATGTAGACTGAGAATAAGTCAACCTGTAACATAGACATAGACTCTTAACGTTTCTTTGGTGGTTTTCTCTTGTGCTCGATGTCCAGTGGTGGTGGTGTGTTAGGGACATTAACTATAGTGGGCACTGCATTCCAGTTCAATCCTGCATGGCTGTTTTTTATAATAAAATATTTGATGTTTATTAAATACATTTCAATATCAGTATTCTATGATTATATTCTATTACTATATATGCTCAATTATACATACACATCTGATGGTCTTTTAAACTGGCTGGGGTGGAAATGTGCACTGCACACCCTGTAGTTCTGATGGAGGCGTTGGGAGCTTATCCCTGTCAAGCTAGCATTTCCCAGGTTCTGCACCCACCTGACAGACCTTCAAAATGTGCATAATTTCATTTATTTCACTTTCTGGAGGTGCAGATACTCTCGGTAACGTTAACTTTACTGAAGAAGCTGAAGAAACATCATAAATCGGATTATCATAAAGTTATCAGAGTAATGTTTGATAGTTGCTAACATTAACTTACTTGGTAGGTTCAGTAACGTTAATTTAGTGATAACAATGAATTAATAAAGCGATCATTTGCCAGGTTAGGTGTTCATATTTCTCTGGAAACTTGCTTTTAAAAAGCCCATTTAAAGTCTTGACTTAATTTCGACTAAATACATAAAGTTAGCTGACTGTTACTGGGATAGCTTACATTAACGTTACTACAGCATCTCTTATCGTTGACGTTAGCTCGCCTTAACGTTAATAAACACCGTTTCTACTTTACCTCTCTGGATCTTTGGGGAATCTATGAAATGCTAGTTCACTGGTTGTGCACTGGTAGTTGTTGCAGTTGATGGCAGAACACTGTGTTCTTTGCTTCCAATTATTTCCAGACATAATGTTACTGTAATGCTGTATTGTTGTGCTAACGGTAAAGCCGTTGGTTCAGGCCAAAGAAACAGCGCCATCTAGCGATTGTTGTCAAAACTGCGAGGCGAGGCCTCATAAACAATTCTTCTTTTCTTTGTTTTTAAAGGTGGTTGGGAACCAGCTTTTGCTGCATTACCGCCAACTTGAAGCGAACTTTTGAATCAGAAAATAGGCTTACAATCTAGTTTCCACTAGATTGCTAAATAATTCCACTAAATAATAGGCCTACTCCACACACACATTAGTTCATTCCCCAACACATTTCCCGTATCACTGTTTATCCTCATAACCTATGGAACAAACCAGTTTCCCTTGAGAAAGTTAACAATATTCTAACCTGTGCTCTGTCACCTATGTTCAACAATCCTTTTACATGTTATAATTATGTGCTCCACTGACTCCTCTTTCTAACAACTCACACAAGCCTGTCTTGTGTTTTCCTATTATTTTCAGTGATTTGTTTCAGAGCCCTAGCCTTAACCTTGTCATTAGTTTCCTCTCTCCTGTGCCCACCAACAAGAGTTATTTTTACACTCTTCTGAATTTGATATAAATGCCTTCCTTTCTCCTCTCTGTCCCACCTTTCTTGCCACATTTGGTTAGTTCTTTCCCAGATTATATGTCCTCTGCTGTACTTCTTTTAATTTGCATTTCTAGGTTGTCTTGCATTGCTCCAAGTGTCACAATCGGTCTTTTGGAGTATGTAGGGGCATCGGGATTCTCACTTCCCTATTGAAACTTGCTTTGTTGACTGGCGACAGTCTTTCAAAATGGTATTTCCAATCAAACCCCCAAAACAATGGAGATTATGGATCTCCATTCTACTGTAACCCATAGTGACTTATTTATGTGTGTGTGCAATATTGTGTTCCTCAGTCAAGCCAAGGACAGTCTGTGTACAATTTAAGATTTATACACAATTGTGGTTGTTGAATATCAAGTGTTGATTGCATGATTCATTTTGTGAATGATTAATGCAGCCATTTCAATTATTTAGCCTGCAATTCTGATATGAATGACTTCCTTTCCAGCCCAAAGCTGTTTTCATTTTCACATAGCCTACCTATACATTGTGCAAGACAGAGTAAAACTGGCCTCAATAAATTCATCCAGTGTCAAAGATGGATTTCTGTCCAGTAGCCTACATCTGAACAGACAATGAAGTTAATCAAATCAAATTCGCATTTATGTTATTATGCCTATTGAGTATGAGGTGTTGACGTCATTGTACAGAGCCCCTCCCCTCTCCACCACCATGGTTGGATTCTTCTACGGCAAACCAGTATTGTTTACGTGTGTTTTTAGCTCGGAAGTTTCTCGCTAGGAGTTTCTCGCAATTCCGCACTTTTACCATGCCTGGAAGTCACTGCTGCGTTAAAAACTCCTCCAGTAACTCACACGAGACATAATGGAAAACAATGGAATACAGTTTTTTAGGTTATTGAAATGCACACAGCATCAGGGAGAGTAACGTTATCTGACGAGGAGACGCTGGATTGCACGGTTGGCTGATGCCTTTAGTATACGATTTTCACTGTTTGCTGTGCCTTAACGAACATACGTAAAAGTGTTGAGTGCCTTGTTCATTACTTTTTTTATTTCTTTGAAATAAATGTTTGAAACAACTTGATATGGCTTAACAATATTTATTGAGAACTGAAATATATGTATATTTGGACAATATAAGTTTCATGGACAACATAGAGTAATAATAATAATAAAAAAAATATACTGTTATTAGTGCAAAAGAACAAATATCTTGATGCTGCTTCTCCAAATACAGCGGTTTTGCGCTTATGTAAGCTTGTTCCTGTAAGGAACAAACTCACGCTAAGCGCCTTTCGCCTTATCTTTTTGCATTGCATTGTTTTACTTTCTGCCTTTTTCCTCGTATTCTTAGGCCGTCTCTTTTCTCATGGTTTCTCAATAGAGTTCATACGAGTATAGAGTAGAAAAGCAATAATTCTAATCATTTGCTCATTGCAATGCAGTGTGACAACATGCCCCGCCTGCACAACTGGGACAAAGTTCTCTAAATATAGGATTTAAACCTGGCTAGTCTGTCTTCTGCTGTCACCAGCATTCAAGAACTATCTCAACTGTTAACAGATATAAGATAAAATAATATCAGACTTGTTTAAATTTAACACAAGAAACTTACTTTTGCTATGGTTAAATAAATGTTCAGTAATATCTTCAATATATAGGCTATATATTTTTAAAATTCTATAGTGTTGATGGCAACTAGAAAATTCGTCTGCTAACCTCCATAATGTGTCGTGTTTCAAATCAATGCCAGTTGGTACTCCTAATCAAATGATAACATTAATTACTGCCAGGTGGTGGTTAATTAATTGAATTAACGAGATGAATGCATTCCTGATATATTAGAGTCTGAAGAGTGGCTTGATAAGGGTTAGTCTTGGGTTATCTGTCCTCATGGCTGTGAGGGAGATTTGTGTTTGGAAGAAGCTCATTTTCATCCTTTTTCTCTTTGCTGTTGATGGACTTGAAGAACCAGGTAGACCATTAGGCTTTGAAATGAACAGAAGCATTCTGTTTTTATGTTGGAGTTGTTTACTAAACTTTATAGATGGTGAAAATAAGCTTTGTGAACCATTGAAGCTTTCCTTTAACACCATTACTACTCTTGGTTGGTTGATAGCTATCCAGTGATCAAATGGATGATGGTCCTGTGTTTTTATTTATTTAATTTTTTTTCCCTTTCCTAACCTTGCTCATTCCTAACAGATATCCATTACTCGTTTTGATAAGACTTCAATTGCAAAGTGACTGCGTCGATATGGCTCCAGCAGTGCAGATTCTGGTCTACAGTGTTCTTTCCAGTGAGAATTTAGCTGTGCTCTCTTACCACCGTTGACTCCAGTGTGGACCATCGGCCATTCTGCCTCACTCTGTTGGACGTTACATCTTCTTCGCCAAGGACTTGCGGCCCCATTCGCTGCCCTACAGCTCTCCACCTCTTTTGCCTTTGACTAACTCCCTCAGGTTCCACCTCCATCTTTGGTTGCTGCAGCTCAGCCTCTAACCTCAGGATCGCTGCTTCCACTTCAGGGGGTCGGCGCTGTGGCCTAGTCGCGGTCGCCTAGGTCTTTGTGTCTCACTGCCTCATCGCTTCTCTGGCTACGTGGTGTGCTCCACCTCCATCACCTCCAGTAATCCCCTTGGTAGTGTTGGGACTCATTCACTCCATGGCTACTCCATTCTGCGACACCGCCGTGGGATGCAGTCCTGACTGTGGGCTGGGTCTCTGTCTGCACTTCCCTGCTCAAGGCCAGCCCCCCTGGCTGTCACCACCATTTGCACCAGCCCGTCCGTCCTCAGCCAGCCGCCCGTCCGTCCTAGCCGCCCGCCCGTCCGTCCCAGCCGCCCGCCCGTCCGTCCTCAGCCGCCCGCCCGCCGCCGGCGTCCTCAGCCGCGCCCGCCCGCCCGTGCCCAGCCGCCCGCCCGCCCGTCCCAGCCGCCCGCGCCGCGCCGCTTGCCGCCGCCCGCGCCGCCCGTCCTCCAGCCGCCCGTCCTGAGCCCGCCCAGCCCGCCCGCCCCAGGCCGCCCGGCCGCCCGCAGCTGGAGGAAAGGTTGGTGCAGGGTGGTGGTGACGGCGAGGGGGGCTGGCCTTGGGCAGGGAAAAACCGACTGAGACCCAGCCCACAGTCAGGACTGCCTCCCACGGTGGCGTCGCAGAATGGAGTAGCCATGGAGTGAAGAGTCCCAACATTACCAACTGGGATTACCGGAGTTGATGGAGGTCGAGCACAACACGTAGCCAGAGAAGCGATGAGGCAGTGAGACACAAAGACCTAGGCGACCGTGACTCAGGCCGCGGCGTCGACAGAATGGAGTAGCCATGGAGTGAAGAGTCCCAAGTTTTTGAGGTGAAAAAATATGGTAAGTTGTTGTGTGAGGGCAGTTCAATGCCAGATCTGAGGCCTTAATCTAAAGCACTTTGTTTCTGGTTTAGTTTTGCCCAAGTTTGACGTGACTGTAAACGCACAGCAGAACTACAGTGTTGCAGTTATGGGACTGAAAGTTGAGTCTTGTGCCAAGTGAGTGATGCTTTATTTTCTTGTCTTGTGGTTGATCGGTTATTTATCTTGTTATGATGTTTCCCAGATATGCATATGGCCAACCTGTACCTGGTCAAGCACATCCACTTTAAGCCACAAAGTTGATATTTTTCACTGTTTTTTGGACTTTCTCTCGCAGATGTAATGGTGTCACTCTGCAATGGTGTCCTTTACAAACAAAGCTGTATAACTCTTGGAGGGGAGCAACTGGCCCAACAAACTGCTGTTGAATCTAACCACAAACAAGAATGGACAGGCTGCGTTTCTCCCCTAAACACTGCTAATCTTAAGGCTGATCTGGATCTGGTGGTACGACTTGTATTTTGTAAAAATTTAAACTTTCTCTAGCATGATACTGATTAAGTTTGATCTTCCCTAGGTGACTGCTAATCCACAGTTTTTTTATGGTTATAAATCGCCATACTTCACTACAGATACAAGGTTTGTTCAGCTTCTCCTACCTGTTTCTCCCGACAAGCCATCATTTAGTGAACTGACTATAGTGAAGCTCAATCAGCCGCTCAAATGTGGTTCTTCTGTTTCCAGTGACCGTGGAGACTCAGTATCTGGTATCGGCTGGTAGCTACAGCGCTGACATAATCTACATGGTGAGTGGACATTAGTTTTGTAGTTAAGTTTGCTGGTCTGTTCCACTGCTCTGCAACTTGCACACCTATGTCTTCCGTCAGGTCTTATCCAAAGGAGTGATCGTCCTCCATGGATTTCAGACGGTTAAAGCAAAGGCTGTTGATGCTGTCACAAGCGGCTCTGTGACGTTCCAGTTGTCTGTCAGCGTCGATATGGCTCCAGCAGTGCAGATTCTGCTCTACAGCATTCTTTCCAGTGAGAATGTAGTTGCTGCTAGTGTGCCGTTTGACACCGATATGTGTTTCCAGAACCAGGTACTGTATGATGTGGCTATTTTTCAATTTGGGAATGTTGGTGTGTGTCCTACAGCGTGTTGGTCCTTGTTCCAGGTGTCTCTGCAGTTTTCTCCAGCTACAGCTGTTCCTGCGGAGGGAAACGTTCTGATGGTTTCTGCTCAAGCAGGATCTCTGTGTAGCCTCAGTGCTGTAGATCAGAGCGTCCGGATCATGGAGCCAGGAAGACGTCGTGAGTGCTGAAAGGATTTCTGTGTGCCTCAATCAGGTTTTTTGTTTTGGCTTTTAATCTGAATATGTCAGTGTGTGTGTGTGTGTGTGTGTGTGTGGCACTTCTGATTAGAATGCCACTTCAGTTTACCCCAGTGTCTGAAGTACAAGGGCCTGAATTTTTATCGCAACTTCAGTGTCGGTACGTCTGTTAGTTTGATTCTTGCTCTAGAAATTGGTACATGACTTAAAGATAAAATGTAGTCTTGTTGTATTGGTCTATACTAGCTTTTGTGACTGAATGTGGTCTTTTAATATGACGGTCGGAAGTCCGTCCGTCTGTCCGTGCGTGCGTCCGTCGTCGTCCGTCCGTCAGACACAAAGACCTAGGCGCCGCAGAATGGAGTAGCCATGGAGTGAAGAGTCCCAACACTCCCAAGTTTTTGAGGTGGAAAAAATACGGTAAGTTGTGTAAGGGAAGTTCAATGACAGATCTGAGGCCTTAATCTAAAGCGCTTTGTTTCTGGTTTAGTTTTGCCCAAGTTTGACGTGACCGTAAACGCACTGCAGACCTACAGCGTTGCAGTTATGGGACTGAAAGTTGAGTCTTGTGCCAAGTGAGTGATGCTTTATTTTTCTTGTCTTGTGGTAGGTCAGTTCTTTATTTTATTTTTTTTATCCTTTTGCCTGTGCTTGACTTAATTGTGTCTTTGTTCTCCTACCAGATGAATGCCATGGGCTGTGCCTCTCTTACTGTTGATGCGTCAGTGTTTTTCAACACCAAATTTGAAGACCAAATGCAAGACACATTTCTTGTAAATGTGAATGTTACTGAGGAGGGAACAGGTGAGCTATTGGCTGATCTGAACCATATACTCTATCATCTTTACAAGACATGCACTTTAAGCCACAAAGTTGATATTCTTCACTGTTTGTTTGGACTTTCTCTCGCAGATGTAATGGTGTCAAAATCTGCAATGGTGTCCTTTACAAACATAGCTGTATATCTCTTGGAGGGGAGCAACTGGCCCAACAAACTGCTGTTGAATCGAACCACAAACAAGAATGGACTGGCTGCGTTCTCCCTAAACACTGCTAATCTTAAGGCTGATCTGAATCTGGTGGTACAACTTGTATATTGTAAAAATTAAGACTTAAGAAAATTAAGAAAAAAAGGCCTGCATTTAAAGAGTTCACATGTATTGAAAGCGGACCAGAACTAACGAAAAGTACGAGCACTGGATCAAGTGAAAGGAGTTCGTATGTGGAGACATATCAAGATTTGCCGCCATCACCGCCGCGGCCAATGCCCTGTACTCGGACTTCTCCAAGGCGATTTTGCAGATCAGAGAATTCTCTCCTCAAGTCCATATACAGCAGCCACTGAGGGCAGGCCAGTTCTGCCTAGAGATCAAGACGATCCTCCTCAGCCCATGAGGGCACTGCCTGTAGATTCACAAGGTGACCTTCTGCATTCTCATTCTGTCAGTCACAAGAGATTGATTATCTCACTGACAACCTAGGAGACCTGAGACTACCAGGCTCGGCAACTCGGCTAACTTCAAGTCACCCTTTCTCTTCTTATGAACCAACTCAATCCCAACACAAGCTAGCCCATCAAGAAGATGCTACATATCCGCAACCTGGTATTAGGCACATAGATGGACCACGTGGTTACTACAACACAGACCACAGAGGCCATAACTATATGTCCACTGACCAAAGAGATCGCAACCAATATCCCGCAGCTGTTCAGTTTATGCCTCAGGACTACAGTCAAGAGACAGCAGCTACGTATGGGACTTCTAAAGATCATAGTCTGAACTGCAAACCCGTCCGCTATTTCCCTTCCACTGAACCATATGGTTATCAGCAACCTTATCATGGGATTCCAGCTACAAGTCCAGTCTATCAAGATGAGAGACTTACTCCAAGGGATACATTAGCTCACCATGCACATGAGAGACATGCATATGAGAGACACTCAGACAGCTATGGTCAATCAGCTCCTAATCCTGCAGACAAATCAAGCTTCTTGACCCCACGACAGCTGATGGTCAATCAGCTCCTAATCCTGCAGACAAATCAAGCTTCTTGACCCCACGACAGTACGCAGATTACGCTCAGCCTGAGACATATCAGCCATTCCACCCAATGCGCCCTCCTTCTCTTCCATATCCTCATGTAGAGCCCACCTACAGAGGTCCTATTCCCACCATTCCTCATTTTTGCAGTGAAGATCCCAGAGAGTTTGCACGACTCAAAATTGCACTGGAGAATTTGCTACCTGCCGAGGCTACAGAACGTTTCAAGTACCAAATACTCGTTGATCATCTGAAACAGGAGAATGCCTTGCTCATTGCAGACTTGTACGTCAACAGCAGGTACCCATACACCAACACCATGAGGTCTCTAACGGCACTTTATAGTCAACCACATCAACTCGCACTACAAAGAATTGCAGAATTGATGGATGGCCCAAAAATCAGGAGTGGTGACACTAAATCTTTTAGAATGTTTGCCCTCAAAGTGCGTGCATTAGTTGGAATGCTGGACCAACTTGGAGCTAAAGGATGGACAGAGCTCAAATGTGGGTCACGTGTTTCACGTCTCCTTGCCAAATTGCTTCATGATCTTAAAGCAAACTTCAGAAGGTTTGTTAACCCCATTCAGAACCCAGTTCCAACACTAATAGAACTCAGCGATTGGCTAGAATATGAGCTCAGAATACAAGAGGATGAGTCACAGTACGTTAGTAATGTAAGCAGAGTCTACTCTCAGCCACAGAGAGAACAGCAAAGGAATTGCAAGCCGGTTCAACGATTTGCTACTGTCTTGCATGGTGGCGAACGGAGTAAACCAGCAAGTGTTACAGCAGTCAAGAAGGAGAAACCGACAAAGTACTGCCCCTTCTGCAACACTGTGCAGCATTACTTCAATCAGTGCGCTAATTTCAAACTGCTGAATCAAGATCTAGTGGAGTCTTGGCTGAAGTCAAATCAGAAGTGCTTTAGGTGTGGCTGTGATCACCAGATCTCACAATGTAATCTTAAAGCCAAATGCAAAAAATGTGAAAAGAGACGTTTAGAAATACTGCATGACTTCAATGCCAAAGGTAAACATGAAACACAAGCTTCAGCAAAAAACAGTTGTCTTGTGAACTCAGAAGTAGAGACTTTGTATATGGACAGACCAACTGCAAGCAGCAAAGTTCTTTTGATGGTCAGCCAAGTGATCTTGAGAAATGGAGAGAAGGAACTTGACACATGCTATATTGGATGATGGATCAGAGAGGACAATGTTACTGTATGAAGCAGCACAGTAACTTGATCTTCAAGAACTTCTTGAAGATATAGCCCTCCGTACTGTGAGGCAAGACAGATGGGTTGTTCATGGGGTGGCTGTTTCATTCTCAGTAGCTTCTGCATTTAAGCCAAACAAATCTTTCACCATTGAAAGAGCTTTTACAGCCAAAGAACTGAGTCTCGCAAACACACTTACCTTGTTAAGTTGTTGCAGAAGAAATGCAGATAGCTACAAGGTCTGCCTGTTCCCTCATTGCAGCAGGCTCAACCACTCTTACTCATTGACTCAGATTATAAACATTTAATCACAGCTACAGAGCCAGTACGTCTCGGACCTCCTGGCGGTTCCTGCCGCTGTGAAATCCAGACTCGGGTGGACTCTGCAGGGCCCCTCAAAATTCCTTGCCAGTCATCTCTTACTACAACAGTATCTATTAACCTCCACTTTGTCAGCAGAAGCCGAACTGTTCAACAATGTACAGAAATTGTGGCAAATGGACACACTTCCATATAGGAGTGAGACACAGAAGGCAGGACACAGAAGCGGTGCAAATCCTTGAGGAGAAAACAATCAGGGTGGCAGTTGGAGACATTCAAAGGTATGCAACACCTCTCCTCTGGAAAATGAATCTTCCACCTTTGCAATCAGCTAAAGAAGCAGTAACAGCCCATTTAAGAAGCATAGAAAATACCTTTTGCAGAACACAGATCTTGCTTCAGTGTATGTTGAAGTGCAGAAACTTGAAAAGGCAGGCTACATCTCAAAGCTGACACCAGAGGAGACCGTTATACAAGCTGATGGAATCAAGGTCCACAGTTCTTAACTCAGTCAGTTAGTAGTTGGCCCAAACAGCCTCATGCACAGTAAATTCTCCAGTGTTGAAATCCTGGAGTTAAGGACTTTTAGAGTAAAGTGTTAATTTTCTGGTGTTGAATTTCAAGAAATTAACACTGCTAGTGTAAACCACACTCTCTGGTTGGTGAAAATATGTGGAGTTAAATCGAAATAACACCAATAGTGTTGGTTGTGACATTCGGGACATTTACGCGCTGGGCGGGACGAAACGAGCTGAAACTTTATTCACAGACGCCATTTTCTTCTGACTCGAGTCGCAGGCATTCGAGGAGGAAACACGCATTTATTGCGTGTTTTATCGCATGTATATATTCATTTTATAACATCATATTGTTTTATAACAATATGTATGTGCTGTGGACGAGCAAACCGCTCTCAGAGGGACATTTTCTATGACGCGCGATTTCGGAGCATACCAGGATGGGTTTGCTTTTTAACCGGGAAACAACGAAAGTAAGTGTTTTCTCATTTACATAGCCTATGTATTTTATAACACATTGATTCAAGGCGATATTTAAATGCTCTGCGCGATTAAACGGTCAAATTCTTTTCAAGGCGACATCATCGCCTTTGAAGACATCATTGCTCAAAGGCGACTAGCCTAAAACGGAGCTGACGCGAGGAGAACGTTAACAGGGAAAACACCTACAGTAAGTGTTTTTAACATAATTTACCTCATGAATTTCATGGCATTATATGTTTTGTAACGATATTTATGTGATGTGCGCGCCCAAACCTCTCACAGTCTCTAGGTCCTGCATCTTTGGCTCGTGACGCATTTCAAAAAGCAGTGCAGAATGCATTCACGGAGTTTGCTTTTAACAGTGAAAACACAGAGTAGGTAAGTGTTTTTTACTCATTTACTATACGTGTTTTATAATATGATATTGTTTTATGACCATATGTGTGATGTGGAAATATCATAAAGTATTTATCGTCAAACTATCTTTTACTCTCGTCTGCCAGCAGACCTAGCAACAGTTAGAACAAACTGCGGACCAACAACAATGCACGTGAAATTTTCACTTTATTTCCTTATTTGGAGGACCAATCTACTTAGAATGGGTAAGCAATTATTTCAAATTAAATATTGATGCAAAATGTATTTATCAGATTAACTTTTGGTTGATATTTGGAGATGCTTTAATGTTTAAATGTATTGATTTTTGCAATTTGTTTTTGCTAGGAGCATTTCTATGTTGCACCAAGTGGCTAAGGGTACCAGGCTTGGTGTTTAAAGACTGTACAGAGTAATACCTGGTGATGGAAAGATAACAGATAAGTTAACATATGAGAGAATCATGGGCACAAACAAAAAAATATCATAGCTTGTATAACTAGATTTTCTTTGTTTCATAACACTCATTTTGAATTTACTTTACAACAGTATATATATATATTTCTAATCAATGTTTTTCTTGATTTGACAAGTAGATGTTTTCTTGCGGTTTAATTTTTAGACACAACTGATTGGACAATCTCTGCCCATCACCTGCCCCCAACATTACAAAGCCACAAGAAGGGAACACCAATCCTTCCAGAATCCGGCGGCTGACTATTTAGTGAGATTTCTGAAGGTGCCTGTCTTAATTTATTCTTAAAGTGTTAGTTCACCCACAAATGGAAATTCTGTCATTAAATACTCACCCTCTTGTTCGTTCCAAACATGTGAGTCTTTTTCATGTTCACAACACAAACGAAGATATTTTTAATGAAATCTGAGAGCTTCCTGCCCCTCCATTGACAATCTATCGCAACTACCACTTTCAAGCCCCAGACAAAAGTACATTATTAAAGTACTCCATGCGACTCCAGTGGTTTAACATAATTTTTTATGATGATTAAACTATGCAAGTGCTGTGTTTGCAGCAAAAACCCATTTACCACTTAATTTATTAAATATTTATTTCCAACATGCGTTCATGAGAATGTTACAACTCCGTGCATGTTGTTGATAGAATATTTTGTATATAAAGTTGAGTTAAAATTGTCAAAAAAATTGTGAAATTTATGTTAAACCATTAGAGTCACATTGATTACTTTTGATTTCCTTTATACCTTTCCGTGGCTTTGGAAGTGGTAGTTGAATAGGCTTTAGATGAATGGATAGAAATCTCTTAGGTTTCATTAAAATATCTTCATTAAAGGGACTGTTCACCCAAAAATGCAAATTCTGTCAGTAATTACTCACCCTCATGTTGTTCCAGCCCCGAAGACTTTCGTTCATCTTCTGAACACAAATGAAGATATTTTTGATTAAATCTGAGAGCTGGATCACTCCTTCATAGGCTTCTAAGGGATCAAAACTTGCCAGCCCAGAAAGTTATTAAAGATATTGTTAAAATAGTCCAAGTGACTACAGAAGCGCAATCATAAGTTTATCAAGCAACAAGAACACTTTGTGTGCAAAAAACAAACAGAAAATATAGCTGCGATTGCGGGCCCAAGCCCGGTGGCACCGCAACCCCGGTGCCTTTAGTTACCTAAAGGCACCGGGATGGCAGTACCGCCGGCTTTGGCCCTCCATCGCTTCCTCGCAGCTATATATATATATATATATATATATATATATATATATATATATATATATATATATATATATATAAAGCCGGTGGAACCACCACCTTGGTGCCTTTAGGGTTATTCTGCACGACGTGCAAAAACGTAACCCCTGCTTCTGGAATACATACTATATGTATTCCACAATTGGAATACATACTACATACTAGTCAGAACTGAATAGTTGATATCTGAATGACAGAATCACCATAGAAGTCAATGGAAAAAATGTTGACTAGTAACAAAAGAATAGTTACTAGTCACCATTGAAATAAGTACTACTGTCTAATGAATAAGTACTAGTATCTATTTAATAGGTACTAGTATCTAATTAATAAGTACTAGTAACTAATGAATAAGCATTGGTATGTAATAAATAAGGACTAGCATCTAATGAATAAGTACTAGTATCTAATAAATAAGGACTAGTATCTAATGAATAAGTACTAGTATTACTAGTAAAGAATAAACACTAGTATCTAAAGAAAAGGCACTAGTATCTAAAGAATAAGCACTAGTAGCTAATGAATAAGTACTAGTACTTAATGGAATACATCTACAATACAACAGTGTGGGCTCTGCAAAGTGCGCATCGAGGGCACATATCAACCAAAATGTATGCGTGAGCAACCTTCTAAAACCTAAAATGAAAAATGAGACACCCTATAGACAGTCATGGATTTAACGGACACATTACATAAGTACACAACACTGAAAATTCATATGAAGTGTGCCATTTGGGACAGGGCGATCGTGAACACAGTTCAATGTTCCCTCTAATTTTTTTCTATTTTTTCATTACCTGAGCAAAAATATTCTTTATACCTTAACCTGTACATCATATGTAGAAACACAATGGTTTCAACATTCAGTTGTAACTTTTAACTTGAATGTGCCATTTATATTTTATTTGACCTTTAATGTAACGTATTGGTATTAAATCATATTTGTGAAAAACAAGCTGTTAATTAAGAAGTCACTAAATGAAGCACATTTTAGGTTATCTGATATTTTTTTTCCAGTGCTGTTAACTGTACAGTCTTTACCAATAAATACTATGAAAACTAATTAACAAAATCTTTTGCAGGACAGTTCAATTCTTTACAATAAAAGAATATAGTAAGAAAGAAAAGTAAGCTGTTACACTGAGATGGTTTGGGAAAACCATAAAGTGTTTTTGTACAGTCAATGAATTGTGTACAGGAAGCATTAAACCATCAAAGTTAAATGATTGTTTGTTGCTTATAAATTTCAAATATTTTCTTTAGCAAGGGGTTTCAAACTTTGTAATGGCAATGAGCCCTAAACAACCCTTGTGAGGTTCTTTATTTAGCCTTAAAATATTCAGCTTCAAATATTACTAGCTTCAAGTTGTGCACATATTATATTATTACACACACACACACATAATCACAGACATCAGCACCCCCTTCTCACTCTAACTGACACATCCCCTCCCCCACAGACACAGAGGTGCCTAGAGAGAGGGAGAGAAGGAAGAGAGATTAATCCAACACATCCACACTTAACCCAAAATATCTGACTTCCTTTTGTTCTGACCTATTCACTGTAAATTAGAAAGTTGCCCGGCTTGATCCGAACAATTTACCTACCGGGTTTTATGATTGCAGGGCAAACTATGAATCTAACCCTCTCACTTTTGTCAAAAGGTGGCGCTACTTACCCCTGCACCACGCCCGTTTCTGAAACTTTGCACATGTCTACTGGCTAATAAATGTGATGTGTCTGTCGAGTTTCATGCAATTTCAAGCATGCTAAGAGTCTCAAAAGCATCCTAAAAGAATGGTAAAGTTTGATGCGTTACCACGGCAACAGTTTCAAAGATATTAAGAATCCATTCACCGGTCTACATCTGCCATGTATTTACATTGTACAGATGAAGTTTGAAGCAAATCGGGTTAAAATAAGAGGGTGATTTCAAAGCATTTTGAAAGTGACACACTTCCTGCTGCCAGTTGGTGGCGCTATAACTTTGACTCACAATAGTTACATCCATGTGATCGTCCTCTTACAACGAACACACTGCTGAAGTTTCATCAAGATCAGTTTATGTATGCTGAAGTTATGACACACTTCCTGTTTCATGTTTCTCGCCATAATTTCATTTTCTCGCCACGAATAAACCATTCGAGTTATCAAAAATCCCCTCGCAAACTTTCATCCTCAATGTCTTGTCTTCACGCTGACCAAGTTTCATCGAATTTGGATAAGAGCTCTAGGAGGAGTATTTAAAATTCCATTGCAAGTGTTTTACGAACAACCCTAAATAGCCGACTTCCTGTTGTGCTGGGGTAAAAAGTAAAAGTGCGAAGTATATATGAAACGATGAGATCAACATGTGTACCGAGTTTCATATTATTACATACAAGCGTGTTTGATTTATGGACCAAGTGTTCGGACCCATTCCAGGGGGCGCTGTCGAGCCCCCTGCCACGCCCGGGTACCAGCTTCAGCCCGGCTCTGATGGCCGTGGCTTCTGACATGTGCAAAATTTCAAGAGTTTTCGAGCATATTAAGGGCCCCAAAAGTGCCCAAATAGTCGTAAGAAAAATAATAGAAAAAAATAATCACAAGGAAAACAAAAAGGCCTTCGCCCTTTCAGGGCTTGGGCCCTAACTTACGACTTTATTTAACTATGCATTTGCTTCTCTGTGGGCCTCGAGATGGTTCTCGGAGTGTAACAGCGCAGCGCTTCAGTGTTGTACGTCACACACAGGCTCACTATTGGCCAACGCTGGTTGTGTGCGTGTGTGTGTGTGTGTGTGTGTGTGTGTGTGTGTGTGTGTGTGTGTGTGAGAGAGACGTACAACAAAATGAATAGTTAATTTTAATATTTTAGTTAGTTTTTTTTGCACACAAAACGTATTCTTGTCACTTGATAAACTTAAGGTTGAGCCATTGTAGTCACTCTGACTATTTTAACAATGTCTTTAATAACTTTTCTTGGCCGGCAAGTTTCAATCAATCCCTTAGAAGGCTGTGGAGGAGTGATCCAGCTCTCAGATTTAATCAAAAAATATCTTAATTTGTGTCCTGAAGATGAAGGAAAGTCTTACGGGGTTGGAACAACATGAGGGTGAATAATTACTGACAGAATTTTAATTTTTGGGTGAACTATATCCCTTTAAGTGTTTCGAAGATCAGCAAAACTCTTAATGGTTTGGAACAACATAAGGGTGAATAATTAATGACAGACTTGCATTTTTTTGATGAATTAAATCTTCGATTTACTTGGAAATCAGTAAATTCAAGTCTTAATCTAACCAAAATGTTTTTTTTTGTTTGAGTCGATGATTTAACTTTTTTCACCATAAACTTGCTGTATTTATGAAACACAAATGGTATTAATTGTAATTGATCTGGTTTTGTGTTGTCTAGGTACCCAGTACTACAGGATTTTTCACTAAAGTTGGATCTGCACAGCCTTTGCTGCTCTGTGAAACAACTGCACTGAACTTTACTGTTAGCGACTGGACACAACTGATCCACTCATATCCTGCTACTGTTTTTCATCTGCTGAATGTTTTTGACTCACGCACTGCTGTACTGTTGCAAAGTCAAAGGTACTGAATCAACTTCACTGACACCGGACTCACATTCACTCGATATGTTCAGGACTTAAGTATTACACACCATTTTTGATCACATCATATAAGTCTGATGACAGAAATCCGTATATTGTGCATTCATCGTTTATTTTAAAAGTTAACCTATGATGTAAACGGGCTTGTTCGTTAATGAAAAAATAGTTTGTTTGAAACAACTGTTTACATTTTGCCTTTATTTTTAACTTTACAATGAACAGAATTCTACTATGATCCCAGACTTTTTGGATTGTTTTGAAATAAAGTTTTGAAAGAGTAATAAAGAGTGATGTGTTTATTTCAAAGTGAAATTATTCTTTTCAGATTTAAAGAACTGCAAAATAAACTGACAAATCATTTAATTAGGTAATGCAGAACCCTAATAAGAAAAACTGGTAACTCCTTTGGTGTTTTAAATGTGTTCCATCAACACCAGGATGGTGTAATATTTGATTTCTATAAGGTTGATGAAGTAAACACTGGTAGTGTTGTTGTTATCTGCATTGGTGTTAAAATTCTACACTCTTAGTGTTCGTATTGTAACACTGTATCGGTGTTGAGAGAGGCAATACTTTTGAAAGTGTTGAAGTAACACTTTGCGGGTGGTTCCCAAATAGACACTTTCAAAGTGTTGAAATTAACTCTATTGGTGTTGATTTCCGGATTTCAAATTTACTGTGTGATTATGTAAGCGATGACATCCAAGAACATGCAGTTATACGTTCTGTGGAGTGCTATCCTCCAGTCAAACTGATCAGATATCTCTCGATACAATTCACTTCAAGATCTGATTAAGGCTACTGCTATTTCCCTTCAGGGGGCGGCAGACGAAAGAACTCTCTGCTGAGGACTATACACAAGCTGAACAGGAACTTCTGAGACATGCTCAAGTTAAAAGCTTCCCAGAAGAAATAGCCCAACTCCAGTTAGGTAAACCTGTATCTCTCTCAGTCGTATTCTAACTCTAGCCCCAGAGTATGATCACAAAGCCAAATTAGTCAGAGTATGTGGACGCCTCTGCAGATCTCAGCACTTGGACTCTCTACACCCTATTGTCTTAGATCCTGCTCACCCTCTTGTAAAGCTTCTGATTCAACATCACGACAACCTCCTGTTACATCCAGGACCTGAGCGCGTGTTCGCAGAACTGAGATGAAAATATTAGATCATAAGAGGCAGAGAGGCAGTAAAAAGACACCAGCACAGCTGCTTTGAATGTAAGAAATGGTGAGGGAAGCCAGAAATTCCTATGATGGCGGATCTCCCTCAATCTAACTTTTGGTTGTTTCGTCTAGTTTTCTATTCAACGGGCATTGACTGTTTTGGCCCCTTCCAGGATAAGTTTGGGTGCAGTTGTTTATCCGGAATCGGAAATGCTCAGTCGTAGAACATTTCATTAATGTTTAATAAATGACAAGACAAATATGCTTAGTTTTTTTAGTTTTATTTTAATTATTCATTGTAAAGAAAAGCCAGTGATGAAGTCATCTTTTGCCTGTGAAGCACTTTCTGTGAAGTTCATATTAAGCAACTACTCTCTTTAGTGCCATTTTTTTTTCTTTTTTTTTTCTTTAAGTTGTCAAGTATTTTCAAAATACTGTTTTCTAGGGGTAGGGGTGAACCTGTCAACATATGGCTTATACATCAAAAATTTAAAGAAAAAGTACAACACTGCCCTCCTCTGCATCACTGCTTTGTGCAGACTCTTCTGTAGATGTGGACTCCTGCAACTCGTTGCATTCAGATATAATACACTCTTAGAAGAAAAGGTTCTATACAGAACCTTAAAAGGTTCTAAAGCGCTGACATATTTGGAACCCCTAAAATGTAATGCATGTGAATGATCACCAAATTCAAGATATGGGGGTTAAAAAATTTAATTAATAAATATCACATGAAGAGTGCCATTTCAGTTTTTATCCTCCAAAAATCTGCATGATTAAAATGGGATATTAAAGGGTTAGTTCACCCAAAAATGAAAATTAAGTCATTAATTACTCACCCTCGTGCTGTACCAACCCCGTAAGACCTTCGTTCATCTTCGGAACACAAATAAAGATATTTTTGATGAAATCTGAGAGCTGGATCACTCCTCCATAGACTCCCTAAGGGACTAGCTCTTGACTGTCAATAAAGACATTGAAGAGAATGTTTAAATACTTCCATGTGCTCAGCGCTTAGGAAGACTACCGTCACCTACCGTATAAGATGATGTGCTGATATAGCCAGAGCGCGATCATCATCTTATACGGTAGGTGGCGGTATACTCCTGAAGCGGTGAGCAGCTGGTAACAAGAAGTACTCGAAGAAGAATGTCGTCATCTCAGTTCTCGCGCATGCGCCCATAAGGAAGTAATGGAATAGTCGAATAAAGTCATTATTTATGTTTTTCACACAAAAAGTAGTCTCGTCGCTTGATAAACTTATAATTGAGCTGCTGTAGGCACATGGAATATTTAAACATTCTCTTTAATGTCTTTATGGGCCGTCAAGCGCTAGTCCCTTATAGGCAGTCTATGGAGGAATGATCCAGCTCTCAGATTTAATCAAAAATACCTTTATTTGTGTTCCGAAGATTAACAAAGGCCCTATTTGGCAGAGATACAGCTGTTTAAAAATCTGGAATCTGAAGGTGCGAAAAATCGAAACATTGAGAAAATCACCTTAAAAGTTCTACATTTATGTTCATGATTGAAATGCATTCTCTCATGAAAATAAATGTTTCATATATTTACGGTTGGAAATGCACAAAATATCTTCATGGAACATGATCTTTACCTAATATCCTAATGATTTTTGGCATAAAAGATAAATTGGTAATTTTGACCCATACAGTGTATTGTTTGACTCAGGGTCACAAATTGGCATTTGCTATAAAACATAACCTTTTCTAGGCCAAGGACCCCTTTGAAAATGTTTTTAGAGAAACTTTATATATTTTTTGTTGTTGTTGTTTTTGTATAATGTTACATTTCTTTGAAAGACTCAAATTATAAACCAATGAAGGAATTCACGTGCCAGATAACATCAGTCTCATCTACAGATGTTTTGGTTATCTGTTTAGGGGAAACCATTATTCAAGTTTTGTTCAAGTATTCAAGTTCATTTAGTTTAATTTCTGCTTCTGTCTTCCGGTCATCCTTTAAAGGGGTCATGAACTGGCTTTTTAAACGTTTTTATTTTGTCAACTTATGATGTTCGCTTGGTTTTTACGTTCAAAAACATAAAAATGAATAAGTTATGGGCTATTTTCTTCCCTAGTTTTCAGCCTACTTGAAAAATGCTCGGATTTTATGGGCGTATCGCATTGAAGACTAGGAAGTAAATTATATAATAATATTTATTAATTAAATATATATAATAATTATTAATTAACAAGAAACTCTGATTAACGAACTATCAAGTAATAGTGCACAGATGAAAGTGATAGTTCACTATTAACTAATCAATAACTATTTTTTTTAATACTTCCTAGAGAACTACTGAAAAAGTTTATTAACAATCTAGTAACTACTAGTAACTAAAAAGAAACTCTGATTCTGAATTAGTAAGTACTAGTGCGCAGATGAAAGTGTTACTACATACTTCAGTGGGAATTACTAATTATTTGGATCCGTATTATAAAGTGAAGATCATTGGAACTAACTAGTAATGACTCAAGTGTTACTACATGATCTAGTCATGATTTGTGCAAACGTTTGAGATTTTTGGAGAACTTTAGTATACTTTTAGAAAATGTCTTTAGAAACACTTGAGTCATTACTAGTTAGTTCCCATGGTCTTCACTTTATAACACTTACCTCACTGAGCTACTGCTCGGGTGTTGGGGTTGTTGGTGGTTTGGCTCACAAGCCCCACTCCCCTAGGTTGGTCACAGATCAGATAGATTTTCTGTCACCCCTACAGCCGCTGGCAGGCCCACACCCTAGTAAACCTCAGGGTGAGGTGGGAGTGTTCCCCTGTGATAGAGGGTAGGTCTGAGTACATCACTTTCACTTTCTGTATTATCCTACCTCACACTACTATGGCTTGAATCGAGCGGAAATAGAATAGACTTTATTGTCATTGCACTTGTGGAGGTACAAAGAAATTTAGGGTGCTCACCCTTGCACCCTTGAATCTTTAGCTTCACTTCTTCTTTTGTCAAAGTAAGCTCCCCTGAAGCCAGAGCATTGCCATGAGCTGACGGCCATCCGTACAGATGGTACGCCCCTGACTCTGGAGCCTTCGTCTGAAGCAAAGTGGCAAAAATGACATGAAATTACTCAACCTCCTGATTTTCCAAACCTGCAAGACTTTTATTCATCGTCAGAACAAAAATTAAGTCTTAAAGTCTTAAATTAATCTTAAAGGGACAGTTCACTTTGAAATTAATGTTTGATATGTTTTAGCTTACCTCAAAGACATCCAAGATGTAGGTGTCTTTGTTTCCACAGTATTTTCAATTTTGATATTTTTAGGTCAAACCGTTCTTGTCTGTCAGTCATGTAATGGAGGTTTATGGGGTTCACCCTGGGTCCACCTGAAAAAACATGCAAAGAGAAGTCCAAATTGAACATGATTTAATGACTCATAAATGTAAGTACACATTGATGGCCTAAGACGAAACAAGAGGTTTGTGTGAGAAAACGAACAGTATTTATATCGTTTTTACCTCTTGTAACCACAGCCTCGTCCAAGTGATCTGAGGGCACGGGCGCTTCGGTCTGCACATGCGCCGGAAGTGATCTCTCGCACGTATGCGTCACTCATTGTTTACACAGAGATTTCAGAAGTGTTACCCTTCACTGTGAAGATCTAAACATATTTAGATACACAGGAAATTGCAATGGAAGACCATTTCGATATTTAGATCTTCACAGTGAAAGGTAAAACTTCTGAAATCTCTGTGTCTCTAAGACGAGAGTTCAAGACATTTCCACGATGTATGCGCGAGAATTGCTTCTTCAACTCTACTTCAGTTCAGTTCTCGCGCATGCATTGTGGAAATCTCTTGAACTCTCGTCTCAGGCCTACAAGGAAGAATTTGACTATTCGAGGAAATAGTCGAATAAAGTCGTTATTTTTGTTGTTGTTTTTCGCACAAAAAGTAGCCTCGTCGCTTGATAAAATTTTAGTTGAGCCACTGTAGTCACATGGAATATTTAAACATTTTCTTCATTGACTTTATGGGCCGTCAAGAGCCAGTCCCTTAGGCAGCCTATGTAGCAGTGATCCACCTCTCAAATTTAATCAAAAATATCTTCATTTGTGTTCCGAAGACGAAAGAAGGTCTTACGGGGTTGGTACAGCATGGGGGTGAGTAAATAATGACTTAATTTTCATTTTTGGAAATCAAAATAGCAAGGACCCGCCCACAAAGTTACTCTGCGCTTCGCGCTTGATACCTGCATTTCAGATCGTTAAAATAAGGCCCTAACAGTTGATGTCAGTCAATCAGATATTTCTAAGTTTTTGTCTGTTCTATCCTGTGATTACCACAGGTGGGCGCTGTGTGCAATAAAACAGACCCTTTTTTTCAGGCCAAGAACCCTTTGGAAACTTTTTTTTTTTTCAAAAAAACTTGATATTTGTTTTTTGTTGTTGTTGTTTTTGCATGATGTCAAATTTCTGTTAGAGAATCAAAATATGAACCAAAATAACTCGATCTATATCAGTGTCTCATTTACAGATTTCCTGGTGATCTGGTTTGGGTAATACTCATTGCAAGGGTTCAGGTAATTTCTAGATTTCATTTTGTTTCTGAGTATGTTTTGCAGTCGTGCATTAACACGTAATGTTCCTGAGGTCAACCTAGTAAAATTTCCTCTCAAAATATATGATGGGTGGGGTTCGTTCTTTTTTTGTTTCACTATTGCGTTGCTTGAGCTACAGCTATCCAGTCTCAGACTTTGCAGTCTGCGTTACAGTGATAAAGTTTCTTCTTATTAACAGTATTTTCTGATCAATTGTTTTTCAATATGCTTCAACATTTCTTTGGACTTGTTTATCTCTTGGCAGTTTCACAGCTTTTGAGTTTCACAGGTTTGTATGTTGACTTAATTCTGTCTTTTATTATTCATGCATCTGGAATGAGACTAAATATGTTTTAAACTTTAGCTTTTACTTTATTGTAGGCTAAATCACCAGAGTTGGGAGTGTTACATTAATATCTGTTCAGTTAACAAGTAGAGTTTGGACTAACCCTGCCAAAATATGTCTTTCTACTGAATTAGTAAATCTTTCTTTGTTGCAATAGACAACAAAATGACAATATGTAATGCAATATGACAATAAACATTTTTCCACTAGCAATTAAGACGTCATGGACCCAACTCTATAAAATACAAAACTCTAGAGGCCTGTGGACCAGTGATCAGTTTGCGGGTCTTAATGACTCCTGAGAAAGTTTTTTCTGCATCTGCTTGTAATCCAACACTTAAGTGCTGCTATTCTGTGCTGAATCTTTATCAGTTTCCAATCACATCCTTCTCGATGTGTTTAACAGGTTCACATGCTGATGAATGTCCTCTTCAGCTCAACCCACAGAGAGTTATTGTGGAGTTTGGCGGATCTGTCTCAGTCGACTGCAGCACTTCTGTCCCGCATACAGGGATGGGAATGGGAATCCAGTGAGGGAGCAGTGCCCATGAGCAAAGACAGTCTGATCACATGGAGAGTGTCAGAACTGAGAGAATGGGACATAGAGCCATACTGCTACATAAACAATAAGGGACAGTGTACAGTGCCTCTCCCAGTGACTATTTACAGTAAGTTTCTCTGTTATTGATACTTTTATATTCTCAGAAATATCTACTATACATTGATGACTGCAGATATCAGAGTGTGTAAATCTTCCTCCACAGAGACTCCAGACAGTGTGTCCATCAGCACTGTGAATCACAACGGACCAATGATGGAGGGAAACCAGTATGAGCTCCAGTGTGACGTTCTCAATGTGGCTCCTGTTCAGAATCTCATTATCAACTGGTACAAAGGACAGAGTCTGGTGAATCAAACCTCCTTCACTGACACCATCAAGACTCCAGTCAGTAAAACATCTAAACTCATGATCCGTCCAGACAGAGCTGATGATGGAGCTCAGTACTGGTGTGAAGCAAAGCTGAAACTGGGAGAAGAAGGACCTCAACCTCCTCCAACAGCCCCGTCAAAACATCTCAATGTTGAAGTTTTCTGTAGGTTTACTTATTTCTTGCAAATTTTGATTAAATTTAATTCAGTTTATACTTTTTGAACGGTCTTCTAGCCTGAATGATGTGCAACTGTCAGGGTTTTGCATATTAACTGAGATAATTGGATAGAAATTGCATATTATGAATTAAATGAACATAAATATGTTTCAGTTGTGAAAATATGTCTTTCCTCCTCAGATAAACCAAAACACTCCAGTTCAACAGAGACCATCACTATAAATGATGAGCTCAAGTAACTGTACAGTGAAGGCAAACCCGGCTCCTACGTACTCATGGCAGTCAGATCATCTGAAAGGGACGATCACGTCCTCAGAGCTTCAGTCCTCCACGCTCAGTTCAGGAAACTACACCTGCATCGCCTCAAACTCTCAGGGAAGTGACAGGAAAGTGTTCATCCTCAAGTCTACAGGTGGGTAATAAATGAAAAGAAAAAGGAACTGCATATTCTCTGTCTGTTCCAATAAAATGTATGGTTTACAGTAAATATTTATTGCTTATAGTTTTGAATATGATTTAATAAATGCTTATTTAGACATTTTGCATTCAATTTCTTTTTATTTATTTAGCTTAGTCATTTTGCTCTGATTGAAAATGGGGAAGGAATTTGAGGGCACATTTGTGAAATAACTGATGACTTTTGAGTCATTTGTACTGATATATGACAAACTCTTTCCGGATGTCGGGTTCGGGTGTTTCTTCAGCAGCTCCAGCTCTGCTCGCTCTCTCTTCTGTAACTACAGGGATTGAGCTTTGAAAACATTGTGTGTGTGTTTCTGTTTGTACCATCATTCACACAGCTCTTCTTTCACAGGCAATCGTTCCACATTCTGGACTCTTCTTATCCTCTCACAGTGTCTGATTGCATCGATATTTGTCATATAGGAGAGAAATAGCTGTAGACATTGTTGTTTTTTGTCCAAAACGGGACTGCATGGAATCCATAAAAATGCTGTTGACTGAATGAAGGCAATGTAAATGAACAACTTGATGCATGATCAGGGAAACTGCTATAACACATCCCTGAAATTTAACATCTGATAGTCACTGAAAAGTCCATTTTCTTGAATGTTTACTTGGATTGTTTTTTTTTTTTTTTTTTTCATTTTTGGACAAAAGTACCACTTTGAAATCTTACAAAAAATATGGTAAATTTCATTCCCTTAAAGCTGCAATACCTAAGATTTTTGCATTAAAATATCCCAAAATCACAAGGCAAGTGTTGATGATAACTTAGTTAAGATGATAACTTACAATATTCCAAATGTTTCAAACAATGTTTAAATCGCGAGAAAATTGAGATTTTAATCAAGGAAGCGGGGCGTGTGAGCAGGGGTGAGCTGGGAGTCGCCAGTCAATCGCGTCATATACGCGTTACCTCGGTTTCCGCTCGTACTACGTGTAGTCCTGGATAAATGCGGAAGTTGTAGTTGTGCGTTAGCGTCTATCAAGCAACAAACGTCAGCTTGTTTCGCGCATTTGTTATGGAATGGAGCACAATTATTCTTTTCAATTATTCTCGGAATGTGAACTGTTGGCTGTAAAGGGGGTCGCACATCGGACGAGAAGAGCCGCGCCACGTCTAGGACAAAGTCCAGTATCGCACACCGGACGCGCACTTTCTCATCAGTATATGGCCCAGCAATATTGTTATGTTTAATGACATGAAAGGAAGATAATGTCTGTTCTATGTTATGATTGTACTGTACAATTAAATACAATCGTTGCTGAGTCTGCAGTCTGAAAACTTTACCTCAGAGCATCCGTTAACTGAATGAATTGAGAATCTCACCTGAAAAATCTAATAACATCAGCAATTGTCATTCAAGCAGCTGATTTCTGTAAATGAATGCAAAACTAAATGCATATTGCAGCATAGGGCGAAGTCAGGATCCATTAGCAACGATTTGACTTCAAACCCTCTCCACCACAGCTTCGTCCAGTGACTCGTACAGTAACATCTGTGATAACTAATTTACCATGACAACTAATTTTCGATTCCCGTCTGACTGATTTATCCATGGTGGAGTTGAAAACAACAGTTCCCATCATTCCGCGTTCCTCCACGTCGTCATCAAGCAAAGCCGTTGTTGTTGTTTTGAATGTAGCGCCCTCTAGCGATATGCCAATTTAGGTATTGTAGCTTTAAAGAGTAACTAAACACTTAACCAAATTTTTTTAGTTAATGATCTGTAAGAATGAAGCTTCATAAATGCTGTTCATTGATTCGAGTACATTTTTTGACAATTGGCAATAATGTCTTTTAATTTTCAAATATATATTGTAAAAAACGTCTGAGTGCTGCCCTCTTCAGGTTAAACGGAAAGCTCCTGCAGCAGGGGTACTCTCTTATGTAGCGAACTCTCTGACGCTACTCTGTCACGCCCTTGGTGCCAGCTCACCACGCCCTTGGCAGCCCCTGGTATAAAAGCATCTGGTTCCGTCAAAACTACTGTAGCGAGTCAGGAGTTAGATTTATGAGTATTGAAAACGATCAGGATAGCATCATGAGAACCCGAACTCGAAAGATGGATTAATCATTTCTCTTTCCGGTTCTGACAGCATAGACTATATGGGACTGACAGGAAGAACGAAAGACTCGGACCCGGCCGAACTCGAGAGATGAACTTATCTTTATTCTTTCCGGTACTGCTGTGCTATATCGCACGGCACGGCCCAGAAGCGCCAGTTTCGGCGTCTAGTCTATTTTTTCGCGAGTGATCCGCGTCAATTCCCGGAAGGAAGTTACACCAAGACACACTTGACCATCCGGTAAATGTAATCAAGATTTTCGTAAGTAGCCTACTAGATGTTTTGGAATATTTAACATGACATTTTAATTATATAATGATGAAATGAACGAAATGATTCGATAAAAGATTCGTTCATTTTGCTGAACGAGACTCAAAGATCCGAGTCAGTAAAATGATTCGAACTTCCCACCACTACAGCTGTCAATTAATCCGTCACTGCGGGTCTCATGTGCACTCCCCGCTGAGCCCCGCCCTTGGCTCGTCCCCTCTGTCTCCGCTGGGGTTTGCCCACTTTTTAGCATATTTCAAATTTTGCCAATGGGTGGAGTCAGGCTTTGACCAGGGGTTTAGTTACACTTTAACCCAATGTATTGTATGTTACAGATTTTTTTTTTGATTGCTAAACCACAGTGAGCACAACTGGAGCCAGATGTGCAAAACTCTAACTCCAGTCTGCACAGCAGCAGTTCATTCAGACCAAACTAGTTAATTTTTCATAGCTTGAACACAGTTTTCAACACTCTACACACTTATTCCATGACTTTAACCACATCCTGCACAACACTGTGGGTTTACAGCACTTTGTTCAAATGCAAACACACTGCTGTAAAAACTGTGAACCACACACTCAGAACAGAATAGATTTCAGCCTTGTGCCTTTCACACACTGCTGATTTTCAAACAATTTCAGCTGAAAGGCTGAAACCTGTGTCCTGATGCTGGAGAGAGGCAGGATTCGCCCCTCAATTACTGTAATTCACTTTTGCAGGTGACGTGAACTGTTTAGCTCAGGTGACTGTTGGTTGTGCAGACTGTAGTTAGAGTTTTGCACATTTAGCTCCAATTGTGCTCACTGTCATTTAGCAATCGAAAAAAAAACTTTTATAAACAATATTTGTTTTCATATGATAAACAGGTATAGCAGTGTTGATGTCTAGTGTAAAATCTGGATCTGGGAATCTGAAAAAGGAAAAAAAAACTGAGATGTAATGTACATGACATCATTTAAAATAATTAAATGATAATTTTTTTTTTCGGACATTATTGTTACAACAGCAGTATTATTTGTCATCTTGTAAAATCTCAATTAAAAGTATTATGCATTAATCATTCATTGCTCAGGTCATCTTTTAAATTTCTTCTGTATTTTGTGAATGTGAGCCGAGCACAAGTTCAGTAGTGATACTTCCTATAAGCGGAAAAACACAAGAAAATTGTTATGAAGAACTGAATTAGCAGCAGTTAGAGCTTGGGAAGGGTTGCAGTTTCACACCTTTAGTTTTCACGCAAAGTCAGTGAGAATACACACAAGGTGTTATAGATTAACATGGGTAACACTTTATTTGAAGGGGTGTGCATAAGGCTGTCATGACACTGTAATAAACATGACATAACACCTGTCATGAACATTAAAGAGTCTTTATGAATGTTTATGACTGTTGTCATTAAGTGTCATTCTGTAAATTATGACACTTTAAATGCAAAGTTGACATTGTTAAAAATGTCTTTGTCATGACAACTTGACATTAACCAAGACAGAAATGTCTTGATTTTGACAACTTGACATTAACAAAGAAATCATAACTAGTCCAACGTGTTCCACTTTACTTGAGGTAAAGGGAAATATTAATGACACTGTTGTTAAAGCATTTGACAGTGTAATGACCCTTAATGACATCTTTATAACTAGTACAATGTGTTCCACTTTACTTGAGGACAAGTCAAATATTCATGTCACAGTTATAATGGTGTCATGACAACCAAAGTTAAAACCAACCATAACATATGATAGGGTAATGTAATGTTAACACATTACAGGTTAACAGGTTATGATTTCTTGGTTATGTCAAGTTGTCATAACCAAGTACATTTTTGTCTTTGTTAATGTCAAGTTGTCATAACAAAGACATTTTAAACAATGTCAACTTTGCATTTAAAGTGTCATAATTTACCGAATGACACTTAATTCCAAAAGTCATAAACATTCATAAAGACTCCTTCATGTTCATGACAAGTGTTATGTCATGTTTATGACAGTGTCATGTCAGTCTTATGCACACCCCTTCAAATAAAGTGTTACCAGAACGTGTTAACCACAGCAAGCCATCTAGTGATGCCACGAGTCTGTTTACCTCTTTGTGACAATGGATGGCTGTGGTGCCTTACATGTTTTTAGTTTTTTATTTAAAATGAACTACATTTTAAGGTGTTTTTCATTGAAAGTTCAGTCACTTGAGTCTGGTTTAGTTTAGTAGTGACAGAGCCCTGAAACTGGTGTGTCTTGTCTTTGTGCTCGAGCCATGCGCTCTGTTGTCCATGTGCTTTGTTTCATGGGCGGAACATGGTGTTTGGATCCTGGCACTCCTGTCTAGTTTGGTTTTGGTTCTGTGTCGGGGTTTGTACATTCATGCTTCATGTTTGAGAGCACGGCTTGAGTGTTCATTCACTCTTGTCTCGCACGTTTTTAGAGTGCCTGGTTTATGTTTTCATTTGCCAGGCGTTCTTGTGTTGTCGTGTTCTATAGCACATGGTTCATTTAAAATGTTTAAAATGTAGTTTACTATGCATTGATCACTTGTTTGTTTATTAAAAATATGGCCTGTTTTTAATGCAATAAACCCTTTAAATTTCGATTTTAAGCTCATTTGTATTATTACTGTTATTATTAATAATAATAATAATTTTACATGCAGCTGCCAGCCTGCCACACACAAATCTAATTCAATTGCAATTACAATATTTTATTATTTTATTTATTGCAAAACTGTGCAGCTCTTTTCTATGTCTCTATCCATGATATTGATCCATAATAGAAGGATGATTGGATGAGGGATGGATGTATGGATATCTATCTATACAGATGCACAAACAATATCAACTATACAAATAAAACAATTTACAATTAATTTACAATTGTAATTCTACAATTAACTCTGCATATGGGGTAAGTTGTAACATTTGCATTTCTGTCACTTTCAATGCAACTGTACAAAAATGTTAGGTTCTAGAATAAAACTTTAAGTGTTCATTTGTAGCAGAGATGTGTATAAAGTAGGCTTTATAGGGTGCAATTTTTTATCACATGCATGCATGATAGCAGCGAGAGAAGTTTCTGCCGACATGAGATCTTGTAAATAAAACCCCAACAGGAAGTCAAGAAAGAACAGGAATTCCTGTAATGTCAGAGCCTCTTTCTGTTGCAAGAGAAAATGTCATAATCCCTTTTTTATTGCATTGCTATAGATTATCAGTCACTGAATGACTTTTAACATGCTTTATGAGTTACATATTTACGCCATGCGTGTTATCAGTTGTGATTCACTGGTGATTTAAAGGTGCTGTATGTAATTTGTAGTAAATTTGCAGATATTTAAGAAACATGCTGTGTTCACATACTCTTTTCTCCGAAAAACAATGCTACCTACAGTTATTTGAAATGTGTGTTCTTGTTTTTGTTTTGATCTGTGGTACATTGCACATTGCCAATTTACCCAATAGTATTTCGCTACCACAGTTCACATAGCAAAATTGTATCTGTTCCACAGAACCTCATTTCCTTTTGCCCACATACCACAAAGAATGAAGGCTCTATAGTGAAATATACTGGCTCTCTTGGGGCTCATAGTTACCAGTTGCTATCAGGTATTAGGCTTCTCTGGCCTCCCTGAAGGTGAATTCACACTTAAGGTGGCAGTAGACCTTAGACAAACGAATTAAAGGGTTAGTTCACCCATAAATGAAACTTCTGTCAGTATTCACTCACCTCATGTTGTTCAAACCTCTATGTGTTTATTTGTTCTGCTGAACACAAGGAAGATATTTGAAGAATGTTTTAATCAAACAGATCTCATTCCCCATTGACTACCATAGTATGTATTTTTTCCTATTTTTTCCTACTATGGTTGTCAATGGGAATGAGATCTGTTTGATTAAAACATTCTTCCAAATATCTTCCTTTGTGTTCAGCAGAACAAATAAACACATAGAGGTTTGGAACAACATGAGGGTGAGTAAATACTGACAGAATTTTCATTTTTGGGTGAACTGACCCTTTAATTCGTTTGAAGTATTATGCGAAATGTTACTCTCTTAGATGTAAGAAAGAAATCCATATTATCTCTATCCTTGACTACTGTATATAAACCTCCAGGGCCATATGCTGAATTCCTAAAAGAATTTGCAGACTTTCTCTCAGATCTATTGGTCAATGTCGATAAAGCAATAATTGTTGGAGATATCAACATAGATAATACGTAGATAATACAAATGATGCGTTAAGGGGCTGCGTTTACAGATTTATTAAACTCCTTTGGGGTCACGCAAAATGTCATTGGTCCCACTCATCGTCTAAATCATAGATTTAATTATATCATATGGAACCAATCTAACTGATATAGATATTATACCGAAAGTGATGATGTCACTGATTATTACATGGTAACTTGCATAATACGTACTGCTGAAATTTGCCATGTTGCGCCACGTTATAGAACAAGGCAGAACAATCCTTCCAACCACTATAGATAGATTCTCAAATAGCTACCTGATCTATCTAAGCTGCTCAGTGAACCCAAACAAACATATGAATTAGAGGAAATGACTAGCAGTTTGAGCACCATTTTCTCTAGTGCATTAGATATTGTTGCACCAATTCAGATTAAAAAAGGTTAGAGAGAAAACTAAAGCACCCTGGTACAACAGTGCAACGCATATTATCAAGAGAGAAACTCGTAACTTTGAGTATAAACGGAAACAAACTAATTTAGAGGTCTTTAGAATCACGTGGAAAGACAGTATGTCACATTATAAAAAGGCTCTAAAAACTTCCAGGGCTGAGCATCTCCGCAAACTAATAGAAAATAACCAAAATAATCCAAGGTTTTTATTTTACAGCGTGGCTAGACTAACTAATAAACAGACATCACCAGAGCAAAATATTCCGTCACAGTATAGTAGTAATGATTTTATGAATTACTTCAATGAGAAAATAGAAAGCATCCGAAAACACAATTATAAACGTACAATCCTCTATGGTGTCTTATTTTTCAGCCCCTGCAGTTTCAACCGCAATTAGATCCAAATAACCTAACAAACTACAGACCCATTTCAAATCTTCCATTTATGTCTAAAATACTAGAAAAAGTTGTGTCCGCTCAATTGTGCTCTTTCTTGCTAGAAAATGATACCGATAAAAAAATTCAGTCAGGATTCAGACTGCATCATAGCACATAAAATTACAAATGATTTACATTTAGTTTCTGACCAAGGCTGTATCTCAATACTAGTTTTACTCGATCTTAGCGCTGCGTTCAACACTATCAATCATACTATAGAAATACTCTTGGATCGACTACAAAACTACACTGGTGTTCAGGGACAGGCAGTAAGCTGGTTTAGATTGTACTTATCGGACTGTTATCATTTTGTCTGTTTAAATGGTGAAAAATCGAAGATAACGTCAGTAGACTATGGAGTGCCACAAGGATCGGTGTTAGGCCCTCTGCTATCTCAATATACACTCACCGGCCACTTTATTCAGGTACCCCATGCTAGTAACGGGTTCGACCCCCTTTTGCCTTCAGAACTGCCTCAATTCTTCGTGGCATAGATTCAACAAGGTGCTGGAAGCATTCCTCAGGGAGTTTGGTCCATATTGACATGATGGCATCACACAGTTGCCGCAGATTCGTCGGCTGCACATCCATGATGCGAATCTCCCGTTCCACCACATCCCAAAGATGCTCTATTGGATTGAGATCTGGTGACTGTGGAGGCCATTTGAGTACAGCGAACTCATTGTCAGTGTTCAAGAAACCAGTCTGAGATGATTCCAGGTTTATGACATGGCGCATTATTCCTGCTGAAAGTAGCCATCAGAAGTTGGGTACATTGTGGTCATAAAGGGATGGACATGGTCAGCAACAATACTCAGGTAGGCTGTGGCGTTACAACGATGCTCAATTGGTACCAAGGGGCCCAAAGAGTGCCAAGAAAATATTCCCCACACCATGACACCACCACCACCAGCCTGAACCGTTGATACAAGGCAGGATGGATCCATGCTTTCATGTTGTAGACGCCAAATTCTGACCCTACCATCCGAATGTCGCAGCAGAAATCGAGACTCATCAGACCAGGCAACGTTTTTCCAATCTTCTATTGTCCAATTTCGATGAGCTTGTGCAAATTGTAACCTCAGTTTCCTGTTCATAGCTGAAAGGAGTGGCACCCGGTGTGGTCTTCTGCTGCTGTAGCCCATCTGCCTCAAAGTTCGACGTACTGTGCGTTCAGGAGATGCTCTTCTGCCCACCTTGGTTGTAACGGGTGGTTATTTGAGTCATTGTTGCCCTTCTATCAGCTCGAACCAGTCTGGCCATTCTCCTCTGACCTCTGGCATCAACAAGGCATTTCCGCCCACAGAACTGCCACTCACTGGATGTTTTTTCTTTTTCGGACCATTCTCTGTAAACCCTAGAGATGGTTGTGCGTGAAAATCCCAGTAGATTAGCAGTTTCTGAAATACTCAGAACAGCCCTTCTGGCACCAACAATCATGCCACGTTCAAAGTCACTCAAATCACCTTTCTTCCCCATACTGATGCTCGGTTTGAACTGCAGGAGATTGTCTTGACCATGTCTACATGCCTAAATGCACTGAGTTGCCGCCATGTGATTGGCTGCTTAGAAATTAAGCGTTAACGAGCAGTTGGACAGGTGTACCTGAATAAAGTGGCCGGTGAGTGTATATATGCTGCCATTTGGTAAAATTAGAAGAAAACATGGAATTCATTTCCACTGTTATGTTGATGACACTCAATTATATATTTCATTACGACCAGACGAAAACACTAACTCATCTAAATTGACAGAGTGTCTCAAAGATATAAAATGGTGGATGACGTGTAATTTCCTGCAGTTAAATTCAGGTAAAACGGAGGTATTACTTATTGCTCCAAAAAACTACTCACAAATCCTCTTACAATACAACTTTAATATAGAAGGTTGTCCTGTTACTTTATCCACTACAGTAAGACCTGGGTGTTTCTATTATAGTTGATTGTTTGTCATCTTGTAATATCTCAATTAAAAGTATTGTGCATTAATCATTCATTGCTCAGGTCATATTTTAAAATTCTTATTATGTGAATGTGAGCTGAGCACAAGTTCAGTAGTGACACTTCCTATAAGTGGAAAAACACAAGAAAAAATTGTTATTAAAAACTGAATTAGCAGCAATTAGAGCTTGGGAAGAGTTGCAGTTTCACACATTTATTTTTCACACAAAGTCAGTGAGAATACGCACAAGGTGTTATAGATGAACATGTTAACCACAGCAAGCCACAGGATCTTGCAGAGTGAAAAATATCAAAATTGAAAAAACTGTGGAAACAATGACACCTACATCTTGGATGCCCTTGAGGTAAGATAAAACATATCAACAATTAATTTCAAAGTGAACTATCCCCTTAAAGCATGTTAAAACTTCACAACCAACATTAAAAAAAACCAATCATTTCAATGACTTCCAAAGATACTTAACAGCTACAAATGGATGCAAGCACTACATACAGAATTCACCGTATTGACACAAATTGATAAGTCAAACAGCAAACAGCCATCCACAAATAGTCTATAAAATAGGCTGTGTTTGAGTTCACCTGAACAAGGGTTAAATTACTCGTCGGCTACAGAAGAATACCACAATTCCTTCGTTCAATTAGGCCTTTGACATCGAGGGTCAAGCAGACCTATAACAACCCAGCTACAACACATAATTGGGAATAACGTACTTTACCTTAACACAGAATGGATTTCAAAGACTTGCGCAGATCAATGGCCTCCAACGTTTTTATTTTCTCTACGAATCTTTGAGTTAACATGCTATTAAACATGATTGGAATTTGCACTGCAGCTCCACCATACCTTGATGCTCATGACAAGAATAGCATGTATAGCTATCTTTATTAAGTGAATTAGGTTTAAATCGCCGTCATGCACGAATTAAAAATATTTTTGATATTTTACGCATAATACTGAAATTGCACGTCAAAATAAAACTTTGTGATATATTTTGAGACCCCCAAAATTTCACGAACCACGTTTTCAGGGGAGCCCATGCCATTTAAAAGGGGAGCCGAGCCCCCCTAGCTCCCCCATAGTTCGCACCCTGCATCTAGAGACCATAATATCATCTAGAGACTTGTTTACTGGCCATCCACAACCAACCATTTTTTGATGTTTGATGTGAACACTTTATGAACAAAATCGAATTACTATAGCGGCTATATGTGATTGTTATGAATGTTTCTAAATCACTGTGGAGTCACCTAACACACAAGGAAGTAATTATTTCTTTATTTCTTTTTAAATGAAGACTTCTTTGTGTCTCTTTTGTGTAATGTATACACAGTGACCTGAGCGACTTCAGTCTGCCAAAGCTTCCTGTGAGTGTGTGTTGGCATAGCAACCTGGCTGCAGTGAAGCATTTTAAGACTGCTAGCCGGAACTCACTAGATTTTAGACCAACATAAACGCATAAACGGCGACATCTCTGTGAGGTATAGAAATAATGACAATTCACTGAGTAATCTTCAAATTGAATATAGTCTCTGGATGATGTTGTGATCCACTGAAACAATCAACATATTAGCGTAATTGGCAACTTTTAGTTGAACGTCAAATTAGTTGCTAATCCGATTATAAAACTATAGACATTCTTTAAGATTCATTAATAATCTCGTTTCAGCCTTCAGTACACTACTCTCAGATGTGATAAATAAAGACTGACACTTTACAAGAAACAGGGGGGCGAATGTGAAATATTAAAGTGTGAGCAGAGGGAGAGCTGATTCTAATGAGGCCCACTGCTTCAATTCCCCCTTCAGGCCTTTCAGTACAAGGGAAGGCTTTTGTTGGCTCTCACAGTTCAGTTTTTAGTTGCCAAGCAAGACCGAGTCGGAATTCCTCTCGCCTCTGTGTCCGGGATATAGCAGATTTCCACCAATTTCATCAAAATGAAAAACAATCTCTTATGCTTCTTGGTCTGTCCATTATCGGAATAGGTAAGATGTTGCGGTGTGCAAATAACACTAGTTGTTTTTATAGTATTTCAGGTAACGCATAATGTAAACAATTATACAGTGTATATCTCTTGAAGTACTAACAGTTGGTAAATTCTGAAAACCTGCAGGATTTTTCATACCATTTTTTGACAGTGTGTAAAGTTTGCTCAAGAAATATTTTACACTTTACAAACTGTGGTTTCTGAATGCAATGTGTTAGTAGAAAGATAATGAGTCAGTTGGATAGCATTCTGGTTGGCTGCACAATAATTGATTTTTAATATGCAAAAAAATGTTTCTCCATATATGTTGCATTCATCTGATAAATGTGATTTTGATGATATTTTGATGCACACCTCCTTCAGTGTCGGGCGTCAGTTGCTCCCTAGAGATCTCTCCCTCCAGAGTTGTGGTGAAATTTGGGGATGCGGTGTCAGCCAGCTGTGTGGCCTCTCGTCCAGTACGTGTGCTGGGATGGGAATCGGTCATTGCCGCATCACAAACTCAGCGTGACCTCAGCGTTCAGTGGCGAGTGGACAGTTTGACTGACTGGATTGAGGAGCCAATCTGCTATGGTGTTTTTTCACTGCACCCAGGCAGTGTGAGGAAAAACTTAACCTAGTTCTATACAGTGAGTACAGTATTTAAAATCACCATCTGGAAAAAAAAGTCAGATTTTTTTAAATCTGACTTCTTTTTAAAGAAGTTTAAATCATGAAAATTATGATGACATTTTTTAAACCCCCCAAAAACTCTATAAATACAGAGCCATTTAAAATTATTTTGAAATGTAAGTAATTGCTTTAGTATTACATTAAACCTAGCATATATATGCAACCTCAGTGGATAAACATGTCTGTGTACAATATTGCAAAAACATAACTATACGTACAATTTACTGCTGTTTGCAGCTGGAATTAACATTGTAATACTGAGCTGACTCAGAAAGGGGAGAGCTGGATCCAAATACAGTGTTATTTATTTACAAAAATAAGTTTCAAACTATTAGTGAAACACTAAACATCAGGAGTAGAACGGAAATTGTCTCCGGTTACTTTTGCAACCCCAGTTCCCTGAGAGGCAAGAAACGAGACATTACGAATGTCGTATATGGGAACTCTCTCCTACTCCACTTCTGCTGAAGTATTAGGTTGTACTCACACTAGCCAGTTTACACCGTGCCCGAGTGCGTTTGACCACCAAAACGCAGTTCGTTTGACTAGTGTGAGTGCTCCGAACCGTGCCCGGGCGTGGCTCGATTGGCCGGCCCTGGCCCGCTTGGAAGAGGTGGGCCAGAGCACGGTTCAGTTGGACTCGGGCGCGGTTCGCATGCAGTGTGAGCGCTAACCGCGCTGGTGCACGGAACAGGACACGTGATGTGCAAACCTCCTCATACGAGCAGCACGATTTCATGAAAATATTCGCGCCACTAAGGCGACACATCTGTTTAACAACAGGCTGTGAGAGGGCTGTGGACCGCCGTGGACCAAACGACACAAAATTATCCACAAAGAAAGCGATGGACTCCATTGTGTTCAGAGAGCGCCGCTCTTCTTGTTTTTCCTGAAAACGCCGCACCATAATAACGTAAGCGTGCTCCGGCACGAATGCTGAAACCCTATGTGAGTGCAGGCCAGAGGGGGAGTGGGGAGGGGGGACAATCGTACTCAGTCCCGGTTCATGGCAACCGTGCCTAGTGTGAGTACACCCTTAAAGGCTAACGCTGGCCAATTGAAGCAAATATGTAAATACTGAACACATTGCAGTATTAAAGCGGATGCAGCGTCAATAGTCATCAGAATCAAACAAACGCTAAAATAAGTAGCGAACTCGCGGCGATCGTAATGTCTCGTCTCCTTGCCTCTCAGGGAACTGAGGTTACGAAAGTAACCGGAGACGTTCCCTATCAAGGCTACAGAACTTCAACATTATGAATGTTGTATATGGAACTGTATAAAATCCCGCCTTGAAGTGACTGGCTTGAAACGTACAACCCCTAACTTAAAGGGGTCATGAACTGGCTTTTTAAATTTTATTATATTGTTGTCTGAGGTCAATTTATTACGTTCGCTCGGTTTTTGCATTCAAAAACATCAAAATGAATAAGAAATAGGCTATCTTGTACCCAAGTTGTGAGCCTACCTGAAAAACGGGCGTGTCGCACTGAAGACTTGGAAATAAACGCCCACTGCTGTGAGTGGATAACAGTTTTGCATATTATAATGAGTTTAACTCACCAGTCAGTGCACGTGGGGAAAACGTCCAATGTTGTCAAATGGCAACCGGATTCGCCCATACATGTTCGACCAAGAGTCCGTTGCACAATATTCCTGTCAGATCCAATATAGATGGCACAGCATGTTCTTTACTCTTAATCGGTCTGCAAATCCAGTCTTGTTTACAAAACAATCCTCAGTAAAATGAAGCAAACAGTCGACGATGTTTTACCCTCATCAGCTGGAACGCCATTAAAACTAAAGTTTATCCATGCAGTCCTATTGGAGTCCAGAGGAAGCTTATGCAGCCACTGTCTTCCACAACCAGGCACTGCACAATATTCTGTATTGCTCGGTAGCTCGATCCGGTTTGTCATCACGAGGCTACTTAGCTATGCGTGTAATGCGCGAATAGGTGGGCGGGGCTAAACCAGCCGTGTTGAAGTAGGCATTGATCTTCTTCTGCGGGGTGGTGTTTTAACAATTTTGACGTCATAGTTCCCCACTTTTAAAAACGAGTCGTTTGTTGAGGCTGGTGTCAATAAAAGCTTTTATTGGACTAACAAGGCCGTTTTCAGTTCTGAAACTTACAGGATATTCTTATAATATGAAGCTCAAGGAAAATTTTATTTCTCAGTTCATCACCCCTTTTAATAAAGGTTGTCCAATGAGCCTGTGTGGTAGCATTTTTAATAGAATATGAGCAGAACTCAGATTTCGAGAGCTCAGGTGGAGAAAAAGATTGTCAGTCAATAATGAGAGCCAAATAATGAGAACTGTTCCTTTACTTTTGGTTACTAAGTGTTTTTTATCTTGATTAAACAAGAATAACAGCTCGTGCCAGAAACTGACCAGCATACAAAACAAGACTACTTGAAATTATATATATGCTTGTTTAAATATCCTTATTAATTATCAGTGATTAAATTGCATATTGTCTTCACACAGAGAAACCAGACAGCGTGTCCATAAGTTTAGTGAATCACAGCAGTCCAGTGGTGGTGGGAAGAGAGTACGAGCTACAGTGTGAGGTGCAGAACGTTCGCACCTGTTCAGTACCTTGTTTTAAGATGGTACAGAGGACAAATCGAGGTTTACAACCACTCGTTCTCAGAGTTATCCCCAGCGACGCCAGTCCAGGTGTCCTCCACCTTGCTGATTGTCCCAAACAGAGCTGATGATGGAGCTCAGTACAGGTGTGAAGCAGAGCTGGAACTGGGAGCAGAAGGACCTCAACCTCCTCCAACAGTTCAGTCTGAAGTTCTCAAAATTGAAGTTCAATGTAAGTGTCTAAAGCACCAATACCCAATAGATTTTTTTTTTGGATGTTAATAGCTATCATTGTGAACATGCTTTTTTGAATGCTTTTTTTTTTAATCAGACCCACCTGACTTCCGCAGTCTAGAGGAAGAGATACTGGAAATCAGTGAAGATAGTGAAATGGCACTGGATTGTACTGCGGAGGGTAACCCGCCTCCTGTGTATATCTGGACTTCATCAAACCTTCAGGAAAAGGCTGATAACCAGCCTGTTTGAAAGCTGCATCTTTGGGCCCAGGGGTGTATACATGCACTGCGTCTAATATCCTGGGGAAAAGGAGCAAACAGTTTGTCATCAAACACAAATCCAAAGGTGAGAGCAATCAAACCACATTGGAACTGACATTTTGACGTTTTCCCTCTAAGGCAACATGATGCATGGGTTATTTAAAGTCCCTGTAAAGGCAATTCTACAAAAAAGTTCTAAACACATTATAAATGTTACATATGTATTGCTAAAACATATTACAAAGTCTGTGAACTGTGAAGTACTGAAATGTGCAGTTAGACCGTTAAACTGTTTTTCACCATTGCAATTTTACGGATTGTTTGGGCGGGGCTAAAACAGGGCTCGATGACGCACTGGAGCCCATGAGCACCTGGACACACCCCTATTTAATTACGCACAGAGTCTGATCTCTCCCATAACACACAATAACACTCCCCGAGCACATTCGCATTCACAGCTCAATCGCGAGTGACTGTCAGTACTATTAGTTAGGCTATACAGCTGAGCCTACAGTTTTCTAGCTAGCTATGCCTTCAACACAGAAATGCATAGGCTACTACCTGGATGCGATCATGTACAAAACAGATCGGTATCTTTATTTAAATTCCCTAAAAACGATCACATCAAGAAGAGGTTTTTAGAGAGCCAACCTTGATGAAGAGCTGAGGATCACCACCAACACCCGCCTCTGTAGTGATCATTTTACACTGGATCGTTTTATAAACTTTCCTCAGAGACAACTGGGATTCACTGATAATCCGCTGTTACTGGTGAACGAGACCCAAACGATATCAGCGCGATCTCTCTCCCGCCTCAGCGTTCATTCTCCTGTCCCGAAAGCAGTATCAGCTAATATCACCGTCGACAGCTTTCCCACAAGTGGGCGTGGTTTCCACGCAGCCAGCGGACACGCCCCCAGCATTTGAGAACAGGGGTAACTGCTCATTTTTTCAAGATTTTGATAGCTTATTTTATGTACTTGCCGGCATTTTTTAGCATTCAAATTTGGCTGGGTGGCTAATAACACATTTTTCTGTGGTGTGACAAACTCAGAACACATACTTCATTTTGACTTTACAGGGACTTTAATGTTTCCATACAGTTAAAACAAAGTGAACCCTAAAATATTTGCCTCTGAGTCTGAGAAGAAAGCATCTTGCACAGCAAACATATTCACAGGAGCTTTAGATGAACACTGACTTTAACAGTGGAAATAAACAAACATGCTGTAATGCATGCTGGTCTAAATAAGGTGCAAATATGTACCATTGAATACTGCACTAACCTTCTACTGTAGTGCCCTGAATACAATTCTTGTAGCATTGTACCATCCGTTATTGTACAGATACTCCTAACACAACATTCCACACATTTTTTTTATTTTGATAGAAGCGAGAGAAGTTCTTGCTGACGTAAATAAAACCTTGTAAATAAAACCTCACAGGAAGCCACGCAAGAACAGGAATTCCTGTTCTTTCAAAGCCTCTCTGTTGCAAAAGAAAAGTTCATGACCCATTTGTATTGCATTGCTATAGATAATGAGTCCTGGATGACTTTTAACATGCTTTACGTAAAATCAGTTCAAGCGTGTAGAAATGAAAACATAAAAATCAACGTTATAAAATTAATTCAAATTTCTCGAACTTTTCTGATACTGGTGTTCCCTTCATGCACTGGGCCTTGAATAATTAATGAGGTTGTTTTTTTTTTGCTTTTATCGTGGCTTATGTTGTTAGGATTAGGAACTTACCTTTTTTTAAATTTGGAGTTCATTTTCTACTCAAAATGACACATTCAAAATCGTTATTCTGTATTGTCTACAAAGTATTAAGGTCTCTGCGTTAATTTAGATGCTTAAATTTGACATGTGATATCACAGAATATCCATTGTATCAATTACATAGATGTTTCAAAATAAAGCATTTTTTAAAAGTGTGGTTTAATTCGATTATATATTGTTTGAGGGAAATGTAATTGCAAAGGAAACTTCAACTAAATAGATATTACTCAACCTTTAAAGGGTAACTAAACCCTTGGTCAGAGCCTGACTCCACCCACTGGCAATATTTGAAAATGCTGAAAAAGTGGGCAGACCCAAGCGGAGATAGAGGGGACGAAATAGATGCTAAAACACTCTATCCTGATCGTTTTCAATACTCACAACTCCAATTCCTGACTACCTACAGTGGTTTTGATGACAAAAGATGGTTTTTATACTGCCAAGGGCGTGAGCTCGTATAAGAGCGTGGTGAGCTGAAACGTGCGCACGTCACGAAGAACCGCTGAACATCCAATAGGAAAATTCGGTAACACTTTACAATACGTGTGCACTAATATGCATTAATTTATGCTTAACTAATGCACAGATACTCATGAGTTAATGTATAACTAATCAAGAACTAAACCATTAATTAATGATTACTGCATCAGCAACTAATAAAGAGTCTATATGATTAATAGATTAAGTAATAAATGAATTGCTATTAATTCAATGTGTCATTGTGTATTAATTCCTTAATAACATATTTTATTAACTAATAGTGTAAATTAATGTGTTAATTACCACAATTAGTCATAGCTATGCACTTCAACTTCCAGTTGTCTGCCTTAATTAATCATTAGCTAATGATTTGCAAAGGTATCATTATGTTATGACTTTACTTGTTGAGGCACATCATTATTAACTAGTCATTTAGTAATTGTGGTAATTTGCACATGAATTTGCATTAACAATTAATTAATTAATCATGAATTAATGCATATTAGTGTACCTGTCATATTATCTGGAAGTTGAAATACAAGGCTTTGGCTCATTCTAGTAATTAACATATTAATTAACACTATTAGTTAAAAAAATGAGTTATTATGGAATTAATCCACAATTACATATTTAATTAATAACAATTCATGTATGAACTAATACATTAACCTTACATACTCTTAATTAGTTCATAATGTGGTAATCATTAATGAATAGCTTAGATAATCATTAGTTACACATTAATTCAGTATTATTTGTGCATTAGTTAAGCATGAATTAATGCTTATTAGTGCACACGTATTGTAAAGTGTTACCGAAAATTCAACTGCAGTAGCCACCGTTCAACCTGAAGAGGGCAGCACTAAGACGTTTTTGCACCATATATTGTATAAATAAAACACTTTATACACAAATGTCAAAAAAGTTACTTGAATCAATGACTGGAATTAATAAAGATCCATTCTTACAGATCATTAACTAAAAAAGTTGGTTCAGGGTTTAGTTACTCTTTAAAAAATATGTGTGCAAAAACTTGCCAAAGAAAATTAAAGGTACAATATGTAGGATTTTTAGAGTTAAATATCCAAAAACCACTAGGCTAGTGTTATTTTGCTTAGTTGATTACTTACAATATCACAAATGTTTCTAACTATTTGTAAATTGTGAGAAAATTGAGAAAATTTTAACCAAGGAACTGGCACGTGTGAGCAGGTGTGAAGGAGTCGCCAGTCAATGGCGTCATATCCGCGTTACCCTTCGGTTTCCGCTCGTAATGTCATAGTTACCATGGCGAAAGATGTGGACAACTGGTTTGCGCCTAGCTTTTGGACCATATCAAGCAGACTTTGAGACAAAAAGAGGACTAGAAGGAAAATCAACATTTTTCAAGATGCCGAGAGCTCCACATCCACATCTAACTTTGACGCGAGTGGTGTCTTTGTCAAGAGTGTTGCATGTACTTTATTAGACAGGTGAGCAAATGTACACAAAACTAATCAATGTTATTTAGTTCAACATGATGAAATCTTAGAATATGATCTGTATGTTATTCTCAACGCATTCTCATCCTTTATCGTCATACAGAACGCTATATGACAAAACGACGCTATACTACGCACATAGCATCCGTAATCGTTAATATAACACGCGCTGTGATGGTTAGGTTTAGGTGTGGGGTAGGGTAGGGTAGTCTCAAATTACGCTATAGGATTTATTAGATTTATTACGGTTTGCGTGTTATATTAACAATAATGGATGCCATGTGCTTAGTATAGCGCTATTTTTGCATATAGCGTTCTATATGACGATAAAGGATGAGAACGGGCTCGTTATTCTAGCTTACTGCTCATACAGCCAACACACAACCTAACTAACAACATTCAACACACTCAAATGGCGTAGAATGAATTATCCTTATTCCTTTATATCCGCGGGACCGCGGGACTCATGTGTGACGCTGGTATACGTCTCTCATTTGCAATCGGGCCTTGCTTCATACCACAGTCATAATAAAACGTCACCGGTTTCACTCATCCATAAAAGGTCAATCAGCTTGACGACAAGATCCATAATTTCGCTTGATGCTTTGCGTCATCGAGATACGCCTTCGTTATTGTAAGAGGTTCAGCGACCCCTGGTGGCAAAAAATCCTACATATTGTACCTTTAAGTAAAGTTTTTTAAGTGTACTAGATTTGGTATGTGTTTGTTGGTATGGGGTTGTATTTACTTGTGAAATATTATCTAGGCTAATTTATTTATATTTGCAAAATACAATACATAATTGTTACTCCACTGCATTTTCGCTCGAATTGACCTTTTGACTCAAATTGACCATTGCTTTCTGTTTGTTTGCAAGTCGAGTTTTCCTTTGTAAAGGAGGATGAGTTTGTTTGCAAAATGCTGAATTTGTTTGTTTAATTATGGCACAATATTAACTCCATAGAAAACAACTCTCTCCAATATTAAGAATTTGAACCGCAGTGTGCATTTCATTGTTTGTGAGGTGAGTTTTCCTTCGTAAAGCAGGATGAGTTTGTTTGCTAAATGCTGGATTTGTTTGTTTAATTATGGCATAATATTAACTCCATAGAAAACAACTCTCTCCATTAAGAATTTGGACCGCAGTACCCATTTCAACCGCTAGCTGTCAATCTCACATACTGCACCTTAATGACTATGACAGTTCAGTCATGAAATTTCTCGCATTTATTAAGCTTCATCTTGTTCCAAACCTGTGGAGCATTACTTAGAAAAGGAATCACATTTCTCTCATAGCATTGGGAGATTTACAAATGTAAAAATGTGATTTTAAGATCCTCTTGATTGTCTTCAACACTTCTAATGTCTTGTTTTGTCAGGTACACACACTGTAAATGAGTTTTCAAATGTTTGTGCTGTATCTCTAAATGTCCAGGTGCATTTTTATTCTGCTAACCTGTCATTCACCATTGTTGTGTATGTTTTACAGGTGTTTAAGCCCAGAGACCTTGAGAACGAATCTGAAGACATCTAGATACGCTCAGGACTTTCTGAACGTGGCAGATCAAAATCTAGCTCTAGCTCTGTTACATTTTAGATCTACTGTATATGTTACCTTTTAGGGGACTCTCATTTCAGGGGTTATGATTTTGTTAAATATGAGAGTCAAACCTACATACAGCATGTGTAAAATCTATTTAGCATTATTAATATTTTGTGTAAGGTAATTTTAACAGAGCATTTGTATGTTCCATGACACATTGTGTTTGCTCTGACATTTTAATGTTTTTTTTTTCATATATTCACTCACCCAGTAATAAAAAAATATATAAAAACTGTGAATACAATAGTAAAGAGTACATTTCATTACATTTACAAGCATGTTTCATTGAATGCTCTTTAACTTTTTTTAATACAATTGGCTCATTGAACTTGTATGTATCATGCCAGGTGATATTTAGACTTTTTAGAAATTTCTCCTTTCAAAGTCACATATGAAACCTTAGATTAAAAATTTGAGGGGGAAAAGCTAAGGAAACTAAATTTGTGCATTATTTTGAATATATAATCGAATATCTTTGATTATGATGTTATTAATTAATTAATCCATTGACAGTCTTTGAAAGAGAGTAAAGATGTCGTTGAAGTAATCCATGTGACTCCAGTGGTTTAACCTTGATTTTATGAACCAACACGTGTATTTACGCAAAAAAATTTACCACTTTAATTACAAAATATTAATCTCCTATGCCCATTCACGCAAAGACGTCTGCTCTCACATCAACAAAACACACAAATACGTCATGCTCTCGTGAACAAGCCATGGAGATTCTGTAAATAAAGTGGTAAAGTGTTTTTTTTTCATACAAATGACTCTGAAAACTGAGGTTAAACCACTGGAGTTATATGGATTCTGTAATGGTGTCTTTACTATCTTTCTGGGGCTTGAAAGTGGTAGTTGAGGTTGACAATGGAGGGACAGAAAGCTCTCAAATTTCATTAAAAGTCTTATGAGTTCTTATTGAGGAACGACATGATGATTAATAATTAATGACCTATTTTTTTTTCCTAATGACTTTTATTGCACATAGCTCTTAGCTCATCATCTTGGACAGTTGCAACATGGAGATGGCGGTAGTTGTATAGACATGATTTACAGTTTTGTTTTGCAATCATTTCTAGTCTAGTTGTGTAAGTTTGCATCAGCCATGTGAAATCATCCACCACATGGGAAACGGGGTATGTTGAGCCAACCCTAAAATCAATGAAACTGCATGTCATAAAAATATATACAAATTAGTAAAAACTGTCAGCATATTGAATAATGTCAGTGATTTAGCATATTAACCGGGCAAATTTAATCACTGTTTCAAACACCTTCAATTTAATACAATATAAAATTGTACACTCTGACTCCTTATTTTCTCTAAACAAAAAGGAGGTGATATAACTGGTTATATTATGGGAAGTTTTTTGGCAACCAATACCAATGCATGATTCTTGATTGAGAAGTTCTACAAGACTAAAGTAGCCTAGCCTATGGTGGGTGAAGTGGATCAAAACCTAGATTTTTCCCCTACGCACCTGACCTATGTCTACCTGGGTCTCATCTACAATTGTGTATATATAAATGTATATTCCTCATATATAATATCGACCAATCAGTGTGATATCTGTAAGATATAGTAGGAATATTTTATGGGTGGTCAAAATTAACTAGCTGTTATTGCTCATGTTTATTGTTTTAGAATCTAAGTATCCACCTGCTTACTTTGAGTGAGTGTTTGTCGAATTGCTCCCTCTAGTGGGAGTTTTTTAGCATCATTTTATTGAAGTATATCAAATGTAGGCTAATTTTTAAAAAAAAAAATGTAGGCTAATTGATCACAGTAAAAAGAAGCATTGTGTTTTAAAGAAAGAAGGAAAATTGTAGAAGCATTAGACTACATGTGAAACATTACATGTGAAAGTTTACATTAATAAATTTGATTTAAATAAATACATTTATTCATAAACAAATATTATGGTAAATGTGATTTTGTATATCTTACGTAACATTTAGATTTAATTTACTAATTTTTCATTAGTCCCGGTTCTACGGGAGTGCTAGAGATCTCGATGAAGATGAGTAACAGCTTTTTAGTAACGTTAATCATAAGAGTTCGTTGTCCGCTTTCAATGCTTTCTAATAGACCATTTCACAAGATGTAAACAACACTGGTCCAGAAGCACTTCCTGTTTCAGTTTTTTAACACTACATAAAAGCTGGGATAAAATACAACCAACAGAACATTTAAAACTGAATCAAAAAGTTAAACAAACATCTTTAAGATGTTTTATTTACATGTGAAACAGTTACAAACTGAAACAGGAAGTGTTTCTGGACCAGTGTTGTTTACATCTTGTGAAATGGTCTATAGGCCTATTCATTCAGAATTTGTATAAACTTGATTTTCATGCTGCATGTACACGCAGCAAAGTTTGGGGAATTACATCCGCGTTTATGCGGGATTCACTCTTGAAATAGCAATTATTGACATTGATAGTTATAGCATCGTTTGTTCCTGAATAAAGCAGCCTTTTTTCACTGAAATGGTTGAGAACCGAACAGTCTGCTGATTGACTCACTCATAACAGTCCTTTCCCGCCACCTACTGGACGTCACTTTGTGGAAATCTACTGAAATCGTTGAAAAATCCCCACCAACACACAGACTGACAGTCTGTTTTGTCACAAGTTATAAGTAAACTAGTTTCATGCATTTAATCAAGTCTTTTGGAACAAACATTATTCTCACAGTGAAAGCTAGAAAGCTAGAATCAAAAGTAGCCTATCTTTTGCTCACTTAAAGGCTGCATTTATTTGATCCAAATTACAATAAAAACAGTAGCCTAATATTATGAAATATTTTTACAATTTAAAATAATAATACAATAAAATATCCTTTATTTCTGTGATTAAAAGCTGAATTTTCACTATACTCACATCTTGGATCATGTGATGGTGTTTGATGCTCAATGCTGAAAACAGTTCAATCTGTACAATCTTTTGATTTTTCTTTTATTTATTTATTCATTTGACTTTGATGAACAGAAAGTTCAAAAGAAGAACATTTATCTGAAATATAAATATAAACTTTTTGTAGCATTATAGGTACACTATACCATTCAAAAGCTTGCCAGTTATTAAGAATTTATAAAAAAAATGTTGGGAAATTAATAAATATTTTATTTAGTAAGTTTGCAGTAAATCGATCAAAAGTGACAGTAGAGAGTCTAGAGACATTTATAATGTAACAAAATATTCAATTTCAAATAAATGCTGTTCTTTTGAACTTTCTATTCATCAAAGAATCCTGAAAAATAAAATGTATGACGGTTTCCACACAAATATGAACTGTTTCCAACATTGATAATAATCATAATTGTTTCTTGAGCATAAAATCATCATATTAGAATGATTTCTGAAGGATCATGTGACACTGAAGACTGGAGTAATGATGCTGAACAACTTTTAATAATCTGCATGCCTTGTTAAACTTATGAACTAAAAGACTGTCTCCTGTTTGCCCAGTTGTCCTGCACTTGTTGATACCTAATCTCATCTGTACAGTCATTACACACTGATAATACAGTATCATTTTCCTTCTTTTTTCTACTGTTTAAGTAATAAACAAGTTTTGAAGAAAGATATCCTTTTGAAGTTACTGACTGCTCCTTTATCACTGCTTTCTGAGACATTATGAAATAATTATTCCTGTGCCACTGTTGAATCTGACAGTGATACCATCCAGTGAGTCTGGAAGCCATCTGATTATTTTCAACTGTTTTGGAGACATTTCAATGTATTTTGAAGACAAAAATATTGAAAACGTATTTTTGAGAATGCCACGAATATTTGTAAAGCCACAACACGCTCAACCTTGAGGCAGATGGACTACAACAGCAGAAGACCCCACCGGGTACCACTCATCTCCACTACAACTAGGAAAAAGAGGCTACAATTTGCACAGAGCTCACCAAAATTGGACAGTTGAAGACTGGAAAAATGTTGTCTGGTCTGATGAGTCTCTATTTCTGTTGAGACGTTCAGATGGTAGAGTCAGAATTTGGCGTAAACAGAATGAGAACATGGATCCATCATGCCTTGTTACCACTGTGCAGGCTGGTGGTGGTGGTGTAATGGGGTGGGGGATGTTTCCTTGGCACACTTTAGGCCCCTTAGTGCCAATTGGGCATTGTTTAAATGCCACGGCCTACATGAGCATTGTTTCTGACCATGTCCATCCCTTTATGGCCACCATGTACCCATCCTCTGATGGCTTCTTCCAGCAGGATAATGCACCATGTCACAAAGCTCGAATCATTTCAAACTGGTTTCTTGAACATGACAATGAGTTCAATGTACTAACATGGCTCCCACAGTCACCAGATCTCAACCCAATAGAGCATCTTTAGGATGTGGTGGAACGGGAAATCTCCATCAACTGCAAAATGCTATCCTTATCAAAATGGGCCAACATTTCTAAAGAATACTTTCAGCACCTTCTAGAATCAATGCCACATAGAATTAGGGCAGTTCTGAAGCCGAAAGAGGGTCTATGTATATATATACATATGTATATCTAATTATGTATATGTACATATATAACATAGCTATAATTATCAACAGTTCTTTTGCCAGTTATGCAAATTATGATCAAATATAGGCTATTGTATATTTTGTATGAATTATATGTGTGTGTGGGTGTTGTTGTTGTGTTTGTATGTTTAAATAAAAAAAATATATTGTAATTTCATTCTTTTTTAAATTAATTGAGTTTCTATTAGTGGGTATATTGAATAAAAGTGATGCACTATACTTAAATATTTAATTATGTGTGTGTTTAGAGTAAAATATACATTCTATGATTTATCAGAACTTTTAATTTGAAGAGCTCATGGACGCAAACAGAAAATATATAATATATTGGCTGTGTCATAATATCTTACGACCTGCCTACACGGACAGTACATTATTCGCGCTTGACACGCCCCTGTCGTTTGCCCATGGTTTCTAAGTAGGCAGCTCACTAGAGGCTTCAAAGGTTTCGAAGGCTTGCTGACAGTATCTGACGGCGATACTTGTAACAAGTCACGAAGTGAGACTGAAGAATACGCAACATGTCTGTTGTGCGCGTCAGTGGCTGAAGATGTGAATCCTGTAATAGGAGGACAACCAAACTGAAATAAACACCGTCATTCATCTGCCTGTAAGTAAATGCTACCTCATAATTAGTTTTCAATAGTTTGTTTCAACGTTATTTATTTTTTAATATTTAAAGGAGATCAAGAAGTTGGTCCATCAGGGCTGTATCTGAAGCAGGAAGTAAGTTAGCTGATATGTTTTTTTTAAGAAGGTTGTTTATCGACACTTTGCGCCTACTATGACAGTAAACACATTCGTGCGTTTAGTATTAGTAATATGTGGCATTTGCCGACAATGACCTGTCAGTTTGTTTGTTTTTTTAATCTAAGAGCACAATGTTCCGAGAACTGCCAAACCCGACCATTACACCAGTAGCATGCCATATTAACGGGCAGAAGCACTGTTATATATTTCAGACTTTTTGACGGACCCCCATATACGGTAATCTGCTTGTGACAACCCCCCTCCTAAAATATAAAGACGGCTATATGTGTTTTATAGTATAAAATATAAAGTCCCTTATACCTTACGAAAGCTCTTATTATATTGTCACTGAGTGTATCTTCGCTCTGCCAGCTATTAATGTTAGGCTACATTTACATTAAATGTATACATTACAAATACAGTCTTTTATCTACAGTGACTTACATTGATTTCAAGGTACACATTTTTACTTTAGTTTTTGTTTTGTTGGTAAATCGAACCCATCACTTTTCTAAACGCATTCATCTTCTGTTTGAGCTACAGGAAATTAGTTGTTAGATCTTTAAACATTTTCACCTCAATTCAAACGTAGCCTGTTTAATAAACAATAATAAACAATAAATATGTTCTATTTTTAAATATTTTATAGTTTTTAATGGAGAATATTACAGAAAAACTCTTCCTGAGCATGTTTACACCACCAGGAAGAGTGATGAACACAATATTTGTTTTTAGTTTTTCATCATAAGCACATTTGGTTTGCATCTTTTAGATATTCTTAAGGCTTGCAAAATAAATAATAATTATTATATTAAAGAAAAATAACCCTTCTCATGATTTGGAGCAGTCTTTTAATTAAATAGTAGGCTAAATATCAAATAAATGTTAGAAATGTGCGTCTTAAATATTAAGTAACAGTCTTCAATCACTGTTTTTATCATCTGACAGTGTTACATTTTATAATTTTATGACATTGTTATTTTTTTAAACAGATCCTATAGTATAGTAAAGTTTTTTTTTTAAACAAGATTTTGTCTCCATAAAATTAGAGATTCTGTGAAAATTCTGGGCTGCACCCAAAAATTCAGGATGCACTTCAATAATTCAAATAATCAATTAGTATTGATTAGTAATTGATTATTTGAATTATTGAAGTGCATCCTGAATTAATCAAACCTATAACTCAGTAAAAGTGAGTTCTACAAACATTTAAATTACACATAAGGCATTTTTATATCAACTATTAAACATTTTTAATAACAAATTGAATGCTCCTCCAGTTTGTTGAAATGTGAACATATTTAACGACAATAAACTGTTATAATTTCAAGACCGATTTATCCAAACATGCATTAAATAATGAAGACATCACTATAATGAAAATGTAAGTGCATATGTAGCAAAATGCTCCTCTCTAGACTTATTTTTCTAGCTAACAAATGACTTTATAGACATTGAATAGCTTTCTTGAGGTAAATGTACTTAAGTTGACATTAGCCTACAAGCTGTTTTATTGACGTCTTTCCTCGGTTGAAATGCTGATTGAGGGAATACGTGAGACAGGATTCATTTTGGTAAGTTGTATCGTACCTTTCAACATACCTTCTGCTGTTCATCAATGTTTATTTCTTGCTGCAGCTACTAGTAGTAAAGAGGAAGAGATGATCAGGCAACGTGAGCATCTGTTTTTGCTCTATTTTCCCAACGAAAATAGCTCTAAAAAGCCACAACAGAGCCGTTGCACAACTCTGAGCAACATGCATGTTTTGTTACTGCTGTGGTTTAAATCCTGGTCCTGGGGACCCATTACTCTGCACATTTTGTCCATCTCTCTTATCTGACAGACTCAGTTCAGTAGGGAATTAGCAGAGGGAGAGGGTACATGAGATGGTAACTTCAAGGAAGTAATTTTTATGGTCATGTGATACAGGGTTGCGAAACCTCGCAATTTATTTTAAAGCTGGATGACAGGAGAGTTCGAGTTAGCGTATAAACAGAATACGTTGAGTTGTTTTGTTTGCAATATGTTACACACATTTTTTCATACATTTCATTGCTCCCTTCTTCAAGTGCATTCCAAATAGCTACGTTTACGACACACAAGTGCGATGCTAACTCCAAAGTCCCCACTTCTGGCCTTGAGTAGGGCATAGGGATGCTCACGTTCTCTGATTGGAATTCACCCCATCATGAAGCTCTCACCTAACGAGCTGAGAGTCTGAATCAGGTCAGGTGTGTTAAAGTCCCTGTGTAGTCAATCATTTTATCCCTTAAAACTCATCTTTGAGCACCACAATTCCATATGGAAATGTAAAAATGCCTCCATGCCTTAAAATAGCTTGAATGTAACTCCTTGCCTAATTTAGTATACTTGGGTCTAAGAATATGCAAATCAGCCCCGCCTCCACTCACACCTCAGAGATTGCATCATTGATGATCTCACATTGACCAGGGGTGCGTTTCCCAAAGCATTGTTAGCCAACTATGGTCGCAATTTCCATTGAACTCTATAGACCTTATTCAGAGCAGTGCCATGACGGGTATGAAAGTGAGGCTGTGAGGGATAGACTTACTGTGTTTCCAATGGCATCCGCTGTAAAAAGCTGAATAAAGCTCAGATTACTTACAATATTTTCACAGCTTTACATTGTCGGGAGTTTTTTGTCAACTGAAATTTCTTGGAAAGATATTTTTCCAGTGTTTCATAAGCAGAACAATCCAAAAACACAACAAATAACAGTACAGCCCATTGAAGAGATGCATGTCTATCCCTCACAGCCTCGCTTTCATTCTCATTAAAAATCAAAGATGGCGCTGCCGTGAATAAGGCGTATTGGAAACAACAGAACTTGCGAGCATAGTTGGCTAACGATGCTAAACGCACCCTTAATTGGTTACAGGGTAGTTTGGGACATCAGAAACACCAGCGATTCCAAACTGCGCTTTTGAGACTGTGGTTTGGTTCACTGCAGTTTTAAGGAGAACATGCTCAGCAACGGTGTTAACTTATAAATTTGCACATGGTTTTATCTTAAAGTGTATTAAAAACACCACATAGACATATAAACAATGTTAAAAACTTGATTTTCACCACAGGTAGACTTTAAATAAGGGGGACATACAAAATGTGCTGAGAGGTGGCATGACCAGGATTAAAAACCACTGTATTGCTGAATGAATTTACATTTTTGAATGACTTGGTTGAGTTAATAATTCAATGACTCATTAATAAAGATTGTTTGATTGAAGTGACGCTGCGCAGACCGATTAGTCTATGACATGTACATATTGTAAATGTACACATATAACATAATGTTAATGTCATTGACTGATCGGTCTGCACAGCCGAATCAAGCTGAACACACTTAAGAGCATTTTACACCTAAAAGTCTGCACCAAGGTCCGAACCAAAGTTCACTTTTTGATACATTTTATACTTTCAGAAAGTTTTGGTTTGGTTTCACACTGCAATTATGTGAGCGCACTAAACAGCTTTACGTGACATACTTGCGTCCTGTCGTCATCATCTATGTGGGCTGCATCTTGACATTGATTGGTTTTGTAAATGGGCAGGCATCAGCGTGATGTCAATTTAGCGAGTAACTTTGACAACATAAATGAACAGACACATATTGTTGCAAATATATTGTTATTTGTATGGCATAATTTCCTTAAGCACCAATGAAATCCTAGAATTTCGCCTGCACTTGATTATCCTTAAGCTTATTCACAGTTATCCGTTCCAAAAACGTATTCGGGAGTTTGTTAAGTCAACCCAGAGATTAAAAAACTCGTAAGTCAAACATTCTCAACAGAGCACAGAATTCAAGAGTCATCATGGAAGGTGACTTTAAAGGTGACTTCAGTCTTGTGCCTGAATGCGTTACTTGAACGATAGTTCATGAACTCGTTCGTATTTTGGGGGGACGTGAACTGAACGTACTGGATTACTGCCTGATGAACGTTACTGTGAATTCGTTCATTCTGATGTCTGTGAACGCACGATCTCTCAGTTTAACTTCATTCAATAGGGTGCCAGATTTCTATAGAGCCTTCCATGTGAATACCCAGATAAAACACAGCGTAAACAGGCCTTAATATGTAGCAAAAAACACCAAATCTGGCAACACAAGCCACCAGTGTCAGCACCGCCGCATGCGTCATCAAAACAAAACGCAGCATGTAGTCGACAAGTTTTATGACAAGGTCGTTGTAGATGGGAAAATTCATACATTTCTGTGCACACTTTGCCCGGCGATAAAATAATTGCTGTCTGTGGTTGTATATGGGCTGTGGCAATAATTTTATTGCATACGGAAAAAAGAACTATAAACTAGTTAATTTTTGGACCTTTGAACTTTGTTCAAAATTTTTAAGTACAACCTATGAACTGAACTAGTTCATGTAGAAAGTGAACTTTCCCAACACTGACATATTATGCTGCTTTTCACAAGATGTAATATAAATCTATGGTGTCCTCCGAGTGTGTCTGTGAAATTTCCGCAAAAAATACTCCCCTAGATCATTTATTACAGCTTTTCAAATTTGCCTTTTTTTGGGGTGTGAGCAAAAACATACCATTTTTGTGTGTGTCCCCTTTAAGAAGCACAGTATTAGAATTTCTATAGACCAGGGGTTCTCATCTATGGCCCTGTCCCAAATCGCGCACTTCATGCGGACTTTCGGTCTTGTGGACTTCGATTATGTGTGCTCGCCGAGTCTACGAGTCCGTAGGCCGTCCCATTTAGCATTTTAATGCTCTGAAGTGTGCTCAGTGGCGCCCCCTTTGTACCCTTGAAGCGGTCTTCCGCGAAGCCTGCAAAGATGCAGACTCCACGCACATCAATTTGCAACAAGAATATTTTCATACTCATAAGGCGTGTTCAGACCTTTATTTTGAAATAGCAGTAAACATGAAAAATCATGAAAAAATGGTAGATACCTCAGTTTGTTTTCATGCCAAAAGTTCAGAAGATAGCATCCATTCAATTATTTTGGGAAAAAGGCCTGAAAAGTTTGAAATATCAAGAAAAAATATAATAAATTCACCATTTGTGATGTGGCAGCGAGCTATGACTTACATGCGTGTTATTTGTATGTGTTTCTTAGAGGTTGAATTCATATCAAAATCTGCCAATCTTCCCATACTACTTCTGAATAGGATGTCTACTTCATAAATTGTATGAAAATTGTGGAAATAATGGTTCATATCACTCAAAACATGAATGGAAATGCAGGCGCCCTTATATGGGCAGTAATGGAGTCTGGTTGTGCCCTAGTGAAAGAGTTTGGTACTGCGCCCAAACAAAATCCTACTGAAAGCTCATTTTTTTAAAATATCAACCTAAAATTTGAAACACAACTTGTTCAGATTTTTGGCTTTGATTTTTCTGCCGTTTTAGAGTAGCCCAGGTTTTGAAAATATATAGGCTATTATGAATAATTCATATTTTTACATTGTACATTTTCATAAACTCAAACTTCTATAACTTTTTTTCTGTTTCACTTTCTTAATTTATTTCACTTCTACAAAAATCTGCCAAATGTCTTCTTTAAAACAAGACCAGTCATATGTCTATATTCCAAAGCATTCTTAAATTACAACCATTTAAGTTCGAAATGTGCATTTTCATGTCTATTCAAAAAAGGGGGGTGACAGTTAAGAGGTGAAGTATCATTATGGTTTTTATGACATAGGCGTACATTTTGCCAGTTGTTACTTGCAGTTTATACAAATATTATCAACCAGTGCTTGATATCTCAAACATAATAACGAGGGCTTGGAGCCAGAGGGGCGTAAGTTGATTTTAACAAACTTTACAGGAGAGACAAAACAAAATTTTGACCACATTTCAATCACCTGTATTAATAACCTTAAACCACAAACATTGCAACCACAGGGATACCTACATGAATGAGTATTTAGGTAAAAAATGTATGGCATATATTAACACAATGACAATGTTCTAAAAAATTTTCAAATAAAAAAAGTCAAATATGTCAGATGCACCTTTTTGTTGCTTTATTCAATACAGTTTATCTCAGATAGGTATTTTTGACACCATTGGATAGAGCTCACCGAGACCTTTATTTTGATATAACGAACTCATATCCGCCCAAAATGCCACTTACGCCCCTCTGGCTCCAAGCCCTCGATAATAGCACGTTAAATAATATGATCCCGTTATGATTCATTTACATACATAGAACCGAATGTCATGGCTTTACTGAGTCATAAACGTAGTATGAATATTGAAACTTATGCATTTTTCTTAAACTAATTTTTAATTTGTGTTAAATTGAACATTATGTATTATTAAGTACAACTGCATTATCATTTACATAACCATGACATCTATTCTAATGCCCAGGTGGCATATATAGTTATAGAACTGTAAAAGCAGGCTGTGTAGTTGACATGGACATAAGATTTGGGAAAATAAAATAAATCCTGTTTTCGATGATTAAGACTAGAATTTTTTTTTTATGATTTTTGTGATATTTTTCTAATAAAGAGACTGGTGAGATGACCTATTTATTCAGCTCCGTATGGAGAGATATAAGGCTTTCACAGGCATGAGGAACGCGTCTGAGCGCAAAGATATGATTTCTCCGCACACTGTAAAAAAAATATTTTCATGATTTGTAATCACATTTTTTCTTTTGTCAAATCAACTTAAATAATTTACGTAGTTCATATAACATAATATTTTGAGTTTCTGATGATTAAATCAATCTCCTTCATTGTATTAACTCAATTTTTCCATTTCAATGAATTTTAAGTTTTAAGGCATCCAGGTTACTTCATTTTTTAAATTTATACAGTGCATGAAAAGACATCTTGCAAAAATGAAAGTAAAAACAACAACAATCTGCAGCATATCGACCAAGCTCCTGTCCAACAACAACAACCAGTCCTTCTTTCTGTTTCCGGTGTGACGATCGAGTCTGTCCCAAAAATACCTCTCAATGCGCCCTTGCAGACTCGTGCTAATTGCCCGATAGGTCTGCACTACATGACGTCACCGAAGTGTGGACCATAAGGAAGTCCACAAGTCTGAAGTGTGCCATTTGGGACATGGCCTATGGCCTTCATTGTCCACTTTCCTGTGGTGTTTAGCTCCAACTTTGATTTGTTGTGGCAAAAATTATGTTAAACATCATCACTGCGAATTTATAAAAGAGAAGTATTTATTCTTGCAAGAATAGGCCCAGTCGCCAACACCTTTACCCTGTGGAGTGAGACACTTCTGACAAAATAGGTACTTAATTAAACAGGTTTTGCTCTGGTACAGAGAACTGCAAAATTGTACTGGTATTGGTACAGACTACTGCAAATTTGGTACTGACAACCCTAGTATATTACTGTGCCTAATATGTGCTGCCACACCCACTGTGGATGCCATGCATGTGCTGGATACCTCCGGAGCAAGTCATGTTCAGAGAATAAGTTGCTATGGCTACTTACATACTCTGAAAATGTGTCCTTGTCTCAAAACATATCTCTATTTATAGGCTATTGTAATTTTCTGCTTCACTGGCACTTAAGACTACACAACCTTGTTTCTGCAGCGACTGTCAGTATGCTTCCAATAACAACGTCTGACGTGTTTACATTTTACGTGGCGTGAGAAAATTACATGCAAAATCAGATTAGAGCAGTCAGATTTCTAGAAATGCATGTACCACATATGAATGTAGCTTTTTTGCCGTTAACACATAAAAATATATAATCTGATTCAAATGGAATATGCACATTAATCAGATTTGGACTGACAGTCTGAACGAGGCTAAAATATATTTTGGAGGGTTAAAGGAGTAGTTCACTTTTAAAAAAGCTTTTGCTGATAATTTACTCACCCCCATGTCATCCAAGATGTCCATGTCTTTCTTTCTTCAGTTGAAAAGAAATTAAGGGAAATTCCAGGATTCTCTCCATATAATGGATTTCAATGGGAACCAAATGGTTCAAGGTCCAAATGAGAGTTTCAGTGCAGCTTCAAAGGGCTTTAAACGACACCAGACGATGAATAAGGGTCTTATCTAGGACCCTTCGAGTCATGACTCGAAAAAGATTTGTTCATTTTGATGAACGAGTTTGAACAGGAGAGTCACGAAAGCTCATCACAGAACAGAGCAAGGCGAGCATTTGAGCTTATAAAACTTAAACTTTTTATTTTATTTTTTTAAATTAGCGATCGTTTCGCTAGATAAGACCCTTATTCATCGTCTGGTGTCGTTTAAAGCCCTTTGAAGCTGCACTGAAACTCTCATTTGGACCTTGAACCATTTGGTTCCCACTGAAGTCCATTATATGGAGAAAATCCTAGAATGTTTTCATAAAAAACCTTAATTTATTTTCGACTGAAGAAAGAAAGACATGGACATCTTGGATGACATGGGGCTGAGTAAATTATCAGCAAAAGTGTTTTTAAAAGTGAACTACTCCTTTAATGCAAAATGTTGATGTTACAAAATGCTATTTTTAGAGTATTTAAAGGGGTCATCAGATGCCCATTTTCCACAAGTTGGAATGATTCTTCATGTAAAGTTTGTAACATGCTTTAGTTAAAATTCCTCAATGGTTGTGTAAAACCAGCCTTTTTTACCTCCTCAAAAACCGCTCTGTTCACAGCGACCTATTTCGGTGCATGTCTCTTTAAATGATAATGAGCACCGGCCCATCCCATCCTCTCTTCCATGGGGGGTGTCGACACAAGACACGTAAAGTCCTGTCTTGGTGGACAGTATAAAAATGCTGAGGGTGGAAATATGCTAATATGGGACAGTCCGTCAACGTTCGTGGGTGGAGCATGAGCAATATTACATCATATTGTTTTGAAAATCCAAACGGATTTGATTACTGAGAGTGTTTAGGCTTTTTGAGGATTAAAAAAGAGTGAATGGATTTCTTACATTGTATGTTGGTTGTGTCCACACACTGCAAAGACACATTTATACAGAAACACCATAAAAAAGTGAATTTTGCATCTGATGGCTCCTTTAAATATAAACGTGTTGATGGTATAAACATTTCAAAACCATATAGATACAAAGAATTTCTAAAAACTAGGCACACGTGTTTTAAACTAAATCATCTACACTCTTGCAGGTGTTGGAAGAAGCAGTGTATAATGTCTAGACGAGGACGTCCAAGAAGATCCAGAGCTGGGACGTCCACAGGACAGTGTGAGGGTCCTGGGGTCCATGTGTTTCTCTTCTGGACCAAAGAAAAAGAGCGCTTTCTGTCTTACAAGGAAGGTGAGGTGACGGCTGAGGATCTCACCATCGATGCAGCAAAGGCTGTGGGTAAGTGTGGGTGCCACTAAGTGTTTCAGTTTCCTTTTCTTGTTTTTGGTCTTGGCGATCTAAAATATTTTCTTTCTCCCTCAGGGATCACTCCTGTCTGCCATGCCTTGTTTGCTCTCTATGACCCTGCATCCTCGTGTTGGTACAGTCCAAATCACAAATTTAATGCGGAAAACCAGTCTGGCCTGTTGGTGCATTTCCGAATGAGGTGAATATGAGACTGTGTGTGCATGTGTAGAGATTAATGCCATGGTAAGCGCACAAATATGCATGATGTAATGTTGTAAATCAGTGGTTCCCGAATGCTTTAGAGTGGCATACCCCCTGGGGCATTTCCCCCTCTTTCGACTTAAGCCGCTGTTCCAACTCAGGAACTTTCCCCAAAAACGACGGATTTTGAGGGTGGCACTAGGTTTCAACTGCAGGGACGAGGGTATTAATGAAGTTACGGGTAAAAATTTCCCCCTTAGAAAGTCCCTGCGTGCGAGGTTAAAATACTTTTTTTAAAGTTCAGGAACTTTTGGGGGTGGGACTTGCTGAACATACCTTTAAACCGCGATGGAAACGCAGACAGCAACAGCCCTAAGGAAAACAAAGTTTCTGAGAGAAATTGTTCTTTAGACTGCAGTCACACCTTTTAAAAACATGCAAATATTAAAGGTGAACTCCGGTCAATTTCAACATTGAGCTAATTTTTTGTACATTTGGGGTGCTGTCAGTACAGACAAAAACGACAAAAATCGGTGTTGCCTACACCATGTTATCATCCTTTTAAAATTCGCACCCTGTTGACTTCAATGGGGCATGTTCTAAACCTGCTTTTAGCCTCTTAACATCCTTGATTTGTCATTATGAGAGCACAGCCATTTGAGTGGTGTTATTAAGAGTGATCACGGTCAATCTGACTGCAGTAGATCTGAAAGATATTAATAAAAATGATGTTAATTCAGCCAGCTCACATACCTCTATTTGCTTCCTTTCGGCCGAAGCCCACAGTAGTTCGATTGTTCGAGTTCAGGTGCGCGATCATTGGTGAATATTATCTCAAACCCAACACTGTGTGGATAGTTCATCCGAATCAGATGTTGAACACACGGAGGAGGTTTGAGATGATATTCACCAATGATCAGCGCGTGTGGATTGAACAGTCGAACTACTGTGGGCTTTCAACCGAAAACAGGAAGCAAATAGTGGTATGTGAGCTGGCTGAATTAACATCATTTTTATTCATATCTTTCACATCTACTGCAGTCAGATTGACCATGGTCACTCTTAATAACACCACTCACATGGCTGTGCACTTGTAATGACAAATCAAGGATGTTAAGAGGCTAAAAGCAGGTTTAGAATATGCCCCATTGAAGTCAACAGGGTCCGAATTTTATAAAGATCAATAACACTGGTTTAGGCAACACCGATTTTGTAATTTTTGTATCCAAATGTAGAAGAAAAATGAGCTCAATGTTAAAATTAACCGGAGTACTCCTTTAAGGGACAATATTTGCTCCCTTAAATTGATTTTCAGGTGCAATTTTTTTCCAACCATATTAAATGTACGTATTTGTCATGCTTTATGTCAAATTCTTAAAATTCCATTAATATAATTATTAATATAATAAATACTGCGATAAATTAAACTAAATCAATAAGTGAAACATTATCAACAAAAGCATTGATGCATAGACTGCATCTAGATGTATTTACACACTGTTTAATGCAATTAATTCAGGGCTATCATGATTCCTCGATTCGAGTACTTAAAAAAGTCCTCTATTGCAATTTGCCTGTATCAAGTAACCGGCAAAATCCCGGAAGTGACACATTCCACGGACAAGAATCAATGAACCGAATTATTAGACCATATTCAAGGGATGGATGAAATATTAAAACCATTTAAAAATCATTATATTCAGTCATTGAATCATTGACTCTCCTGATTTGTTCAAAGCCTCAGGTTCTTTCACATCTCTGTCATGCGCACCCCAGTTGAAGAACCATTTGTTAATCATCAATTAATGTTGTTGCTTTGTAGATTTTACTTCCGTAACTGGCATGGATTAGCTGAAAAGGAACCGGTAGTGACTCGTCATGCATTACGGATTGGATCTGGAGCAGAGCAGGTGACGTCTCCTTTGTTGGAGATGACGTCCTTGGAATACCTCTTTGCTCAGGTGATTTTTACACTCAAAATAATTGAAAGAGATTCACTGAAACACTGTTACTTCAGTGCCTTTGAGATATTTATTTATAGTTTGAACAGAAGAAATGAAAAAAAAAAAACGTGTAATAAAATGTAATTTTGCCATAAAAATAACACAAAATTGAATTGATTTTTTTTTTTAAATTGTGTTTTGCTGGGGTTTATTTAACAAAAAGCAGGATGCCATTCTTTCAAAGTGTTTTAAGTTGTATGTTTTGATTCTCTCACCAGGCGAAATATGATTTTGTGAATGACTTGACATGTTTGGATGCAGTGAAGGGAGAGGAAGAGATCAGTCGCTTTAAGAATGAGTGTCTGGGTATGGCTGTGCTCCACCTCTCTTACACAGCCCTGCAGACTGGCTCTTCTCTACAGGATGTGGCCAAGCAGACCAGGTGTGGGCTTCAGTTTTCTTCACTGTTCAGAGGAAGATCTAAAACTGTTTTAAAGAGGAAGTTAAATAAAAGACTAGAAACAAGAAAAAGACTGAAGAGATTGAAGAATGTTACCATATATAAAACAGCAGATAGCCTTTAAAGGGGTCCCATCATACATTATGCGACTTTTTCCATTGTGTCCACGCATAATGTTCGTAAAGTGTTTTGTTTTTTTCCACCCTCTCATTTTTGCTACTGTGCCTTGGGGACTTTACATTGCATATGCATTGAAATACAGCACTTTCCTCCAGTCACTCACAAGCAGTGATGGGAATAACGGTGTTATAAATAAAAAGCGTTACTAAAGGCGTTATCTTTCTCAGTAACGAGTAATCAAACGAATTACTGTTTCCCCGTTACAACGCCGTTACCGTTAATCACAATAAAATGCGGAAAATACAATGTGTCCAATAGCGCGCTCGACTGCACGAGAGAACCGAGTGTGTCCAAGCATTATATAGTTTGTTTATAAATCAATTACAAATTTCAGCATTAGAATAATCTCTGTAGCCCATTGGTATCATCAACGTTTTAATTAATTTACATGGTTATACAAATAAAATCGAAAAAAGTAACCTGGGAATTCGGGTTCTGGGAGCGCTTCTTGTTAAACTGTTTATCATTTTAATTTTCACTACAAAAGAGTGTATGCGTATGTATATGTTTTTATTATTATTTATTCATTTTTGGTACATTTAAGCATATTTTTATTTTCAGACTTATTTGTTGGCCAGTTGTGGTCTGTGCAAAATTAAATATTAAAAGTTTTAAACCTAAACCTAAAATTAGGTTTTATTGTTTATAGTAATGATTATATTTAAAATAATATATTGAATTTTATAGATGTCTCTTGCATTGTCCCACATTAACATTATGATAGTGTAGATTATTGTACAATGTTTTACAATAATAATTTATTCTATAGTGTCCATTTCATTAATTTGACATATTTCATATTGGGTTCATCCAAGTTATTTGACAGGCCTATTTTAATTTTTTTTTAAGTAACGCTAGTTACTTTCCCATGGAATTAGTTACTTTAATAATGATTTCACTCAGTTACTATTTGTGAGAAGTAACTAGTAACTATAACTAATTACTTTTTTAAGCAACACTGCTTACAAGCCACAGGTTTGCTATCAAATACAATACCTAATCCTTCAAATATCCCATTTGTCTGTTAACTTCCTTATATATCACATGTAGTTAGTCATATTGTCAACCATGCACTTTTGACCTGGAGGATCTTTACGAAATAAACATGCATCACACAGGAAGATCCTGATATTTTAAAGGCCCCTTGAAATCAAAATCTTTTTCAAAAGTTTTTTAGCTTTTATGCTAAAAATATGCTACAAACCACGAATGTTGTAGAAAAAATGACCAGGCAAATCTTTGTTTATTTTCAAATGAAATTCATAGTATGTGCTATACACAGTACCACGATTCTGAACAATGAATAGCCATTGCTGATGGGTAAAAGTGGACGGTCATGTGTCTAAATGTCAGAAAGTCGCAGAAATACAGAAAGAGACATTAACCGCACCCTAGCAACCACCCAGAGCACCCTAGCAACCATAAAACTACATTACCAAGCCATATTTCAGCTCAAAAAAAAATTGTAGAAACATGGAGTTTGGCTTTTTTGACTTAGACTGTCAACTAGTCTTTAAATATCATCTCTTACACTGTATAAGCACACCATAGCAACCATATAGAGTACCCTAGTAACCACCTGAACACATGTCATATCTCAGCACCAGAACATCGTACAGACGTGTTTGTCGTCTTGTATGCAATCATGTGCCACACCCTTGCAACCGAGCATCGAGTTTTGCCACTGCAAGCACCACTTCACATTTTCTTCTGGAAATGTACATTTTTACAGCATAGTTTCAACAAGTAGTCTTTTATTCACGGGGAGGAAATTACAACGTTTTAGTACATCGATGAAACAAACTCTTATCTTAAAAGATCGAGGAAAATGTCCTTGATTCCTCATGATATGAATGTCTTTAAATCTGTTTTTCAATTCCCCTATATATAATTGAATAACATTAATTGAAACACTTACAAATGTGCATTTCTAAATCATGTAATAATGCTAATAGCCATTACATAGACAATTATTCAAGCATGTTGACCTGTTTATGCTCCATCCTTCAGCTTTCTCCGATGCATCCCTCAATCTTTTTCCCGACACATTGCGCGGAACAACTTCCTGACCAGGTTCCGTATTCGCCGTGTGTTTGAGAAGTTTGTGAGCAGTTTCCAGCAGCACACGGTAGGCATGGGGAAGCTTGGATCGCAAGAGGTCATGTACAAGTATCTGTCTACGCTGGAGCGTCTGGCTCCTCATTTTGGCGTCGAGACCTTCCCTGTGTTTCATCTTGATCTGAGACCTGATGGAGATGGCAGCGGGTCGTGCCTCATTGCCTCCCAAACACAAACACCCTCTAGGGAAACCGCAACAGCTGAACCTGCTTATGAGATCAAGGTTTCTGGATCAACTGGCATATGGTGGAGGAAGTTACTCAGCACAAAGGGTAAGTTGATACAGTTGATATTTGACCTTCTTCTCTACTATGGCTGTGCTTTTGAATTAGTCACATTTTCCAGGTTAATGACTACATTCATAATCAGAGCGAAGAGACACAGTCATGTGATGAACAGGAAATGGACAACTGGAACACCTTCTGTGACTTCCCTGAGATCTCTCTGATTGCCATCCGGGGCGTAAATGTCAGCATCAGTCGACAAGACAACATGTCAATGGTAAACAGTCTGGTATTAGTTTCGATCTTTTGTGTTTTGTATAATATGTGTCCCACCTACATATATTTGTGTTCCAGGAAATGCATTTAGGCTCCAGTCTTCAGGCTCGCTCTCTGGTTTCACTGCTTGATGGGTATTTCCGCCTCACAACCGATGCACATCATTACCTTTGTCACGAAGTGGCTCCGCCCAGAGTGGTTCTCAGTGAGACCAATGACCTGCACGGTCCCATACTGTACGTCACTCGCATCTCCACATGCAGTCAGTGCGGCCATGTGGTCTTCTTCCGTTTTATTGACGTGTTCACTCTTTTTCCTAATCCTAGGGATGAGTTTGTGCTCCAAAAACTAAAGAAAGAACCAGAGGAGGGAGCGTTTATCGTGTCGCTGGAGTGTTTTGGATTACCATCGAATAATCCTGGCATCTCTGAGTCGGACAAAGGTAATTCTTTACATCAAATGTCAACTCTGACAACAGTTTTGTAGGAGAAGTTGGAAGAATTGTGAATTGATTTAACCTTGTGGCAACTGCGATTTTCTTATTTTAAATGGGAGGGGACACATGGTTGCTTGTCAAGCTTGTTCACAAGAATCCCGGCACTTTGTAGTGTGTAATTAATTGCTAGTGCATATAAAAACAAGAGGTGGCAAGATAAACGGTTGCCGCATATTGCGCAAAATGTCTTTAACTATTCCCACACCTTTTTCCTACGGGGTTGTATTATTACTTTGGAAGCTTCCAAATTGTTTCCTGGCAGATGATAAAACATGCACAAAAAAACAAAGCAAAAACCCATTGAGACTGTAATACACATACCATACTATATACTGTACATACAATATACAATGTAGAATTTAAAATGTAAAAAGAAAAGGAATTAATTATACTAATTCAAAAAGTTATTAACTAATCAAATATTATGCAGTAGATTGGCTGTTATTGAACATTTGACTTCAAAAGTCTCACAAATAATGAGTTTTTCAGTTGCTTTAAGGGTTAGTTTACCCAAAAATTGACTAAAATTTACTCAGCCTCATGTTGTTCCAACCCTAAGACCTTTGTTCATCTTCGGAACACAAATTAAGATATTTAAGATATTAAGATCACTCCTGCATACTAGTCCATTGGCTTCTTGAGGGAATGACAATTGCTGGCCTTGAAAAGTCATTAAAGACATCGTTAAAATAGTCCAAGTGACTAGAGTGGCTCAATCTTAAGTTTATCAAGCAACGAGAACACTTTTGTGCGCAAAAAACAACAAAAATAACGACTTTATTTCAACTATTCATTTACTTCTCTCTCTGCCTCGAGTCAGGTTACTAGTTTAATAGCGTAAGCTTCTCTTATTGTATGTCACACGCATCACACACATGACCCGCGTCGGCCAATAGTGAGCCTACGTGTGACGTAGCTCTACGCAATTACACTACGTTAATTGACTAGAGGCTCATAGAGAAGGAAGTAAATAGTTGAAATAAAGTCGTTATTTTTGTTTGTTTTTGCGCACAAAGTGTTCTCGTCGTTTGATAAAGTTTAAAATTGAGCCCCTGTAGTCACTTGGACTATTTTAACGATGTCTTTAATGACTTTTGAATGCCAGCAAGTGTCATTCCCTCAAGACTAGTATGCAGGAGCGATCTTAATATCTTAAATATCTTAATTCGTGTTCCGAAGATGAACGAAGATCTTACGGGGTTGGAACAACATGAGGGTGAGTAAATACTGACAGAATTTTCATTTTTGGGTGAACTATCCCTTTAAGTCAGCTTGAAATGCAAATTCACCCTCTCAATTTTGTTATAGATCTTATTGTAAACAAGTCACCCATAGATAGGTTTAATTTTTCACCTCGTAATGCACAATCAAAATGTCATAACTGCACCTTCAGGTGAAAATGAACTATCCAAGTCACTATACAGAGTGAAAAAGATTATTGAACGGACTTCTCTCTGGTGACGTATACAGGACTTCCAATCTTTTCGATAAACCTTCACCCCTGCAAACTCACGTTCATCTGCCTTCCACTTTTGAGAGCAACTGCAACATCTTAATATCCAATGCATAGAACCAAGTCTCTGGGCTACTTTTTTCTTTAACCCTCAGGTGCTCTTCGTTCATTTCTGACTGAAAAATTTTCTGTTTTGAAATTTTAAAAATCACAGCTTCATCGGAATGTTACGAAACCTGGTGACTTTAATGGCATTGGGTATGTGAACACACACAAAAAAATTGAGGTCATGATCCGAGCAGGCTAAGTGGTCGTAAAAAAAATAGTCACACTTGTGCTCTTCGGTCAATAATGACCGACCATAGGAAATGAATGGGAAATTGACAAAAACACAAAAACTTTGAGAATCACAATCTACAAATCGGCCACGATGCAGAAAAAAAGTGCTCAGCATTGAAGGGGTGACACTCTAAAACGTCAAGAGTGCAAAACAGACATACCCACCCACCCACACACACACACACACTTTTATACACAAAAACACCAATAAATTGTGATTAAAGAAATCTGTTTTGAATATTTAAAAATCACAGGTTCATCAGAAAATTACGAAACTTGGTGACTTTTATGGCAATAGGTATGTGAACACAAAAAAAATGAGGTCATGATTCGAGCAATTTAAGTGGTAAAACATTTTTTTTTTCTATGGCAAAAATGGACCATAAATATTGCATAAATATTAATAAGTAACATCAAATTGGCTCAAAATACAAAATTAAAAAGAAAAAATATTATTGAACAAAAATAAATTGCATTGGTTTTACTGGGATGGAGAAAGTTTCATTTTTAGGTGTCCGGTCACTTTTGACCGGGAAGATAACAAGTGTGACTCCGAAACGAAGAGCACTTGGAGGGCTAGTGGTTACACCATGATTCTACAGCTTTTTCTCTATACTGTAACCAGATGGTGCTAATTTTCTTCAAAAATTTTTTTTTCCTGAAGGCCTAGACTCTATATTATACTAAAATACTGCATTAATAATTTTTTGAAAAAAATAATATATATTTAGAAAAATATATATATTTTTCCATGGCAAAAATAGACCATAAATATTGCATAAATATTCATAAATTCAATCAAATTGTCTCAAAATACTAAATTAAAAAGAATAAATATTATTGAACAAAAATAAATTGCATTGGTTTTACTGGGATGGAGAAAATTTAATTTGTAGGTGTCCGGTCACTTTTGACCGGGAAGATAACAAGTGTGACTCCGAAACGAAGAGCACCTGAGGGTTAAATAATCTTAGATGCACGTCACAATACAGAAGAGAACATCTGTCGCTACTTCTGTTTCATCGCTACCTCTTAATAATTTCTGCTTGACTTTAATTCTGGCAGGAGGGAGAAAATCCAATATACAAACAGTTCAGAATTACACACAAAGGCTCCTTGTTCAAACTGGAAGGCTGGGATCAAGAGTTCCTCAGCATAAAGGAGCTCACCATGAGTTTAAAGTCCTCCGTGCTAAAGTCTGGAGAAGACAGTTTCACTTTGAAGAAGTGCTGCCTGCCCAGATCAGGAGGTGAGTGTATGTGTGTGTGTGTTTTCAGTTTGGCAGCCTTTACAGTCAAACCTCTGAGTCACCCTGGAGTAAATTTCTGATTAGGAAAAATTCCACAGAGGTCTTATCAGTTGGTGAGTCATCCTGTTAAGATTTTTTTGTTGTTGTTGCATTGCAGAGTTATCAAACCTTCTCGTAATGAGAAAAGGTGCAAACAGTAGCATTAAAACTGTTCTCGGATACCCTCAACCTGAGCCAACTGAGGTTTCATCAAATTAAGGACAAGGAGATTACAAAGGTATTGTATTGCACAATCAGTCGCCTACTTATTCTCACGGGCTGAGCTCTACAACACCAAACCATTGATAAGAACATGTTCATGCATTCCACTTGGGCAGATTGTACTGATGAACTGATTGCACTGATAAAATGAAAGCAGACACTTCCTTATATATCACATGTAGTTTGTCTTATGTAGGCTCCCTAAAAATCAAAATCTAAGTTTTTTTTAGCTTTTAGTGTGAATATGATAGGCTCAAGGTTATGAATAAGCTGGTGTGCTCCAAAACAGTGACAAAATTCACATTTAGGAGATAAAACATACAGTCTCTCACTTCCGTTAAAATGGATCACAGACTTGTATGACATCACCGTGGACTCTTCATCAGCTTCTGTCCCAATCGAAATGCTCTCTAGAATCTAAAACTCCGCCACCTATGCTATAAATTCCACCTGGCCAAAGCGACTGTTGACAGGTCACGGAGCGATATGGGTTAAAGATGAGAGTTTGGTTGCTCAAACGCTTGAATTTTATTCCGTTTTCCAACTACGTTGGTTAAGAATGAAATATCTAGAATTTATTTTCACGTCTACTATTGAATCCAACGTTTCATCAGCGCTCGGATTCGCTTCCATGGTGCTGTCAAGTGCGACTTGGAGTTTGTGAGATAAACTAAACGCTATTGGCTATTTGAAAAGGGGGAGGAGCCATTCAATATGTCTGCCTTAGCTTCCTGTTACAATGGAAAATATGTCAACGCATTATACAAAGCTGCTGTTCCAAGGCACTTCAGTGGGCCTTTAATCAAACTTAATGAACAATCTTTACAACATATTTTTTAGCATACAGTAATTAAAGGGTTAATCCACTTTTTTGGGAAATAGGCTCATTTTACAACTCCCCAGAGTTAAACAGTTTGAATTTTCCGTTTCGAATCCATTCAGACTGATTTTCTGATATTTAGAAGTCAGTAACAAGACAGTTTCTGGTCTCATTGACTTCCATAGTATATTTTTTTCCTACTATGGAAGTCAATGAGACCAGAAACTGTCTGGTTACTGATAGTCTTCTAAATATCAGAAAATCAGCTGAATGGATTCGAAAATGGTAAAACTTGACTGTTTAACTCTGGGGAGTTGTGAAAATGAGCCTATTTCCAAAAAAGTGGAGTATCCCTTTAACAAAAGTACAGTTTAATTGGAAATATTTGAGTTACTGTGTGGAAATAAAAACAAAACCAAAGTACAGTCGTTATGCACATTACAAAAGAGAGCAATCAGAATCATTAATAACGTTGGATATCAGGAACAGACAAATGTATTATTCTTAAAGGGCAACTCCACCCATTTGCATTAAGCTTTCCATTGTTAGAAACCCAGTTATACTATTGAATGGTCATGCAACACTTTATCATTTTCCCCTGAGACGAGAGAAATCTGCTGATTTACCTTTTCACTTCCTTCAACAATGACGCAAAAATCGTCATTTTACGTCATTGTTGGCGGAAGTGTAAGAGAGGGCGATTTCAGTAAAAAACTACAAGCCCTGAGTCCCCACTCTTTCAAACCCGCCCAATAGGGGGTTGGACCTATTGCGCTAACAGACCTATCACAGATCAGTGCCAATGCGTTTGATTTCACTGGCAGAAACGTTTTGAAAATGTGGACGAAACTACTGAATACGCTGACGGATGCGTTATGGAGGATTGGGATTAACACATTACACATCTTTTTTGGACGTGAAGCTAGCAGGCTCTTGTTCTGTGGAGAAAGCTGAGTAGTAGGGGTTACCGTCCTCTTTTTCCTGGACATGTCCGGCCGTCGATGTCCGGATTCAGCTTTTAATTTCTGAAGTCGCCATTCATTGTTTACATGTAAGTTACAGCTTTTGTTTCAATCTAACTCAATTCCTTATGATTGGTGAATCTGACTGTTGTGTTTACATGAACGCCAAACAAGTGATCGGTTGATGCGCTTTAACATTGCTAAGAAAATTCCTGCTCCTCCGTGAGAGATACGAGACCGGTAACTTACGTCTTAGGTGCCGCTCATCGGTAATCACGCCACCGGCCCTCGCGCCGTTATCCACACAGCCGGCACTCATCCCGGTCGACACAGTAAACCTGGCTCGCCTCGCGCCGTTATCCAGACAGCCGGCACTCATCCCGGTCGCACACAGTAAACCTGGCTCCGTCTCGCGCCGTTTACATACAGCTCGCACTCGTTCCGCTTGCCACAGTAAACATGATGAATGACGACTGTAGAACGCAAAAGCCGAATCGCGGACATTTTGGGCGATCTCGAAACACATTTTCGGACAGACTCATCACGGAGAATCACTAGTAGACTGTTGTTTACATACTGCGAGGTTAGCGTAGGCGTGGCCTCCTGAGGGCAGCGAAGCAAATGAATTCTGGGAGTTGATGTTTTTCATTCACATAAGCCAAAAATACATTTTCTGTCTTTCTCAGTCTAGAAAGCTCCAAATTAAAAAATAATTTCACATTTCTTCTACATAAATGACCCATTTTAAATACACATTCATCTTTCCAGAGGTGGAATTGCCCTTTAAAGTCACATATATTGAAGTTCACTGATATGGTTAAATTGAAGACGGCACAAGTCATGTTCAAAGGAAGAAATAATCGACTTCTGAGAAATGTACAAAAAATGTTTCTGGAAAGGCAGGGTGGGTATAGCTTGAGGGAAGAATTCAACTTTAAACAGCTTAAAATAAGAACAACTCTAAAAAGTATGTGCATCACTATTTGTGGGGTGAGGTTGTGGAATAAAAACACTATTAAAAGGATATGAAGAGGAACAGAGGTAATTGTGAGTGTGGGTTATAATACTTATTGCATTGGGATATGTGAATATAGGGTGAAGAGTTGCTTGGTGCAAAATGTAAAAGTTGGTTTGGTGTTAAATTATGCTGTTTTTTTATTTATTTTAAATTTTGCTATGAATATAAAATGATATATTTAGAGTTATATAAGGGGTGGGGAAAATAATAAGCTTCTGCTTCATCCCGCTCCTTTTCGAACATGATGTAATTATTGTTATAATACTTTATAGATATTGTGTTTTTTTTTTTTTTTTTTTTTTTTTGGGGGGGGGGTTCCCGCTATGTTACAACATATTTATTGTACAATATCTTATAATACATACATTTACAATTATTTACAATATACAATATTTTTAATAAATAAAATTACAATATATAAATAATAATAATAAATAAAATAAAAAATAATAATAAAATAATAAATAATAATAAATAATAATAAATAAATTTACAATATACAATATTTTTAATAAATAAAATAAATAAACTGTGCACAAAAAAATATTATATAATATACAATAAAAAATTAAATTAACTTTACAAATTATTTTTCACTGACATTGTTTTTTTAAGTACAGTAATTTTATAAGTGGCAGAATATTTTGTTGTGTTAGAAATGACATCATGATTGAGGGATAGTCGTAATTTGTTCTCAAATTTATGCACATAATTTTCATAAAAATATGGCTCATAAAATACCCATAATTGACGAAACACCTGTTTACCTTTTTTTATGTACACAGGAGCAGCATCTGGGACGAGGGCACCAGGACCAACATTTACTCAGGCTGGCTGAAGATACACGGCTCACTGGAGGATGACCCCAACGAATACAATAACAATCACCGCAACGTAAAAGGCATCCGGGTCGTCCTTAAATTTCTGGACCAGAGCCATAAGGACATAGCGCTAGTAAGAGTTGTCTGGTTGGGAATTGTACGATAAAAACAATGGCAAAAGCATGATGTTGTCTCATTTTTGTCTAGGCATTCTTTGAGACAGCTAGTCTCATGAGTCAGGTGTCACACTGTCATCTGGTCTTTGTGCATGGGGTTTCAGTCAAGGGATCTGAGAGTGAGTGGCGTGCCCTTTTTAACTTCCTCTTTAAAGGGCGCTTGTGTCGTAATAGCTGTTTTTTTGTTGAGCTCCTTTTTTATGCACAGCCTGTACTTTATCATCCGTCATACACATGCATCTGTTGACTGGACTGTTTTTATTTGAACAGACATCATGGTGGAGGAGTTTGTGGAGTTCAGCCCATTAGATGTGTTCCTGCACAGAGAGAAGGGTCGTGTCACTCCTCAGTGGAAGTTTACTGTTGCTAAACAGCTTGCCAGTGCTCTTTGCTATCTTGTGAGTGTTGAATTTAATATGCGACTTTTAAAATGGAACAAATTGCATTCATAATTGACAAAAATAAATCACTCTGACTATTCGAAATTATTAGTCTGTGTTAGAATGAATAACAGGAATATTATCTGATTTCACCACAAAACAAAAGAAAAAAACATGACCTATTTATCGTAGGGACATTTATATTAAAAAAAAATTAACGCATTTTGAAATTTTAAGTTTAAAATCATATCAGATCATATTACTATGGATGCTTGTTTCCACCACTGATTAAACAAAAAAAATAATAATAATAAAAGTGAATTTTAACTCACAAATTGCGAAATATAAAGTCACAATTCTGAGGAATAAGTCGCAATTGTGAGATATAAAGTCGCAATTCTGAGGAATAAAGTCACAATTGCGACATATAAATTCAATTCTGGAAATAAAGTCGCAATTGCAAGATGTAAAGTCGCAATTCTGAGAAATAAGGTCGCAATTGTGAGAAAAAAAAAAACAATTGCGACTTTTAATCTCACAATTCTGACTTTTTCCTCAGCAATTGCGAGTTTACATCTTGGCAATTTTGACTTTATAACACATAATTGCAAGTTTATATCTCGAAATTCTGACTTCTTTTCTCAGAATTGTGAGATATAAACTCGCAATTGCGAGTTAACAGGCTAATTCTAAGGGAAAAAAGACTAACTTTTTTTCCCCTCAGAATAGTTTAAATCTCTCAATTCTGACTTTATATCTCACAATTCTGACTTTATAACGCGCAATTCTGACTTTATAACGCGCAATTCTGACTTTATAACTCGCAATTCTGACTTTATATCTCAGCAATTCTGACTTTATATCTTGCAATTTTGACTTTTCATATCTCGCAATTTTGACTTTATAACATAGAATTCCGACTTTATATCACGCAATTCTGACTTTATATCTCGCAATTCTGACTTTATATCTCCAATTTCTGACTTTATATCTTGCAATTACCGACTTTATATCTTACAATTCTGACTATATAGCACGCAATTACTGACTTTATATCTCGCAGTTCTGACTTTATATTCTCTGCAATTACGACTTTATATCATGTATTTCTGACTTTATATCACGTCAATTCTGACTTTATATCTCACAATTTCTGACTTTATATCTAGCAATTCTGACTTTATATCTTGCAATTTTCTGACTATATAACATGCAATTACGACTTTATATCTCGCAATTCTGACTTTACATCTCGCAATTCTGACTATATATCACGCAATTTTGACTTTATATTTCGCAATTTCTGACTCTATATCACGCAATTCTGACTTTATATCACGCAATTCTGACTTTATATCACGCAATTCTGACTTTATATCACGCAGTTTTGACTTTACATCAAGCAATTTTGACTTTATATCTCGCAATTCTGACTCTATATCATGCAATTCTGACTTTATATCTCGCAATTCTGACTTTATAATCACGCAATTCTGACTTTATATCACGCAATTTTGACTTTATATCTCGCAATTCTGACTCTATATCACGTAATTTCTGACTTTATATCACGCATTTCTGACTTTATATCACGCAATTCTGACTTTATATCACGTAATTCTGACTTTAAATCTCGCAATTCTGAGAAATAAAGTCAAAATTGGGAGATATAAAGTCGCAATTGTGAAAAAAAGTATTTGGCGGAAACAAGCTTCCATATATTACACCTCTAAATCAAAAGAGAAAAAAATGTTATCAAAAGAAATTTATGCATAAATAAAGTCTGTTTTAATGACATTTTCATGCATTTTACGTGAACATGCTTTTTAACATATTTTCTAGTTTAAAATGTTCATTTGTAAGCCTTTTAAGAAATTACAGACATTACACGTCAAAATCATATGAAAAATTGTTTTAGAAATTGTGTTAAGGAAATTGAAATTTCGTAACATTTTTGCATTGTATGGTAATTGATCAGACCAGTGAACATTACTGTAATGTAAATGAAGGTAAAATTGTTAATGCATAGCTAGCCTTGGATTTTTTATTTAAATTTTTTTTTTTTTGTGAGATTGACCCATCACATTGTCCTTCACAGGAGACAAAGCGCTTGGTCCATGGTAATGTCTGTGGCAAGAATATTCTGGTGGTCAGGAAGGGTTTGGAGGAGGGCTCATCCCCTTTTGTGAAGCTCAGTGACCCAGGAATTTCTCTCTCGGCTCTGTCTCGTGGAGGTAACCAAGAACTGTTGTTATTCACACAATACATCGTACATCGAAGTTGAGTACATCCTGTCCTTCTCTATCTGTGTCATTTTTCTAGTTACTTTACTCCGCTTGTCACTACTGTTTACTTCATCAGATTCTCTCATGGTTGATAGAACAGGAAGCTACAAACCAACCACTTCCTAATGGTGATGCTCACTTCCTTTAGTCTAGCACGTTTTTGAATGTCAAGGATGATCACATTAACAGCACTGAAGCAGCTGTCCAGAAGTATTAAACCATTTATGCCACCCTACCAATGAATTAGCAACACACTAAACCTTCCCAGCTCATAATAAGATCATAATGGCAGGGTTTGGAGAGGAAAGAACCGCTCACGTTTACTCCAGAACATGCCTAATATGCTTGTGTTTTTATGTGCAGAGCGTGTGGAGAGAATCCCGTGGATCGCCCCAGAGTGTATCGCCGACGGGGCCCGTATAGGAAGCGCTGCCGACCAGTGGAGCTTTGGAGCAACTTTATTGGAAATCTGCAACAATGGAGATCTTCCCATCAGTGGTAGCACACTGCCTGAGGTACGGCTTCCTCTAGCTGTGTACCTGACAACCCACACTCTCAACGCTTGCTCACAAGCTCTCCTCTGTCTACAGAAAGAGCGATTCTATGAGACACAGAGTCGCCTGGCGGTGCCGTCATCTCAAGAGCTGGCCACCTTCATCAGCATGTGTCTGACCTACGACTCTGCCGCACGGCCATCATTCCGGGCCATTCTGAGAGAGCTGACTGAGATTCAGATTAAAAGTGAGGTTTTAACGCAGTGAAATCATGCATGCTGTGAGGTTTTCTATTTATTGTATTTATCATTGAAGCCAGTTTTCCAATGTCGGGCCAAACCGTTCTCGTCTCGCCTGAATGGATATGGATTCGAGCTCTTTTTAATGCAATACAAACGCGTCAGTTGTTGCCTTGGTAGCGCAAGAGTTTACAGATGTTATGCGAAGTAAATAGTGAGCACATATATGATAATCGGATATTTCTATTATTAACTTGTGTTTACGGCACTCAATTAGCACTCTTGGCCATCTATAGAGAAACAATGGACAGGTCACTAATCATGAGTGGTTACGTCACTACACGCATTCTACTAGCCAATTGTGCCAAGGTCAGTTTGTAATCATGCTGTGCATTTCCAAGCTAAAATGGAAATGTAACTGAAACCGTTCGCCCAGACGGAGAAAAAGCGAGATAGTCCTCACTGCAGAACACAAAATCCAGGGGAGGAGTTGGATCTGGATCCAACTCCTCCCACCTTACATATACCTAATCCTACCCATCTCCGCCCCCTGACCCTAACCCCACCCCTAAACCCTACCCATCTCCGCCCCCTGACCCTAACCCCACTCCTAATCCTACCCATCTCTGCCCCCTGACCCTAACCCACCCCTGACCTTACCCATCTCCGCCCCCTGACCCTAACCCCACCCCTAATCCTACCCATCTCCGCCCCCTGACCCTAACCCCACCCCTAATCCTACCCATCTCCGCCCCCTGACCCTAACCCCACCCCTAATCCTACCCATCTCCGCCCCCTGACCCTAACCCCACCCCTAATCCTACCCATCTCCGCCCCCTGACCCTAACCCCACTCCTAATCCTACCCATCTCCGCCCTCCATCACGTTTACACTGTGACCTGTACATTTTTGCCTGGAGCTGAAGCTTTTCATTGATCTTCTCAACAATAAAATTAATTATATAACCCTCCAATACATAGTTAAGGCCCTTTAGGTGACTTTGAGATGATATATAATCTTTCTGTCTTCTGAAAATCACCAATTGACTCCTGTGAAATGTGTCCTTCTGTGTAATACTAGGGACACAAGATGAACCAGTATCTGTCAAACTCAAGTATAGTGTAAGTCAAGTATAGTATTAAAGTTAGGCCTTACAGTATTTTTTTAAGTTGTTGGAGCCTAGATGTTATTATAGTAATGTTAATTAAAATAAGAAAAAGTGTAAAGGTTAATCAGTAAGAAATATATTAAAATAAAACAATTTTTTTACCAAAACAGTTATTCCATAACAAAAGATCAGTTAAAATGAGCATTTCTGGTTTTCGACCCAGTGCGTCCAAAAAGTTAATTTTTAATACCAAGAATTTTAATTTCAGTGCATTACTGTTTTAGTATCAGCTGATATCACTTTTTTCTGATTAACACTTTTTATATCCCATGTAACAAAATGACTAAACAATAGATTCAAATGTTAATGTCTTTGAAGCATTTTTTGTTGTTGTAAAGAATACTGATTTATATTGTCAGCCATAATTTTGTTTATCAAGCATAATCAGTATGGACCAAATTGTAGATGTTAATGCATCCCTAGGTAATACTATGGTACTTAAATAATACTATATTCACGTTTTATAGTATTTATATTGTAAAATGCAATGTTAAATAAAATTAAAAAAAGATTTTGTTTGCGACTTCAGAAATGTTTATGCTATTCTCTTCCTCAAAAGATCCAGACATTTCATCCGAATGCGAGTCACTTCCAGACAGAGACCCCAGCATCTTTTACAAACGTTACCTAAAGAAGATCAGGGATCTGGGAGAGGTCAGTTTACGGTTTCTGTGTTCAGATCTTACCGTCATATGGCAGTTTCATATAATACTGTGTGACCTGCTTACAGGGACATTTCGGAAAGGTGATGCTGCACGTCTATGACCCTGCCAATGATGGAACAGGAGAATATGTGGCAGTGAAGGCCTTGAAACAAGAGACTGGAAGTAACCTTCAGGATTCCTGGATGAAGGAGATCGAAATACTCAAATCACTTTACCACAACAATATTGTCAAATACAAGGGGTGTTGTACTGAACTGGGTGAGCAAAACTACTAATATGAATACTTCAAAATCTAGGAAAATGGACTGATTTTGAATCTTGAATAACAACCCCAAATTCACTGACTATAATAAGCAGCAAATCAAGTGATTCAATAGAAAATATGTCATCTACTCATGCAAAATGTGATGCCACACTCATAGTGTAGCACATGTGGTATTTTGTTTTAGGTGGACAGGTGGTACAATTAATCATGGAGTATCTCCCATTGGGAAGCCTCAGAGAGTACCTGCCTAAACACCGGTTGGGAATTGCACAAAGTCTCCTGTTTGCACAACAGATCTGTTTGGTGAGGAATTCAGACCCATTAAAGTCATACTGAAGCCAACTGATAGTCCTCCTTACTCTTCTAATTTATCCCGTATTGTCCAATCTGGACTCCTGCACCTGTAGGGGATGGAATATCTGCACACCCAGCGGTACGTCCACCGGGATTTGGCCGTACGAAATGTTTTGGTGGAGAATGAAGGTGTGGTTAAGATCGGGGACTTTGGCTCTGACGAAGTACATTCCCGAAGGAGAGATCTACTATCGTGTTCGTGAGGACGGAGACAGTCCTGTGTTCTGGTAAGCAGTGATGGCTAGAGGCTTGGGGAGATGGATAATGTTCTCTAATGGTGATAACATCTTGGAGAATGCTTTCATCAATAAAACATGGTCTGTTAATGGATTTATGGACGTTATTAGACATAATGTGGTGTCACACAGTGAAAGCATAAGTATGTTTGATATCGATGGACACAGAGATCGTTAGAATAATCGAATGAATCCACAGAAACTTTTTGGTCTTCCTGTAGTCAATAATTATATCCCTTAAAACTCATCTTTGATCACCAAAATGACTTATTTAAACCTTGAATTCCTTGAAAAAAAAAAAGAAATCTTAATGCTTTAAAATAGCTGGAATATAACTCTACAGCCTTGAAACATTTAGTACACATAGTTTTATGAATATGCAAATTAGCCCCGCCTCCACTCACACCAGCTCAGAGATCCACTCGTTGATGATCACACGTTGACCTGGGTTGCGTTTCCCGTGCAACTATGTACTTCGCTGCTTCACTACCATAGTACGACGCATCATTGGAGAAATCAACTAGCTGAGTCGTGACTGTTTCCCGAAACCCATTGTCGCAAAGTATCGTTCAACCACGTTGGTTTCGCACGTGTTGGAGTAATAACTACTTTTAATAAAACTGTTTGAGATCCAATTAACGCTAGATTTTTTTTAACATAAATTACAAACATGTCATCTGAGGACTATGTCTAATTGTTCTCAGTTATTTTGCTTATTACCAGACTCAATATTTGGCTCGTTCTTACATAGTAGAGCATGTTCGCACATGCGCACTCTTCAAAATTGGTACTTTAAATCTTTTTAAAAACTAAAAGATGTCAATCACATTTGTATGTATTCTAAATAAAAGGCACCGGTTGTACTGAGACAACCAAGACAATCAAGATAAGGATTTATTACGTCCAAATGTGATGCAATATAGAAACGATGCTTCTAACCACAGGTCAAGAGCTGTCGTTCAAACACACAACTTTGCGATGCTGTTTGCGAATGTTCGTTAGAACGATTGTTTCGGGAAACACCGACTCGTTGAACTGATAACGACAGAAATTGCGACCATTGTTGTCTAACAATGCTTTCGGGAAATGCACCCGTGATTGGTTACAAGGTAGTTTGTAAAATCAGAAACACCAGCAATTTCAAACAGGGTTTTTGAGGTTCACTGCAGTTTTAAGGAGAAAATACTCACATAAAAAAAAAACTTGATTTAAGTTCATTTAAATTCACTTTGACTTTAAATTCATCTCTGGGCTTAAAACAAACAGAGCGGTTATTTCAAAGCATGTAATTTCTTGGCTTTTTTTAGGTATGCCATCGAGTGCCTGAAGGAGAGCAAGTTTTCCTTTGCCTCTGATGTTTGGTCTTTTGCTGTGACCCTCTATGAGATTTTGACCAACTGCAATCATCGCCAAAGCCCGCCTTCGGTAAGTCTCGTTTTTATGTCAAGTTTTGTATTGTATTAAAAGTGCAATTACATAAAGAAAATTACATTCAGTGCAATTACATTCGGTTTTACATAAAGAAATGAATGGCACAGTTTCCATATACACTACTGTTCAAAAGTTTGGGATTTTTATTTTTTTTTAGAGTTTTTGTAAAACGTTTCTTCTGCTTATTAAGTCTGCGTTTATTTGATCAAAGATACAATAAAAACGGTAATGTTGAGAACTATTATTACAATTTAAAATAATTGTTTTGTATTTTAAAATATTTTGAAATGTAGTTTATTTGTGTGATCAAAGCTGAATTTTTTAGCATTATTACTCCAGTCTTCAGGGTCACATGATCCTTCAGAAACCACTCATGATGATTTGCTGCTCAAGAAACATTTCTTGTTTTTGTTATTATCAATGATATTAAAATTTCACTTTTGTTGACGTGGGAAAACGAGGGATGTACCGATCTGAACATTTTGCCAGAGACAAAATGATTATTTATTTGCTTTTGGTGTAGTGTGGAGTGGGTAAAACTGTTTTTAATAGTTGAAGCCTCGCGGAGCCACCATTGTAGCAGAACTTCACCTGCTGTTAGCATCCCATTGACTCCCATTCATTTTGGCGTTACTTTGACGAATAAAAACTTGACATCTGAGGCGTCCAAAGACTCCATTTGTCCATTATTTGTTTCTAAAGAAACACGACAATGTATTAAAGGCTCCATTACCTTGTATCTTACGTTATGGCCCCGTATAAGCAGTTTTTGTAAAAGTAGGCTAACGGTTGTGTCATAACGAATCGACTTTTCGTCGCACACAGAAATTAACGTATAGACAGGAGGAGAAGCTCGCAGGCAATCGGGGGACGTGGAGGTATAAAGTCCGATAAAGTCAAGGGAGAAGCCCATAGAGAGTCATAAAGTAGCTCATGGACAGCTAATACTCACTCTCTCCGTCTCTGTGAGATTTGGAAGGGAATTATTCAGATTAGCTACTAGAAGACATACAGGTTGCTCACGTGACAGATTAGTTTGACCTGCGCAGTACGCCTGGCGATCAGCTTCAATTTTCTCTGTTGAAATCAATGGGGTCGCTGTGCCCAGTTCTTTTACTGTCTATGGTTGATTTGCGCTAGTCTAACACCGTCGAACTATAAAAAAATGGAACGACTGGATGAACATTTTTTAAACCAGGCCCGATGTCCAAAATTCTGACCACCCCTCCCCCTTTAAAGAGCAACATGCAGGTTGGACACCCCTATATAGCATAGTGTATGTTGACGATAAAACAACTAGATTTTCTGAACTGGAGTAATATATATCATTAACGATATTTTGAGAAAAATTGTGATAAAATAACTCCCGCGTCTACGACGCACTAACCAGAAGTGACGATCGTCGAGGGAATCTGTTCAAGTTCAGGCTCAGGTTACAATGGATGTGAACCACGAAACCGCGTCTCTCCGATATTGACGAATATGCCTATGATGGCCCACAGGCATATAATTATGAGCCTCCTAGGCGAGATAGAAGTCAGGGGAGATCGGGGGATGAACAATGGGCAGAGGAGAGAAGTAACGTTAGAGTTGTGGTGTCGAGAAAACCAGTGGCAAATAGGGCAAGTGAGTTCATGTAAGTTAGCACCGTGGCTAACGCTGGTTCATCTACTGTATGGCTAGTACCTTGGTGTTTTGTAATAAATCTGCTTTAGCAAACATACATTCGACTTTGTTCTTGATTAAACATCCATTTAGATTGTCTTAATTTAAGCCAGCAACATTTTGTCTTCTCATATTCTACGCTGACAGTGATTATGCAGTCCATCCAAGCTGGTTAGCACTATCTCACATTGACTAATGACCATGCCATAACAACAAATAAATAATGCTTTTCAAATGCAGTTACTGATCCCATTTAAAGCGAGTGAAATGTGCGCCACAAACGACCGAGTGTGTGTGGTAACAGACGCGGCAGTGAAGTCTGCTCTATTCACCTGCACATAACGCACCCAAGACCAAAAAGCCTTGTTTTTCCTAGAAGGAAAATGATGGATATGATGTCCTGACAGGCTGGAATTCGTGCAACACGCACAAACACCATAATTTACCATTATGGCTTCTCTAAAACTCGATCTAAAACTTTCTGTCTCTCACTACTGCTCAAACTACATCAACACCCAGCAATGAGAAGTGTACCGCGAGCTCATTTGTTTTCCTCGGGCTACGTCATATGACGCGTTGCTTGCGGGAAAGGCGTATTCCAGAGCCTAACGGATTTTCATCAAAATCTCGACATCAAATGAGATTTCATTAGTAATTTTTACATATGTGTTTTTAAAAGACCTCTGCAGACAATTTAAAGTATTAGAAATAAATTCAACCTGCATGTTGCTCTTTAAGCTGATAGATGTATGACTTTGTTTTTCATAGAAATTCTTTGAGATGATGGGATTGGTCCATGGTCAGATGACTGTGGTTAAACTTATTAGCCTCCTGGAGAAAACGAGAGATTGCCGTGCCCTCGAGACTGTCCCCGTGAGGTATAGTGTGAAACTAAGCGGCACATATATTCATAAATACAAAAATTCGTACAAGTTTATTCTGAATGACCTATGAATCACAGCTTCATTGCATGAATCCTTATTGCAGGTTTACTTACTGATGGAGCAATGCTGGGACTTCAACCCTGGGCAGCGTCCATCGTTCAAATTCCTGGCCAATTCTTTTGAGGAAATCCTGGGAACATACAGACTGCAACCGTCTGTGCAGCTCGCTCAGCTTAACCAAAGCTGACCTCTCTCTCTCTCTCTCTGTGCTGTTCTCACAGCCTGCAACCACAGCACTTCACTGTGAGCCTGACCACACTTGACTGTTCATGTCATTGGCCCATATTTTAAGAAAAGAGGATGTTTTATACAAATGTTCTGTTTAAAGAAACCCACATACTATACCTCTTTTTTCCACCGAAACTTCGTGCTGGAGTCAGCGCTCGGATCTGCAAACCTCCCTAGTGAGGTGAACGGTGACATAATACTGTATACAGCTATTTATTTCAGATTGGATGGGGAAAATAAAGTGCTTAGCGCAACTGCATGAAAAAAATAGCAACTGTGTTTGTCAACAATTTTATATATATACACTACCGGTCAAAACGTTTAAGATCGGTAAGATTTGTTATGTTTTTAAAAGAAGTCTCTTCTGCTCACCAAGGCTGCCATTTTTTGATAAAAAATACACAAAAAACACAGTAATATTGTGAAATATTATGACAATTTAAAATGACTTTTTTATGTTAATATATATTAAAATGTAATTTAGTCCTCTGAAAAAAGCTGAATTTTCAGCATCATTACTCCAGTCTTCAGTGTCACATGATCCTTCACAAATCACTCTAATATGATGATTTTATGCTCCAAAAACATGTATGATTATTATCCATGTTGAAAACAGTTTTTTACATTTTATTTCAGGATTCTTTGATGAATAGAAAGTTCAAAGAACAGCATTCATTTAATTAGAATCTTTTCTAACATTATAAATGTCTTTACTGTAACTTTTGATCAATGTAACTCATCCTTGATGAATAGAAGTATTGATTTCTTATTTATTTCCCCCAAAAATAAAATACAAATTCTTACTGACCCCAAACTTTTTAAAGGGTAGTGTTTAATGTAACAAAATCTTTCCATTTCAGATAAAAGCTGTTCTTTTGAACTTTCTATTCATCAAAGAATCCTGAAATAAAAATGTATAATACATGGATAATAATCATACATGTTTTTGGAGCATAAAATCATCATATTAGAGTGATTTGTGAAGGATCATGTGACACTGAACACTGGAGTAATGATGCTGAAAATTCAGCTTTTTTCAGAGGAATAAATTACATTTTAATATATATTAACATAAAAAAGTCATTTTAAATTGTCATAATATTTCACAATATTACTGTGTTTTTTGTGTATTTTTTATCCAAAAATTGCAGCCTTGGTGAGCAGAGAGACTTCTTTTAAAAACATAAAAATCTTACCGATCTTAAACTTTTGACCGGTAGTGTGTATATACATATATATGGAGCGGAGCAATGGGAGGGCTTGTTTATTTTGGGTGTCAGTTTTAAATATCAAGTGTTTCTCTGAAATCGCTTACTGCACCTTTGTCTTGCTGTTAATCCGTAACCAAAGAATGCATAGATGTGAACATTATTCATTCCTTAATCGAGGTAACTTTATCGTGTAAATACTCTGAGGAATGTTTGCTTGCTTTCTGCTTTTATTGGGGGTAAGCAAAGACTATGACATTTGGAAGACCTTAAGAATATGAATTTAGATGTTTACAGTACAATATAAATGCCGCTTTGAATGTCTTTCTTTTTTATTTATATTTTTTCTTTCTTTTTAAATGTGCAATTCTACTCATGTTTTATGGCCTTTTGTACACCATCTTGTGTGAAATGATATTGTCTTAATTGTGCAACTGAATGTATCTATAAAAACTATTTTAATAAATGTAATTATTGTTGACAATTTTTGAAAGTGTATACAAAATTAAACATTTTGGGATGCATCTTGCTTTTTTATTACTGGATTCTTTTAGATGTTCATTCATGATCAGTCAAATTGATCTATTTTGTAAATGCCTGCAGATCTTGTGAAGGATGAATATGTTTTTTTTTCCTGACATCACAATATGGAACATATTGATATATTAATATTTTTATAATATTAACTGTATATACAAAATATTTCTATTAGTACTGGCGGCAGACAAAGTCTTAATTGTTGGAGATTTTAATATCCAAGTATGCATCTATACATCTCTATTACAGCATTTTGTTGCTCCTGTGTGCTTCAAGAAGATTACAATAATGGTAATATCCATTCGCTTTCAGAGGAGAATGCCCTCTCTCCATTCTTTCACCTGATGAAGTTGGTTTCCTTGCCACTGTCAACTCGTGCTTGCTTAGTTGGGAAGTTGGGAACACTTACTATTCAACAACATTATTGATTTGACTGCACACTATTGGATGAAAACTGAACTGAGATGACGACGGCATCACTGTTTTCCTGCAGAGCTGAATTATAGATTAAATTAATTTAATCTAATAAATTAAATAATAAATGAATTAATTTAATGATGATCTTTACAACTAAACTACACTGAAACTAAATCAACACTGAACTGATTTCAGCTCAACCATTTTCCTGTTATCAATGTAAACTGCTAAAAAAAGCAATTCAATTATATATATATATATATATATATATATATATATATATATATATATATATATATAGCTATTTTTTGTCGTTTTACAGTGATAGTATATATATAAATAATAAATAACATTTAATAAAAAATAAATAAAGGTGACTTGACCATGAGGACAATTGGGTGCTTAATAGTCTGACCTGGCAACCGATCATTGTAGAAAACCATAGACTAAGTAAAAAACAGACAACTGAAAAAGAATTACCTATCTCAGGGTATTAACAAAAACAACAACAGTGCTCTACTACAGTCTAGAAGATGTCTGTAATAATAGTAATAATGTAATACATAATAGACTAGAGTGTCTATTCTTTAGTTTGAATAGCATTTTATGTGTAGGACAATATTGTAGGGCCTTATAATTTCTGCGATCACAGAATAAAAAGCACACTCTTTTTACAACTAAAATCACAGTAAAGGGTAAAAAAAAATGAATTCCCAAAAATTAAAACGGAAAAAATGGAATTTGCAAAAATTAAAAAGGAAAAAAACGGAATTTGGGAAAAAATAAAATGGAATTTGGGAAAAAATAAAACGGATTTTATAGGGCCCTAATAGAGAGCCTAAGTCCCTCCCTTTCCGGTTCGACCACCATGGGACCTTATATCGGAAAAATATTGAATGGTAGTCAATGGCGAGAGATAACAAATATTTTGATTTCGTTTAAATTGATCCCTGAATTACACATATGATGTTTGTCAATTTAAAAGACACATTTTAAAGTCAAGAAAGTCGCAGTTTGATGTAAAACTGTTGAGATATAAGACTGTGAAAATACGTAATTACAAAGACTACAAACCCCAAAGGCGCACATTTTCTCTAATGAATGAAGCGAACTTTACTGAGGCTGTGTCATAGTTTCTATAGTCTTCCGTTATAATCGTAACGTTACCGTCATGAGTGTGTTGTTCCAGACTGCACACACACACAGCAGCTGATCTCGCTTGTTGTTTCGCCTCCCGGGAAATGTAGTTCATTGAGGGTTTTTCACATAAAACTAAAAGTTACTCTTCTGTTTTATGACGAACTGCGACTTTCTTGGCTTTCATAATTATCTTTTAAATTGACAAACATCATATGTGTAATCCAGGACACAGTTCAGATGGAATAAAAAGATAAGTTATCTCTCGCCATTGACTACCATGCATTGTTTTTCCGAAACAAGGTCCCATGAACCGGAAGCGGAGGGCGGGACTTAGGCTCTCTATATTGTACACACTGTACATTTGCACAAAACAATGTACAGGCTGTGCATTTGACATATTCTCAGGTATTTAAATGTTTTAATACAAAGAGCAAAAACTAGAATAATAAAACAAAGAAAAGGTGATTTTGTGTGTGTGTGTGTATTTTAAATGATGGTATCTGGCAACCCACCTGTTGTGTGTTCAAATCTGAGACGTGACTCGTTGGCCCCGCCCCTCACGCCGAAAAAGAAAAACGCATTTCGCCTCGACCAATCAGCAGGCGAGTTCCTCGCATGTGTGTATCTGTTTAAACTGGCCAAAGCAAACGAACAGTGCGAGCACACAAACTTCCACACGGAGACATGGCGGCCGTAGTGTCCGTTAGCTCAGCTGCCAAAGACGAGAAATCCTTCACTGGTGCCAATTTTGCCACGAATACACTCTATACAGGTTACGACCAAGCAGGCGAACATGAAAACTGGGAGTATGAAACTGGCAAACAAGTTGAATCGGACGCCGCCGATAAGGGTTCACCGGCGGGTAGTGACTGTTCGCGACGGCTCGATGATGAACTGACGGCCCTCAGTCCAGAAGAGATTGCCAGCCGTTTGGAAAGAACAAGAAGAGAGTTTTATAATCGGCGAAAAAATAATAATAAAGAACCTCCCCGTCGACATCAGCAATCAGGTTTGTAACGTTAGTTAACTTTTATGTAACTTAACTTGGTGGACATTTGGACGGGCATCCCATGCTCGATCCATCAACCGTTTCGGTTATCGCTGACTCAGTAACTTAAGTTACGTTTGTTAACGGACTAGATTTTTACAGTGTTTTGATGTGTGCTGTGTCAATGTGAATGGTCAGTGTTTCAGAGAGATGCTTTGACCACACCGAACCTCGTGTCATCGCAGCCATTAAAGAGCCACGGGATGGAGTCCAATAGGAGTTGTGTAACGTCAACTGAATTGAATGTTGCTTGACCGTTCATTTGATTGAAGGCAAGCTGAATGCCCGGATGGTGATAACGTTACACAGGCACAGCTTGTTTAAATTGTTATATGTTCGCTGCTTCATTTTAATATTTCATATTTCTATAACAACTCTCAATATCTGACGCTTAACGTTAAATATAAAAATATTGGCCATTTCCATTAAGTTTCTTATCATTAATGTTAACGTTACTGTTCAAACTGTTGTTTACCAAAGTCTGGCAAGCAGTTTTGACGCTCAAATTTTTTATTTATTTTTTAATTTTGTCTATTTTATTAATGAGCAGTAATAGTGACTAGTAACTACCTTTTTCACTAGTGCTTATTTATTAGATAACGTTACCACTAACTTTACTCGGTTCAGGATCAGTGTTGGGTAAGTTACTCTAAAAAAATATTAGCTGCTAATTACACCTAAAACAGTTTATTTAGGTTACTGTACTAATTACACTCTAAAAAAATAATTTTGGATTATTTATTACTAATTACTGTCTAAATACCATATCACCCTTCACCAGTTGAGCAATACAAGGATAGACATGAAACTGCTCTTTTAATTCTTTTAAATAAACAATATATAATTGCATAAATTATTCTTGAACTGACCAAAGTGTGTTAAGGGAGACGGTTACCCTAAATTTTGTTGTTAAATATCGTATAGAATTATTTTGTTGTCTAAACAGTATTTAGCGTTACATCAGAACTCACTAAACTACAGAAAAATTATGCATAGTCCCTTTTCTTTTTAAAGGGAAAGGTAATTACTGACTCCCAACACTGTTCAGGAGTACTGGATGACACTAGAATCTGTGTGGTAAAAGCATCTCTCTGAAACTGATCATCCGCCTTCACATTGACACAGCGGATTCAATTTCTGATGCCAAAGTTCATAGGGGTCAGTTGGTTCTTGTTCTTTGTGCATGTGGTTCTCTTAGGAAAATGCTTGATTCATGGGGAAAACGCGTGTGTGCGTGCGCACGCGCCTCTGGTATTGTCCAGATAGGAATGGGAGCAGCGAGGTCGACAAAGGACTGAAGGCGCTGAAACAAAACGTTTTGCTTTCACTGAAACTAAAAGAAAGTGCTGGTTCATAGTATGGTAACATGTAGGAAGCCTGAAAGTAAAAGTGAAAAGCATTCGTTTATAAATCCCTCAATCATAATAACCACTGAACGCCAATTATTTGTGACCCTTAAAAATGAGTCGTGGCAATAGAGATGAGAGCTGAGCTATTCGATTAGTTATGATCTATTGTATGACTTTAGTTGTGCATGCAAAATGGATACTGTGATTGTGCGATGAATGAAAGTCTTCTATTGTGGTGACAATGTGTTTGTTTGTTTTCTATTGTCTTTCTTTAGGAGGTGCATGAACTGTTAAGCAACTATGATTTGAAGTACTGCTTTGTGGACAAGTACAAAGGGACAGGTGTGTATGACTCATTATCATGTGAATGGACTTTTTTTTTTGGTAGATATTGGCAACATTTTGCATCATTCTGAGCCGATTAAATGTTTGTTTAGCAGCATCTGTTCAGGATTTTAGCTGTGCTTTAAAGGTGCTTGTTTTGGTCTTAGGCATCCTATTTATTTTAGTTTTTTAACTTTCTTAATTTTTTTTTTTAAGCAAAGATGCTTTAAATGTATGACAAATGACAGTAAAAAGATTTATAATGTTACAAGTTTCTCTTTTAAAAAAAAGATGAATTCTAAAAATAAAATGTATGGCAGTTTCCACAAAATACGAAGCAGCACAACTGTTTTATGAGCATTTGATGATATTATATGATATAATAAGATATAAGATAAGACTTTAAAAAGCATTGTAAAAAGAAGGTATTTGCAAGGTATAGAGAGGTAGACGGTTATTAGTTAGGTGATCATTTATTTGTATTTTTTAATTTAATTTTTTATTATCGTTTATTTATATGTTTATGCAATTTATTATTTACAATGTATATAAATATGGGTAAATATGTATGTTATTTTTGGTATTTGGTGTGCAGAGACGAATAGATCAATATGTTCAATCAACCGGTTAATTAATTATTAAAAAGTAGTGGAGATGGGGTAGGATTGAATAAGCTCATGCTTCTTCCTAGTGCTGGGCGGTTTGACCAAAAATTGATATCACGTTTTTTTTCAAAATCATAACGGTTTTTCGGTTCGGTTTTTTTATTTATTTTATTTTTTTTATGCATAGTCAGGTGTTCAATGCATTTTCTACTGGTTAAGAGAGGAATTACTGCAGTAAATTGTAGGGCTGTATTCAACCAAAGAAATCCTTAGTCGACCAAGGTCTTGTCCTGCGCGACGATTAGTCGACTAAAAAAAAAACGGATGTTTTGATTGAACATTTTTTAAACAATTGTCATAGAGCATTTATAAAACAACAACGAAAAAACATCGAAAATAAATAAAACTATAATAATAATACAATTCTTTGAAAATTAAGTGATTTGTTTAACTGCAAGTGAGGAGCTCTGTCCTTGGTCTATACTGACGGTCACAATCGCGCACCTGATCACACCACACGCTACAAAATAGATATAACTGCTATCTGCCACATAATGAAAAATCCTAACAAAAGCTCTCGTTTATACAGGCTGTATTCTTCTTTACTTACAAAGCTATGGGTTAACTTTTGTCCAGCCGATCTGTTAGGCGTCTTAAAACAACAGACAAAATAGCCTAAAAAACTATCTGAAATCTAGGCTGTGTTGTAAGATAGCATATAAGTTTAATTTCGTTTTGTTACATTGTTTAGGCTACTTTCAAATGAGTCAAGTGTACAGATAAAAACCTATTAAGAAAACAATCTATTGAGTCAGTATGATAAAGCCGTTAAAAGAGCTGCTCACGTCTTTTGCGCGCTCAAGTTTGATTTTAAATAGGCACGCGATGTGCGCGCTCATAATGGAGCAACGCGGTCGCCACCGTCGCTACCTCCACAAACATGTAGCCAGACAAAAGATTTAGATTTCTTGGACATTCTGTTGACTGAAAGTAGCGTGAACTTAATGAATACAGCAAAACCACCTACCAGTACATCCTTTACTGAGCGCGAGCAGCAGCGCAGCCAGTAGGTGCGGTTCCCGAGTGTGTTATGTGTGTGCGCTAAACTGTGGCGCAGTTACAAGAAATAGCCTAAAAGCATTTAAAGTTGGGGATAAAACATAGGCTAATTATATTTAGAATACAGTAATAAATAACTGCTTTATAAAGGAATAAATATCAGGGAGTAAATCATTGAAAATGTATTTCTATTGGCAAAAAAAAAATAAAAAATGCGACTGGTCGACCAATAAGAATTTCAGTCGACCAAGACGATATCGAACTGATTAGTCGACTAAACGACTAAAGTTGACAGCCCTAGTAAATTGACTTAGGATGGTCTATTTTACTGTCATTAGTGAATATTGTAGAATAATTACACACTAGTAATACAGGTTTGCATGGCCCCAGAAAATTATGCTGTTTACAAATAAGAGCCATTCATGATTCTAATGAAGTGAGGAATCAAAATGCAAAGACAACTGCAGTCAAAATACAGAACTTTTATTTTAAACAACACAATTAGAACAACTTGGAATACTTTTGCTAGTTCAAGTACAAATCCAGGAACATTACGTGCATTCAAGTAAATATAAAGGAAATCTTGTCTTGCATTGCTTTTGAGGTCTATTAAAGAAATTAAAACAAAATTATGCAACTTGCATTAGTTATTCCTTCAAAAGTATTGCTTCGAAACCAGAACAAACATAAAATAAATATAAAGTGCTAACTTACTTGGCACACAGGATTATCCTGTATAATGGAAACAATATTTGGCTCGACTTTTCTTTTAGCTTTTCCCGTGTTGCATGCTGATGTGGAGGGCGTGAAATCCGCGGCTGATTTAATACATTCTTGATATTCCAAGACATGTTTGCGGCTAAGGCGCTGGAGCAATTTGCTTGTGTTGCCGGGTCATTCTCCCCAGCGGAGAATTTTAGCCCGTCAGCACTTACATAATGGTTGTTTGTTCGACGTTGGATTTTTGGAAAACAAAAAACCTCCAAACAACAGTCCCGGCTCCTCTTTTTGGCACAAGTTCTTCTTCGGTGTCATCACTGTCATGTTGTACTAATTCTTCAGCATCCATTGCCCATGTAACGTAACAGAGCGCTGCTATTTGTTTACCCTCGTCGGTGCTCAGTAGTGCAACGGGTAAAGGGTCTGTCTGAAACAGTGTCGCGCACTGCCACTCTATGGTCGCGCAGCGTGAACGGTCGTTCCGAACGTTGTGTAATGGCGGTTTATTCAAAATCAAAATCGTGACGAAAATATAAACCGGTTTTCGGTTTGAACCGGTTTACCGCCCAGCACTACTTCTTCCTACCCCTTTTTGGACATGTATAAGTTAAATTATTTTTTTTTTACATGTTTGAAATATAAACTTTTCATTCAAATGTCTTGAGCACCAAATCAATAAAATTATAATGTTGTCTAAAATTTTTAGAATTTTTTTTTTTTATGATTGCTGTTCCTCATTTTCCCTGTTTTTCCCTATTCAAGCCTTTGTGACGCTACTGAACGGTGAGCAGGCCCAGTTTGCGATAAAGGAATTTCACCAGTATGTTCTCCGTGACCGTGAGATCTCTGTGCAGCTGCAGCCGACGGACGCTCTGCTATGCATCGCCAACCTTCCCAGGGCTTTCACCCAGCAACAGTTTGAGGAGCTCGTTCGTCCCTTTGGAAACATTGAGCGCTGCTTCCTGGTCCACAGTTCTGCCACGGGCCACTCGAAGGCCTATGGCTTTGTGGAGTACATGAAGAAGGACTCAGCAGCCAGGGCGAAGTCAGAGCTGCTGGGGAAGCAGCTTGGGTCACGTATGCTTTACGTGCATTGGACAGAGGTTGGATCACTCACGTATCCCATGCTGCAGTCTCGCTGCCTCTGTGTGGACCGACTACCTCAAAACATCCTCACCACTCAGGATCTCCGCAGTGTGTTGATTGACACGCACGCTCCTATATTCTGCCAGGTACGTACGAGCACTCGGTGCGCAACTTGCCATCTTTCGCCCTCTCTCCCCCCACTCTTTCTCCCCTCTCTGTGACGTGCTGAGTACCAAACATAAGCATTTTTAGCCATAAGTGCATTGTGCTTGTCTACTATAGTGCATATATATATATATATATATATATAGATATATAATATTAAATTTTTTTATATAATTTTTTTATGACTATATTGAAACTGATACCGCTATTTTTAGATCCCGGGGTATACCGTATTACCGCCCGACGCTAATAGCGGCAAGACGACACAACGTGCTCTGGTAGGGTCAGGCTTAGGGTCGAGATGTACCTCGGGTATGCCAACACTTACAGGCACAAATCATTTGTCCTTGGGGAACTTATGGAGCCTCTTCCCTGTTTTTGATGTATTCGTACAGCTTGCACAACACAACCATTTTTGCTAGCTTGGTCTCCAATATAACTGCTAGCCTACTTGCCGTTTAGATTAACGGTAACTCTAGGCTTAGAGCATTGACAAGGCCTATACAGTAAAAGCTTGGAGTCCCTTTTATGATGTCATCCCCAGCCTAGTGGAAGGGAGGGGGCGTGCTTAACCATTGTAGACCGTACCAACTTTTCATATGCAGCATTTTGGTATAAGAAATAATGTGGACAGTTCTTATCTTTATGTATAATTAAGCACATTGCATTTTCTTCGTGAAATTTAACCTACAATTTACTCTTTAAATGAGACGTGATGTGTTTTGGAAAGTTGTACTGTATGTTAAACTCCATTTGATGTTCATGCATGTTTTTTTTTTCATGCAATAACTTGTATTAAAGTGGTAGAACGGACTCACATTACTGTAACAGGGAACTACACTGCGACCAAAATTGTCACATAGACGACCTTTTGAAATCCCTTTGCAACCCTCATTTTTAATGGGTCGCAAATGTATCACTGACTCTTTCGACGGGTCTGTTTTTTTTAGTTTATATCGGGTTGTATTTAATCTTCTAAAACCTGTCGGATCGTTATTTTTTTTTGTCCCGCCAAAGCCTTTTTTGATCGGTGAGTGTTGTTTGACAGGGCGCAAAGAGCAGAGAGAGAGCGAGTGCCCCGGCCGCGCGCACACTCATGTCTTCACACAACTCAAACTCTGTCTTTCTCTCTCTCTCTTTCCCTCACGCATATTATTCAAAATAAATGGACATGATAGTAAAAGTTTTGTGTCTTTACAATAGGCATGCAAATCACAATCATGTAGGCTACCATCTGGGGCTGCATGGCGGCAGGAAAAAGACGCAGAGATGTAAAGCACTGTGTCTCTACCTTACGATGATTTTGGCTAATAAACTCTGCCATGAGCTAACTAATCGTTGCTAGCGCTGATATTGACGTCGACTAACGTTATATGATCACTAGCAGTTTTTTAGGATGTTTTTTTTTTTTGTGCTGTGTAGGCTGAATCGTAATCGCGTGATTCACGTCAAGACACCTGATTGGCTAATACTACACACTGAAGATAAATTAATGCTGAAAATATCCCACACCCCAAACATGACATACAAAATGTTGTGGAACAGAAACAACCATAGATATATTTATAAGCTATCATTTTATTGTCATCACAGTTTGCCAACAACATTGATTAAAAAATCAAATGTGTTTTAATGGTAATTATTTTATACGGAAATCATTTATTTATAATTCAGATGAGAAAGTTAAGGTTAATTAAAATTAAGGAAAACAAGTATATTGATCTGAAATATAGCAAATTAATTTTACATTCATTCAAGTACAATTACCAAACATATATCAAGGTCATTTTGTCTTTTTATTAATTTAATTAATCAACTAATTATATAAAACTATTGTCAGTGCACTTCAAATAAACTGGTTCTATGCCTTTATTAATAAAACTTAAACAACTTAAAAATACGAAGCTTAAGAGAGTTATAAAAAATGCCTTCTGCATTTTTGTTTTGCTTTTCACTCCATTGTAACGAAATCGTACCGAACCGTCTGAACCAAGGTATGAACCAAACCGTGACTTCTGTACCGTTCCACCCCTAATGCAGTACAGTTTCATTATTATTCATTATTATCCAGAGAGTGGCTTACTATAAATAATTTTGTGCGACCAAATCATGTTTTGCGCCAGTAACTGAAAAAGTTAGTAGCGCAAGTGCCACCAGTGGAAAAGGTTTGTGTGTGTGTGTCTGTGTGATTTTGCTTCAATTAAGATTTATTGTTTGAATTTCTTGATAAAATGGACAGAATTTGTTTCTTATCAGAAGTAACGAAGCTCTTTGCAATTATTGGATGGAATGTGCGTTACAAATAATGGTTGGTTTAGGGAAAACCCACAGGCCTAGCAACTACTGCTCTAAAGCCGTTTTAAAAAAACATAATACTGTCACATAAACTTCAATGGCTTCATTTTCTTCACACACAGTATGAGATGCAGTCAGACACGTGTTTCTGCCCCCTTTTGATTTACAGCATATAACTGGCCCTGACCATCTGCTGTTTTTAAACTATCGGCTGATGACCGATAGTGAAAATAATTGCTTTTATCTGCCAGATACCGATTATTGCCCGTACATTGGTGCGCTCTGAATTATTATTATTATTATTATTATTAAATCTTGTATAATGTGCAATAAGAAATGTATAAAGAAGTAGGATCAATTTTGTTTGTCATTTATATGTACTCGCTAAAGCAGCAGGTGGCAAGATATTGTAATCAACATGCCATTTAATTATTTCTCCAGTGCCGGAGTTTCAATTTGAAATCATGGTCGTCATGTTTCCATATGCTCCGTAGCTGTCCTGGTGGAATATTATCTGCTTTCTGCGGTATTATGGTAATAAATCTAGGGTGCCTGCAATATACAGCTAATGAAAAACTAGCAGAAATATTAAGCTAATGTGGCTGATCGCACTGAAGGTAGGATCTGTTTTTAGCCTTTTATGAACAGAAATGGAGCAGAGCAATGTAAAAAAATAAATAAATAAAAAATTCCACCAGTTCTGGGGCTGTATTCACAAAGAATTTTATCTTACCACTAGGAGTACTCCTAAATCGCACTAAAATATTTTAGCTAGGAGTTTTCTCTTAAAAGTTATTCACAACACCTTTCAGACCTACTCTTAGTAAGGAAAAATGACAACTCCTAAACTAAGAGTGAGTCTTCGTTGCTATGGATGACGTCAATTTTCATGCACGAGCTTCCTCGCAATGATCACGGTGATTGGTTGTTAGATGACAGGGCCATCATGCGGAACATAACACCGCAACAAATCATGGAATTACGACATCTACACTCACCGGCCACTTTATTAGGTACCCCATGCTAGTAACGGGTTGGACCCCCTTTTGCCTTCAGAACTGCCTCAATTCTTCGTGGCATAGATTCAACAAGGTGCTGGAAGCATTCCTCAGGGAGTTTGGTCCATATTGACATGATGGCATCACACAGTTGCCGCAGATTTGTCGGCTGCACATCCATGATGCGAATCTCCCGTTCCACCACATCCCAAAGATGCTCTATTGGATTGAGATCTGGTGACTGTGGAGGCCATTTGAGTACAGCGAACTCATTGTCATGTTCAAGAAACCAGTCTGAGATGATTCCTGCTTTATGACATGGCGCATTATCCTGCTGAAAGTAGCCATCAGAAGTTGGGTACATTGTGGTCATAAAGGGATGGACATGGTCAGCAACAATACTCAGGTAGGCTGTGGCGTTGGAACGATGCTCAATTGGTACCAAGGGGCCCAAAGAGTGCCAAGAAAATATTCCCCACACCATGACACCACCACCACCAGCCTGAACCGTTGATACAAGGCAGGATGGATCCATGCTTTCATGTTGTAGACGCCAAATTCTGACCCTACCATCCGAATGTCGCAGCAGAAATCGAGACTCATCAGACCAGGCAACGTTTTTCCAATCTTCTATTGTCCAATTTCGATGAGCTTGTGCAAATTGTAGCCTCAGTTTCCTGTTCTTAGCTGAAAGGAGTGGCCTTCTGCTGCTGTAGCCCATCTGCCTCAAAGTTCGACGTACTGTGCGTTCAGAGATGCTCTTCTGCCCACCTTGGTTGTAACGGGTGGTTATTTGAGTCACTGTTGCCCTTCTATCAGCTCGAACCAGTCTGGCCATTCTCCTCTGACCTCTGGCATCAACAAGGCATTTCCGCCCACAGAACTGCCGCTCACTGGATGTTTTTTCTTTTCGGACCATTCTCTGTAAACCCTAGAGATGGTTGTGTGTGAAAATCCCAGTAGATTAGCAGTTTCTGAAATACTCAGACCAGCCCTTCTGGCACCAACAATCATGCCACGTTCAAAGTCACTCAAATCACCTTTCTTCCCCATACTGATGCTCGGTTTGAACTGCAGGAGATTGTCTTGACCATGTCTACATGCCTAAATGTACTGAGTTGCCGCCGTGTGATTGGCTGCTTAGAAATTAAGTGTTAACGAGCAGTTGGACAGGTGTACCTAATAAAGTGGCCGGTGAGTGTATATGTCTGTGTCCTACACAAAATAATAATAATAATTAAAACGTAATGTCATCGAAATGCATAGGCTATATAATGACATGTTTGTGCAGGCCACAGTGAATGTGTAATTCTAAAAAGGCAGAGAGAGAAAAGTCATGAATGAAATTATTCAAGGTAGCCTAAGGGCATGCAGTGTTTACTTATCGCGTCTTTTGCGCGCTTAAGTTCGTTATTTTAAATATAGGCGCGTGATATGAGTGCCCGTTTTTTCCAAGCGTCCTTAGGTTCAATTGTCCGTAGGTCACGTGACAAGCACCAACCGGAGCGCAAACGCCAGGAGAATGCATTAACAGACAGGAAAATGCAGACACTTGCATTAACACTTGCTTGGTTAATTGACAATCTTTTAGCTTAACTAGACTATTTAAAGCAAGGAAATGTTGCTCCTATTGAAGTAATGTAATAGTTGAATGACAGTGGATTATGAACTCGCCAAAATGGAAAAGAAAGCCCAACTGGACGCAGGATCAGTTACTGCTGCTGGCCCAGTTGGTGCTAGAAAAAAAAAAAATATATATATATATATATATATATATATATATATATATATATATATATATATATATATATATGAAAAAAAAAACATAATAAAAGTGAAATTCGGAACTGGATGTTAAGCAAATCTAAGCTTGAGACATGGGAGAGGATTTGTTTGCAGATGAATGCAGTATTCGCTTGTTTTGCAGACCCCGGACGACTGTGAGAGGCGGTGGTGTATAGTCTATAAGACTATAAACCTAATAGTGTTGCAATAATAAGAACAGCCCTGACTCCTAAGCTCGATCAAGCTTTAGTCTGTGCAAAATAAATCACCACATTACTGTAATTATATTATTATTGATGGTATCATATAATAGCTCCAGCTGGAGAACACTCAATTCTCTCCGGCTCCTCTTTTGCCGGGATGTTTCCTCTAAGTGCTCCAACATGCTTGTTGTGCTCCCGTGAATAGCAAGTTCCGCCTTGCATGTATTGCACAAGACACGCATTCTTGGTTTGAAGTTTTGTGAAACTTTCCAAAACCTTGCTAGTTCAGATTCGTTTGCACTCTTGTCAATTCGTTTTTTTTTTTGTTTTACCGCAATAGCATTTGTAAATGGCTGCATTACACTCTAGCGCTACAGCGCCGTGGCGGCTCAAAATGTGATATTGCACGCCCCTACATTAGGTCACGTGAGATCAAATGATTACTCGACAACAAAGATATTTGTCAATTTCTTATTGTCGACAATGTCGACTAATCGTTTCAGCCCTAGCTACTACCTTAATGTAAAGTCATTTCTTATTACTTCCTATGATAAGCAAAAACACTACATCACAAAGTGCTGGGAATATTTAATTTCTTATCTTTGAAATAAAACAAGATAATTTTTTTTTGAAGACCTTAAACACCTCAAACTTAAAAAAGTCAAACAAGTTCTGTAGCTTTACAAAAGAGATATTTTACAACTTCTGTAAAAATGAATGAGTACATAAAATTAAAAAAAAAGTATAAAGTTGTTCAATCGCATGATCATGCTTTTTCGGAGGGACTGATTAGTAATTGAACATCTTTGTGTAAACAAAGCTTTAGTCAAATGAGCTGACTTTATGATGCTTAAATTTATTTATTTATATTACCCGTGTCACTTTTCACCTTTGTCTTTATGGAAAGGAACAGCCTGAGCTTTCTGTTAAACTTTTTTGATTGACAAATGTTTCAAAGTTTTGTTTTCTGCTTTTGGTCTTCATACATATCAGATTTCCTGAATTATTATACAGTTGAATTCCCCTTTTATTCTTCTGCTTTATGTTCAGCTCTGTCACCTTTGACCTGTTTTCCATGAGGCCATGCTGAGTGCTCCATGGCAGAGTGCATTGGTTTCTGTGGCGACAGTCACCTGACCGGCCCAGGTGCTGTCAGTCAGCAGGTCATTCTGGAACGAGAGCGAGCTGCTGCCTTTTTCATGTTAAATGCGTGTACCACATATTCCGCAGACTGCAAGGCATTGTTGGCACTTTTTTGCCATGTTCCCCATTGCTTTGGAATTAGCAGAGGCTTTTAGAAGTTAATTCTCATTAAATCATCTGTGCTCCCAGTTAAATTTCCCAGGTTTTAAGCAAGTATTGGATTAGCCTCCGTCATGTGGATGAAGCTCCACTCATGCATAAAATGGACAAATAATGTCTAATGAATTTTTCCAGTAATGTATAATCAAGGCCTTAGTGTCTCATTGTCTTTGCTTGTTGAACACAGTTCCACTTATACAAGAGGCAACCATTCCTGACGGAGTCATTAAGATTATTGCAGCTCCAAGTCTCGTCTCCTAAGTATGCATGTGTTTTACATAGATTAGCATACTACTGGGCTTTGAAATGCATCGTAATCACTAGGGCTGCACGATATTGGTAAAAAATGGCATTCGCGATATTTCATATGTCCGCGACATATATTGCGACATTAGAACAATTTCCCAGATGATTTGAATAGCTCTATTTGGAGAATGAATCATTGAATGACTGGGGTGGTTTCTTATAGAGTATATCCGCATAGAAACTAATATTAATTAATTGAATGTTGTTTACTAATGTAGTTAACAGGTTATGTTAACAGGATTCTGCACATTAGTGGTGGTTGAGGAGATTCCCCTTCCCCTATATAAAGCACTTTGAGTGCAGAGAAAAGCACTATATAAATGTAATGAATTATTATATTATTAATGTAGTTAACTAGACTTTAATAAATGGAACCTTATTGTAAATTGTTTCCGATTTATGTCTCTTGAGTTCAGTGTTGAATAGATCAGTTGTTTTAACCATTCATTAAAGTGAATCGGTTCAAATGAGTCATTAGTTCGCGAATCAGACGTTTCATTAACGGACCACGCCATACCCGCTGTGTGATTATCCAGGGCAGGTCAGGCACATCGCACAAGATTCTGTGTCAACACAGAAAACATTTCATCACTGGAATCGCATTTTATTTATTTATTTTTATTGAAAGTGTGGTTTATGTAATGTCATCTGAATGTGTGGAACAGCAATTCACAACCAGTGGTAGTTTCGGAAAAAAAAGGTCTTCCGAATCTTTTACCGTCATGTATTCTCAAAGATATCTCAGTCAACTCAATTCATTGATATGCTTAAGCACGGGAAAGCAAGGGGAGTTTGAAGACGGTGAGATGCACGCGCGACTGGGGACTTTCTCTCTCAGTTAACGACGCAGAAGTCACTCATCGTCATTAGTAACGTTACATCATTCACCGGTCAAGCTCTGCGCGGACAAAAATGCGCTTCAGTAAGGCTGACAGAAACAGAGCGCAAGTTCCAGTCTTCTGCGCTTGATGTTTAAACTGACAGGACTTGCAAATCTGATAACCTCTCACTATGATGATGGTTAAACTTTGCATTTGACTTAATCCGCGAATCACAGAGCGTTACGAGCCGGGAGCTGCTGGCACACAGCCTACTGATCACGAATCACGGATTAACTTGATCACCCTGAGTCACATTCGCACATTCTTGCGATGTGAGCTATCGTGCGATGCGCACATCGTCGATATCGATGACTTAAAGTCATACATCGTGCAGCCCTAGTAATCACTCTGCCCAAACCAGAGTATTGTGCTTGTTCTGGTGTTCTGTCCCCCCTTCCTCTCTCCACTGTTTTATCCTGTTGGCTTTGAGGTACAACTGTTCTTACTAGTTAGACTTCCATCTACTGTTGGACATTAGCTTTTTTTACGATTCCTTGATTAAAGTCAAGTACTTGATTTTAAAATAGAAGCACGACTCTTTAATAATTTGCATGCGTGCAGATTGTCTTCATTACCTCAGCCCCATTCACAGTAAACGCTGCTCCACACTTAAGGCCTCATTATGCTTCTGCGTCAACTCTACGGCGTAGCTACGTCGTCACTGCTACGGCGTCGTGGCCGTTTTATGCTTCTGCGTGAGGTTGTGGTGCTTCGCGGTGCATTTCACCGCCAGAACGCTAGGGGTGTGTGGTTCGCGAATGGTCCCGTTTGCGCGAGCGAAAGAGAGAGAATGTTGTTGCAGCTGACAGCTGGAGCTAACAAGACGACACAAACTTTATCCCCACAGAATCAACACGGATGTCCAGGGTCCGTTCCACCAATAGACAGTAAAAGAAAGGTTTCACCCGAGCTGCCATAACGATAGCTTTTCTGAATGACTTGAAGTCTTTTTTTCAGTATCCAACTGTGCTATGGCAGGATAATGTGTCCCGTGGCAGACTTGGTTAGTAGATTATCAATGATGTAAGTTAACCGTGAACATTGTATTGAAAATAAACAACAAACTGTGAACAAACGTTGATTTATTGATTGATTGAAGTTTATTGTGAGCAAAAAAGAAAGAAAGGATAACAGTTATATACATATATTATCAATGAAATAAAAACCAACAGTTTATTTAGGTTTAATTCTTTATTTACTTTCTTTTAAGAGTATTATAATTATCAGTACGAGGGTGCAAATGTTAAAAAGGAAACCGGAAAAGCTACACTCCTGAATTGATGTATAATCTGACCAATCAAAGCCCTTGCTGTCTGCGTGCGCCTCGACGCGCAGTTACAAATTTTTGGAGGTGCACGTCGAGCTACGGCGGAGGGGTCGGAGAGGGGTTCGCGTTGACGGATAGGGGTCTGCGGGGTACGCCGTCGATTCGACGCAGAAGCATAAAACAGGCTTTACCCAGTCTCTGCATGCGCTGTTTTTCCAATAATGTGTGGAGCACATAAAAACCTCGGACTCGCTTTATAGTGTTCATCTGAACGCAGTGTGTGCTGTTTTAGATTTGTAATAGAGCCAAGACCGATATCTGGCAGACCGATATTATCGGCCGATATTCGGCATTTTACAAAATATCGGTATCTGCAGTTATAATGGCCGATAAATGAATATTTCAAAAATCTAATAAAAATGGATGAAAACACGCTTGAACCATGTCATGAGCTTTGGAGTTGTATAGTTTGTCCACCAGAGGGCACTATACACCGTCCCTGTTGGCAACACTCGTTGAGATGGTCACGAGACATACATTGCTTGAATAACAATTATTAGAGCATCCCCATCCGTTCTCTTAACTCAAATAAGCATGACAAAATTTGTAACTATCATGTCCAATTTTGCTGCTGTTGAATAAGCCGAGAGTGAAGCGGAATTAGCTAGTAATAGTTACGTTACGTTGTTACGGTGTAGTTGACTGACTGTCCTTTTAACAATGTGACTGAAGTATTTCTTTAATAGCGCGTGACCGATATAGCATTGAGTCGTATCATCTCTCCTTGGCCTTTTATATTGAAAATGTATGTTTTACAATTTGCAGTATGACATCATCCATTGCTAAATTATGGCTCATCATAGACTAGCGAACCACAAAGCTAGCTAATGCCACTATCATCAGTCTGTCCTGTTGTGACAATAAAAAAAGTTTATTTTAAAATGCATTATATTATTTTAGTTAAAACTCATAAATAATTACAAAAAACTAATGTTAGGGAAATATGTTAATGTTTTGTTGCGCGTTTCTGAAAAAATTAAAATAAAAAATATTGGCCGATATATCGCATTTTAAAACCCCAAAATATTTGTATTCGGTATTGGCCTTCTAAATCCTTTATCGGTCAGGCTCTAATTTGTAATGCAACTCATTTGTTAATCTACACCAACAAAGGAGAATACACAGGGCTCCAGACTAACTTTTCCAGTGGTTGAACTGGTGCTACCAACTGGTTGCACCTTTTTATTTTATTTTTTAATTAGTTTTGAATTAATCAAAGCATGCTGATGAATAGTGGTTTAAATGGACAAACTAGCAAAGGCTTTCTGGGTTGCAGCATAAATACCTGTTATATATTTATGATCATTGCCTAATTTCAGGATTTTGGATGGTAATTTTAATCTGTAATTAAGTATTTTACATTTGGATTATATACAATCTATTTACATTTGAATCGTAATCAACTCTATCTATTATCATTATATCAGCATCATCTTTCTATCTTTTAAAAATCATTAAACATTCAAATGTATGCATTACATTTGAAAAGATTAGAGTACTATAATAAGCTAATACAGATTTTTCTTTATTAAAGTTTATAGTTGTAACAAAAATCTGAAATCTCACACTCCTTACCTCCTGTATTTTATAATAATTTCCTTTTCCTCAGTTCGAGCAATTACTCTAATCTAACAGCTGAAAAGACGTAGGAAGGGGCACGCTGTTTCCTGAGACATTTTCATTTTTAAATGCTTTTATTCGTGAATTCGTAATTGGCGTGTTTCACCATCAGTGTGCAATGCGCGTGACGTCTACTTTCGTCTATAAATAAACTGCACGTGTCTTGAGGAAGAACACTGTAGCCGGAGCTACTTCTCTACATTAATGTCTATGGCGAGTCATGCAGGCACTGGGCAACTCCGCATACGAGTTGACCCCGGGATAAAATATAAGTTTAATATAAAAACAAGTTTATTATTATAGGTGTACTGTAGTGATTCAGGATAAGTCAAAAACACAGTTTGGAAAATGGATTCATGATGTAGCCTACTCGTTCATGTTGAACATAAGTTACGGACTCCAGCAGCTGATACAACGGCGGTCTTTTGCGCAAGGGTCCACTCGCATATTTGAGACCACATAAAATTGAACTCGCACATTCTCAAAAAATGGTCGCAGTCTGGAACCCTGCGTCACCAGCATTTCCCTTTAGCAATTTGAGCGCTGTTGAACAGATTCTTAAATGCTTCTGGTTGGCCATTGTCTTCACGGGCTCAACATAGATGTCTGAGGATTGGCTGCAATGATCAACGCTACAAAAACGTTGTCCTCACAGAGACATATCTTCATATTTATTTCTTGCAAGTTGCAACCAATTATCTGTAATAATGCCAACATGAACTTGTATGAACATCATATCAAAAAAATAATTTCTTTTCCCCTATAGATTGCTCAAGGTCAGGACTGTAGTTTTCGACGGTTTGCAGTGCTGGAGTTCTCCACACCTGAGATGGCCGAGGACGTGCAGCGGCTGACTGATGGAAGATCTCTGGGTGGGACTCGGTATACGTGTGTCTTTCTGCGCCCCTGGACCACCTGGAAGGAGCATGTTAGCTGCCCTCATTGCCGCCCAGACCATGGTACACCACACGCATCACTCCTTGTTGAAAATAGTCATTCACAAAAGAAACTGTTCTGCATTATGCAATAGAATGGTAGCTTCACTTGACTGTTTTGTTGCAGTGCATGATTTGTGTTGTAAGTGTTAAAAGCTTATTCCCTGCCAATATTCATTTGTTGACAGTTAAGTGTTAGGGATTGTGGTTTTACATGCTCATGTTAATGTCGCCCTGTACCTTTGCAGGCCTTGAACCGAGGCAAAGGTCTCCTTCCTGAACCTAATGCCATACAGATTCTTACTGGCCTCAATAACCCTGCCACGCTGAAGATGATGATGGCGTCTCTCAACCCGGGACATAAACAAGGTGCTTATTTGAATTGATTTCCTTGTGTATGCTTGTTTGTATTCTCATCCAGACGATTGATTTGATTGTCACTCTTCTCTCAATATGCAGGACTTCTGGGAGCTGCTCCCGCCGTACCTCTGCTGGCCAACCCTGCCCTCTCAGCTGCCCTCATGCAGATGCTGCTCCAGAACCAAGTCCAACAGGTACTGTCAATCCTTCCCTCATCCCCGGTCACTGTCCCAGTAGCATGTGTTATAGCCCTCTCACTGTCTTCTTCTCCCCTCTCAGCAAGCTCTTTTAGGGAATCCTCTTCTTTGGGCACATATTCTGCACAATAAAGAGTGCAGTCTCCTTCCTTGTGTGAGTGGTTGCTCTGTGTGAGTGTGAGGTGGTTGTGTGCTTTTTTTTTTCTTTTTTTTTTTTTTAATAGTCAAACTATTCTTCTGCAGATTAATGCTTTGAGTCCAACTGACTAGTTGGTAAAACCCCGTTGGCTACATCTATCAGACAGAATCGATCAATCATGTTTGGCTTTGTGTGCTGTTTACATCCTCTGATTTAGTTGTAACTGACAAAAGTGTCTTATTTTTATACAGTAAAATTCTTCAGAAACTAATTCAGCTCTGGTCTTTCCACAGGCTGGATTGCTGAGTGAAAATCCTCTAGCTGCTCTTCCTCTCCAACAAGGCATTAACATGCTGGGAGAGATGTCTCAAGGTATTACACTTTTTTTTAATGGTCTGTTTGTGCACTTATTTACCAGGGCTCTAGACTGCAACCAAATTCGTCGCATATGAGAATGTGCGAGATAAAATTTAATGTGTTTCATGTGCGAGTGGACGCTTGCGCAACAAAACGCCGTTGTATCAGCTGCTGCAGTACGTAACTTATGTTCAAAATGAACGAGTAGGCTACATCATGAATACATTTTCCAAACTGTGTTTTTGACTTATGCTGAATCACTACAGTACACCTATAATAAGTGTTTATATTGGGACTAATATAAAATTCTGGTGTGCTGTTTATTTATGGTGGTCCCGTGGTGATATTTTTTTGCTGATGTTGGAACGAATTCACAGAATTAAGGCATATAAAAATGAAAATGGCTCACGAAACAGCGTGCCCTTCCTACGTCTTTTCAGCGGTTAGATGAGAGTAATCGTTCGAATGAGTAAAAGGAAATTATTATAAAATGCGGAAGGGATGGATAGATAGGACTCAGAAGATTATGATTCAAATGTAAATAGATTGTATATAATTCAAATGTAAAATGCTTAAAATTACAGAACAAAATTACTGTGCCAAATATCAGGATTTTCATTAATTTTGGAATGATAATTAATATATTACAGGTATTTATGCTTCAACCCGGAAGTCCTTTGCTAGATTTTGGTCCCTTAAAACCACTATTCATTAGCATGCATTGATTAATCCCATGGCATGCATCAGAAAAAGTGCGACCAAATCAAATACTGGTGCGAACAACTGAGAAAATTGGTAGCACCAGTTCAACCACTGGAAAAGTTAGTCTGGAGCCCTGTTTACTGGGGCAGGATTCCCACAGTCTTAGAAAACCATGGAAATATCAAAGTTGCTGCACTTTTAGAATCATCTAAGTTTGTACATCCATTTTTTGAGGGAGTTTAACTTAGTAGCTGTCATTTTACTTGGCTTCAGTGCAAAGAAAGAAAAAGGGAACTAACCAGTTGTGAACAACTGCTCGAGAGCGGTGACGTGCATCTTTCAGGGGTACTTAAACCTATAAAATAAGGTGTGGTGTTTTACTTTTTCATCTCCATATTTGTTTTTGTCCAATTCCAAAGTGGAACTGACCCTGTTTTGACCTCATTAAGATGCACTTTTTTGTGATTGGATCTTGAGTTCATTAAATACATGTGTACATGGGGTCTTTTGTGATTGGCACACAGACACCACATATGGAGGTAGTCAAAAAAAATGTAGTGGAAACACTAATCCTTCCTGATATTGGACTGCAGTGAAGTGACCGCTCCGTTAATATTTGATCGTCCTTGTTTAAAATCTGAATTCAAGTGGTCATAGACATCATTTGAAATGCGTGGTAATGAGTCTTTGCTGGACGCTAGTGACTGGATCACAGAAAACATTTAGTGTTAGTTCAAAATTAATATTCGGTCGTTAATTACTCGCCCTCATGTGGCTTCAAACCTGTAACTTTGGAGCACACATGAAGATCTTTTTAATGAATTCTGAGAGCTTACTGTCTACTTACTGAGCTACTTTCAAGTCCCAGAGAGCTATTAAAGACAAAGTAATCCATGTGACTCAAGTCGCTTCATAAAATTGAGGTTAAACCACTGAAGTATTTGACATCCAAAGATGATCAGATTTGGAATAAAATAGGTAAAAACCGGGCAGGTTTGTTAAGATGAGACATTTTATATTACTCTTTGCGAGTGCTAGAAATGTTTTGTCTTATTGACGATGTTTGAGTGCCAAGTAATCTTGTGTCAATAATAGGGATGGGCATGATTAATCGATGATCGATTATTGATCATTAAGAATTTCGTCGATCACGTTAATTTGTTATCGATTATCATTAAACTAATGCTGCTGCGTTGCGTAGTGTGAGTGGAAAGTGGACGTGTTCCCCGGGCTGGTCATGTTAGCGCGGAGGTACCTGTGCATCCCGGCAACGTCAGTCCCCTCATCAGAGCGGTGTTTTCAGCGGCTGGACTGAAGCATTTGTTTACACTCGACGCGTCTGCACGAGGGAGGTGCGCGCGCAGTCTGCAGAGACTCGCGCTGAAGTGCCAGGCGAAAGTGTAAACAAGGCTTGACGGTCACCATGCAGGTTGCGGTCGCGTCTGACCCCAGATCATGTCATCAACATGCTTATCTTTCTCAACAAAAATCAGTAGACTGGAGCAGAAGTTGTATGCGAGTTATTTTTTCTGAAGCTTTAAGTAGCCTAACATTAGCCGGTAGGCTAATCTCTCTCACCCTTTCTCAACTCCGTGCCTTGATTGAGTTACATTTTGACAAAACCTGCTGTCAGATCTAAATGTTATTATGTTTTTGGTTAAGTTATTATTATTATTTTGGAACAAACAAAGGTCTCACGAATGCCAACTCGCAGCTGCAGGTTCAGTTGCGTTGGTTAGTAAATAAGAGCACCGCTGTGCATATCTTCAAATTTAGCCTAACCGAACGCCCAGTTTAACTGCCACAAGTTGATCTTCTTGTAATAAGGATCTAATCGAGGAAAAACACGCTGTATTTTTGTGTTTTCATTACATTTTTAATTTATAAAAAGTTGAATAAATAATACATTTGAATTTAAAAATATTAATGATTAATCGATAGTCGATCGTTAATTCTTCAGACGATCGACTAAGAGAATTTAATCGAATGCCCATCCCTAGTCAATAATAGGGTTGGGTATCGTTTGAATTTGAACGATTCTGATTCCGGTTTCGATTCCGGTTCCTAACGATTCTCGATTCCGATTCTTTTAAGAGGTAGGGTCAAAAAGTTTAGCTAACCTTGCTAACCAACGGTCTTTCTGAAGGAAATACTCCTTCTGTCACAAATAATCCTTTTGTCACAAATGTTGCATTTTGCCGAGATTTCGTTATTTTTAGAGAAGTGAAGCCACACTTTGGACTGCCGACGTAAGCTACTCATGTTCGACTTGCACGGTTATGCCAACACTTCCGGTAGACGCTTCTTCGTTGGTGTTCAGCGGTTTCTTCTTCCAGTCGACCGACTGTGAATATCGAAACTCAGGAATTGAAATTTTACTTTTGAACGATTCCGGCAAAAACAAAAAGATAGTCCCGGTTCTAATCGATACTCGATTCTTGATACCCAACCCTAGTCAATAATTACCAAACCTGGTATTTCTATTTGACGTACAGATGAAAGTCTACCACAGCAATCTGATTTTTCAAATTGATTGTCCAATAATCCTAATCAACTGGGAAAACTAATGAAAAATCATTGAAACAAGAAGTCTTGATCATTTTGGGTTTAATGTGCTGCTTTGAATTGATTTTCGTCCAGGTGCTCCAACACTGGGCTTGCAGAATGAGCCTCTTGGCCCCATCAAACAACCATCCCTGAGTTCGACCTCTTGGGAGAGAAACTGAGACCCCAGCAACCCCGATTGGCTTTCCCCCAGCATCCTCTCCTGCACTGCAGGGATTGAGCATGTCCCTCCTAGCTGGAATGTTAGGAACAGATGGGCCGACTCTACCGGGGGTGAGATGGGTTGCTAATGGCTGCTCCTATTTGTGCACATTTTCTTTGTGATGTAGCCTACACTTACTGCCATGATCTCCCAGAGGAAAGCTTTGAAGTTGCTTCAATTTGCTGTTGCTTCAGCATGAGCTGTCGTTCAGTCCTGTTAGTGTTCAATGTGATTCTAAAAGCATCTACAACAGGTTTGTATATTCAGATCTTTTGTGTTCCTGAAGGCGTCTATATTGGGTGAGCCTCCCAAAGAAGTTCCTGTGTCCCAGAACCCCTTTCTCAGTGCTCCTAGCATATTCCCATCTTCAGGTCAGTTTATCTGTGGTGTTTTGCGCACCTTCACTTTCCTTTTTATCTTGTTGCATTTCTTGAAGAATTAAATTTATTTAGGTGCCAGCAACAGAGCTCACCCCTACAGGAAGAAAACTGCGATTGGAAGCGCATCTAACCAACGCACAAACCACAGCATCCACTCGAACTATAGCCTGCGCTTCCAAGAGTCTTGCACACCAGAATATCCTCCTCTGCACCAGGTTGGCTTGTGTTGAGAGGAACTTCACTTAATGTGTTACTGCCTCACTATCCCTTTCTAATTGGATGTTATCACTGTTTGTACCCCATCCATAGGACCCTTTGTCGCACTTGTATGAACAGCAGGAGGTTCTGGAAAATGCAGCTATTCCCGGTTACGGTTTGCAGGTACAGCCCCTCTTCCCAGCATTGGCACAAACAGAAGGATTCTGTTCCAAGTTTGAACTCAGTGTAAAATCGTAATCGTCTCTGTCTCTCAAGCTCTCCAGGCACGCAGGCTTTGGTGATGCAGGGTCTCCTTTCAGCTATCCACCCAGCCCCCCACAGTCTTATTTCAGCTTTGGTGCCCATACCGGCATCCCATCCACCCAGCTCAATAAGGTACTCAAAACCTGCCACTCTGCCAAACTAGGACCTGGGTAGGTTAAGGGGTGGGGTTAGGGATCAGAGGGGCTGAGATGAGTTGGTTTAGGTATATGATCTTTTGTTCTGCAGTGATGACCATCTCAATAAAAGCTCAAACTTTTTCACTCAACTTTGCTAAGCAGCACGTTACAGTGGTGAGGGGAAAAGCTCCCAATAAGGGTTATTGGTTAAGGACTCATTGGTGTCTCACAGTGGATTTGAATCTGGGTCTCTCACACCAAAGAAATCATATCACAGAACTTTGAGGTATCGACAAATATCGTATCGCTGGCTGAGAGAATCAATATCTGTATCTGGCATGAACTGTCTGATTTACACACAGTACACAATGCTGTAATGCCTTGTAGTATGGATGAACAGTCTGTAACTTATAAGAGACCTACACTTACCCCAACCATATAATCTCATAATCCTTCAGAAATCATTCAAGTTTGGTGCTCAAGAAACATTTCGTATTATCACAACTATTTTCAAAATGGCTGCTTAATTTTGTGGAAACCATCATATTTTTTCAGGATTCTTTAACCAAAAGGTTTAAAAGAATGGCATTTATTTGAAATGGAAGTTATTTGCAACTTTCTTTTTAGTGTCATTTAGTTTAAGGTGTCCTTGCTGAATAAGTGTTAATTTATTGTAAATGTTTTTTTTTTTTTACTTTCAACAGTAGTCTTATGCCTTTGGAATGAAATTTGCAATACATTTAAATCACTTGAGATTGTTACAAAGGCAGATTACATTCAATTGAGTAATATATAGAGGTTGACCCGATATGTTTTTCTGATCATGCCGATACCGATCTTTTGAAATCCGGGTCAGCCGATGGCTGATTAATGCTGCCGATTTGTTTTGGCTGATTTTTGCTTGGTTTAACCTCTATTTGAAAGATTAAATGTAAAAGAAATGATAATTACTTAACAGACAAACTTTCTCAACAAAAAAAACATTTTATCCTCTTAAAAAACATAAAAACACACATGTCCTGAAACATGTATTTTTGGTTTGTTTTGTTTGTTGATGGACAAAGACAAATGGCCATAACCTAATTATCACAAAAAATGAGAAATAAAACTTGAAATGATTTTAATTTTTTATATATAAGATTTGTTATATTATATTTTATTTAATTGAACTTCTAACAATAACGTTTTTCACTAGTAAATTGTTGTTGAACGACAAAAACAACCACCAGATGGGAAAATTATATTTTACAAAAACTTTAAATGCACCACTCCGCACCATCCGTCTGGGTGCCAGATTTCTATAGAGTCCTCCAGGCGAAAACCTGGCTTAAACACATGTAAACAGGCCTCAATATGTAGCGAAAAACACTCGAATCTGGCAACACCAGCCACCAGTATCTAAAATCTTACATTAATGTGCAAACTTTGCCGTCGATAAAATAATTGTCTGTGTTTTTGTGTGGGCTGTGGCAATAATAATAATAAAAAAAGCTTGCAACGTATGGAAAAAGGAACTATGAATGAACTAGTTCATTTTAAAATGTGTGAACTGAACTTTGAACTAGTTCTTGTAGAAGGCGAACTTTCCCAACACTGCTAAAGGTATGTAAAGCGATGTTTGTTTCTGTTATTCTAACGTCCCTTTTCTGAGCAAAATTATTGCTTATTTATTGTGACATGATAGCAACTCTTCTGTGATAATGCAACTTCAACAACGATCCAAAGTAGCCGAATGTCTGGTCACTTATTCAGGTTTTTTCTCAAAGTTGGCAGTAACATAGCAAAGGTTTAATTAAATATAAAGGAGTTATATGAGCCATCATTGCCGTTAGTTAGCTCCTTAGCCACTGGATGTGGCTGTGCAGCTCAACAAAAAGAGCGACACTTGTTTGATCGAAGTTGACGCCATGCCCAAGAATCACTTACCTGGATCCATTTTCAAAAGCTCTTCAATCCATTTTCAGAACTTATAGTATCTTTAAGTGAGTACACCCCTCACATTTCAGCAAACATTTTAGTATATCTTCTCAAGCGACAAAATAAATCCAAGTTGAGTAGTCATTGTGCTGCTTGTATAGCAGTATAATTCAACATACAGCCATTATTGTCAAACTAGCCAGCAACAAAAGACACACCAAGTGAACATGTCAAGACTGTGCAAGGTGTCTATGTAATGTGAGCACCATTGATATCTAGCACTGCCTTAATACTCTTGGCCATGGAGTTCACCAGAGCTGCACAGTTTGTTGCTGGGATCCTTTCCCACTCCTCCATAATGACATCACAGAGCTGCTGGCTATTAAACACATGGTGGTGCTCCTCCACCCTCTGCTTGAGGATCACCACAGGTGCTCAATAGGTTTCATGTCTGGAGACCGACATGGCCACTAAATCACATACAGCTTCCTCAGCAAGGCAGTTGTCATGGGGTTTGGGGTCAGTATATGCCTGTTGGCAGTTTCTGAAGGGAGGGCATCATGTTCTACTTTAGAATGTCACAGTACATGTTGGAATCCATGTTCCAAGCCATGCTTGATAGTAGGCAAAACTACTATCAGTTTTACTATCACTACTATCACTATCTTGGTACTCCTCACCAGGGCGTCGCCACACATGCTGGACACAATCTGAGCCACATGTTTATCTTGGTCTCATCAGACCACAGGACATAGTTCCAGTAACTCATGCTCTTGGACTGGTTGCTTTTAGCAAACTGTTTGCAGGCTTTCTTGCCAACCAGCTTCAGAAGAGGCTTCCTTCTGGGATGACAGCCATGCAAACAGACTTGTTGCGGTGTACGGTCTGAGCATTGACAAGCTGACCTTCCACTTCTGCAACATCTAAAGCATGCCTGGCCGCACTCGTGCATCATCATGCACAGCATGAGGACTCAACTTCTTTGACCCTTGCGAGGCCTGTTCCTAGTGGAACCTTTCTTGGATAACCTCTGTATGACCCTGTCCTGTGGTGTAACTCAGTTTCAGGATGTTACTAATCTTCTTTGCCTATCTTTTTGGAGAGAAACAATACTAATTATCAAATCCTTAAAGTTATTTGGAAGTGCCATGTTGATCATCCAGTGGTCAGTATTAGAGAATTGTACTGGAAGCACACATTTTAATTGCTCTATTACAAGATACAATTCACATGGTCCTGTCGGGCAGACAAAAGCATCAACATGATGAATAGGACATGTGGCGTGAGCATGCTTAAACGATGGATGGTTATCACTTTAGGGTGTACGTACTTTTGTTGCCAGCTATTTTGACAATGGCTGTGTGTTGAGTTATTTTAAGAAGACAGTAAATACTGCTATATAAGCAGCACAATGACTACCCTAAAAATATCCAAGTTTAATTTCTATAGTATTGTCTCTTCTAGATCTACTCCAGTGTTGGCTAAAATGTGGGAGGTGTACTCTTTTGTGAGATACTGTATATGAAGCATGACCTCCTTCTCACCACATAATTCCATATCATCTCATTCATCGATTTGTATTTGCATAGACGGCCTGAACATATGTAAGCCAAGCCGGCCCAGAAAGTTGAATAAGTGTTTGTTTCTTCAGGCTGTTGGAATGCCTCCAGTGACTCATTCCAGCCTATTTCCTGCTGCACCTGGTGCTGGTTTGAAGGTAGGCCATCTTCAGCCCTGATGTCTAGCATCTATATTTGCTCCTTGTCAATTATCGGATAAGTGTGCCAGGAACCTTTCATCAGGTATTCTTGATTTTCTGTCCGTATGTAGACTCCCATCGGCGGGCAGAAGCGTCTGTTCTCCCGTCTCATCCCGTCTCCAAGCCCAGTCCAGAGGGTGGCTATGTAGGTCAGCACTCTCCAAGGTCTCGGGGGACACTATGCTGACTCCTACCTGAAACGCAAACGCATCTTTTGACCAGCACTTGATGGCTTCCTCTAAACCGCCAGCTTTTAAAGGGATTGCGTGTTTGTGTGATAGCGGTGGGCCGTCATTGAGTTCACTTGGGGAAAGAAAACGAACCAGTGGAAGACCCAGAAGCTCAGATGATCGGTCATGGATGATTGCCGAAGTTTGTGTATTATAATTTCAATGTGTATGTAAATAGTTTTTTTTTAATTTGCTTTTTAATTTTGTTTTTATTTTATTTTTGTAAACCCAAAGATGCAGCAAGCACCATAACGAAAGGGAAAGGGTTCCTGTCTTGTTCATCTAAATAGTCCTATTTTGTAGGCTTTTTTTTTTATTTAGATTTATTTTGAATAATTTTAAGCAGGACGATTGCCTTTTTCTGCTACGCCTCTTGTTAGTTGTGTATATAGTTGTTTAGTTGTCTAAAAAGGCTTCTCCACTACAAACACTTCCTCTCACACACAAGTGCCAAGCCTTACATGCTTCGAATATCATGCATCTCTGCAACAGATATGGTAGCTGTCTGTTCTCTTCAGTGAGTCACCTGTTTGTGTCTTTATGGGGAGCTCTGGGTTAGTGTTAGTCTCGAAATAGTTTTCCCCACCACGCACCGCATTCGTGTTGCACTACTTTCCATCCTTTCAACCCATTTTACAGAGTCAAGGTTTTCTGAGCTGATTGTTCAGCGTTGCACTTGGAGGAGATGGGTCATGTATATTCATCCTCCAGAATCTGTCCTTTCCTCACCCGTAATGCTCGTTCACGCTCATTCTTGTTGTTCTGCCTGCTTTCACACCTCTCTTTGACCTCGTTCAACCTGCACAGTTTTGCTGTTGCAAAGCGTTAGCGTCTCGGACGTCACGTTACTGAAGCCCAGCTGGTTGGAGATGGACCATGGGCTGCCGTTCTCCCTCTCCAGGCTCGGAGTACTGCTGGAAGCACAGTATGCCTGCTGTTGCTTCTGTATTTACACACACACACACACACACAATCTCCTAGTGTCCTCCGTTAGGTGCCTTTCCACTGCAGACCAGCAGAGGGAGCCAGTTAGCTTTTCAGTTGGCACTGCTCCATGTTGTTGTTTTTTTTTTTCGTCCTTTAATTTCTTTTTAAAACGAGCCAACCGTCTGAAGCAGGCCGGACCTGTGCCCTAGTGCGACATTTACTTTTACCGTTGTAACTGTGACCATTTTTTCCCCTCTGGTTTTAACTGGGAAGAAGCTTCTGCTGACTGGAATGTGATTGACGTATGATTGAGTACTTGGTCTATGTGTGTGTGACTTATTAATCTGGTTGACATTTTGATTTGTGATAACGCATTACCTCTGACTTGTACTGCGGCTTACGATGGAACATGGAGTTACTCGTGTGCCTGAAAACGGCAGTGTTTACTGTAATCTCTCCATACTGTGAGCCTCAACTACATTTGACTGTTTATTTGCAGTGTACATGCTTGAGTTTGATTATATTTCTCTGGAGTCTTGAACTCGTGTTCTTATATTTCTTCTAGTCTGTAATGGTATCAAAATTGCTGCTCTGTATTTTGTATCCATCTGAATGAAGTTGCGCAGTGCAGTGTCTTGTAAATGATTTTTCATGTGCGATACATGGTAAGAGCTGCTGCTGTGTTAAATGAACTAAACCTTTCTGATGTTAAATTACCTCTTCATTCCCCCCAACTACTCTTTCCTTTTGTACAGCTCTTCTGCTCTGTTTTTGTGACATTTGAACAAGTAAATGTTATTTAAGTTCACCTCAATGAAGTTTGTGGTCAATCAATTATGCACATGGATTACATCAGGGTTGTCCAAACTCCATCCTGGAAGAGCTGCTGCCCTGCCCTGCCTGGAAATGTAGTATGCCTTGATTAGCTGAGTCATGTGTTTTAATTGGGGTTGGAGCTAAACTTAAATATTAAAAATCAGATTCTTGAGACTAAACACGCTTTTCAACTCCCCACTCAACAAAGTCAAATTGATTACTTTTCTTAAAGACCCATAGAAACCACTGATGTGACATGGTAACAACTGAAATAGATCATGCACCTATAGTAATGACCGTATAAGATCAACCCTTTAGAAGCTGAATTCAAGTATAGTAAATAATCCTTATGTGAACAGGGTTTCCGTAGGTCTTTAAAGTCTAAAATTTCTAAATCACAATTTAAGGCCTTAAAGTCTTAAATTTGCTGAAGTATTGTGTTCTAGGTCTAAAATCATTTTAAACGGGTCTTAATTTTCCTACAGCCATGTAAATTTCATTGAAATGAAACAGCGTTTTGGAATTAAAAAAAAAAAATTAATCTGTGGTTGTTCTTGCTAGTTCAAATATAATTCGCTATATTACGACTACAAAATAGACCAATATGCAACAGCCAATCAGTTTTGAGGTTTCGTGTTATTGGCGCGTATCTCAGATACCACAGACAGACATAATACGGATTTTAAGTTTGGCGATACTTGGCTTGAAATGTCTGAATTTTGCCGATTTTTAAGCTTTTGGATCAGAACCAACGGAGGTGCTCTGGGTTCTCCACACGGTGACAAGACACCAGTCATACATTGTTTCAAACGATGTTTACGGACTCTGACATCGCTAAGTCCTTCAGGTGCGGGAAAAATAAAACGGTCTACATTACGCGCTTTGGAATTGGAGATTCTATAAAAACAAGAACAGAACTAATTTCCAAAATCACTGGACCGTTCGTGTTTATTTTCGACAGTTTGAATATATTAAATTTCTTTGCGAATAATTGAGACTCGCTTGCGTGTTTCCTTTGTACCTTTTTTTTGTGATGGTCTTAAATTTCATTCATAATGGTCTTAAAGTCTTAAATTTGACTGTGAAACCTGCAGAAACCCTGGTAAAAGAAAATCAGGAAAAGTATCATGGAAAGATCATGGAAAAGTATCACCAACAATGCCTTTAAAGCAGTCCTGAAGAGGGAGAGATATTACTTGTACTGCTTACTAAATAAAATGAGGCGAGGAAAATTTAAAAACAAACAACTGAAAGACTCAATGGGTTCATAAAAAAAACAATCCTGGTGAAACAGTTCATATAGTTAGATGCCATATTAATAGAGGAAATTCAACATAAGCTAATATTCCTAATACAGAACTATTATGAATCAGGAAACAAGACTATGAGACTTGGCATATAAAGCACACCTTCAAGGTCATACCTTATTTAAAAGAGATACAGTAGAAAGTTCTTACAGAACTTTATACTCGCAACCAACAATAAATGAACAGCATATAGAAAATGTCCTTAATTTTCAAACCTGCCAGAAGTCACTGAAGAGCGGATTGCATTTTAACAAAAGAAATAACAGAAATGGAAATAAATTGATAGCAAGACTACAAGCTAACAAAAGCCTGGGGACAGATGATACACATCAGAATGGTGTAAGAGCTTTTGAGAACAGATAGTCCCAAGATTTCAAACCGCGTGCCACTGGGCTCTCCAAATGGGGGAGATTTCCCTTCCTGGAGGGAAGCGACAATAACAATTATTCCTTAAGACGCAGAAGAAATTAGAGTGTTAAATTTACTCGTCCAATTTCGGTTTTAAACATGGATTATAATTCACATCGAGACTATGCCTGACCTTATTCCGTTAGATCAAACAGGGTTTATTTGTCAAAGACAGACACAAGATAGCATTAGATGTACATTACACATCATATGGCTTACAGCATCACAAGATCAATTCTGTATTTCTGGGATTAAATGCAAACAAAGCGTTTGATAGTTAGATGGCTGTATCTCTATAAGGTAGAGAAGTTTGGCTTTCATACCACTATTATTAAAGCCTTCCAAGCACTATACAATAAACCAACTGCAAGAATTAAAGTTAATGGAAATCTTTCATAAGTGTTTATGAGATCATGTTGGTTGGGATGTCCATGTTCCCCTCTTTTGTTTGCTTTATTTTTAGAGCCGTTAAGCCAATATATCAAAACAAAATATAAAGAGAATAGACATTAATTATCACACTTCACATTTGATAAGTAGTTTATTTAGGACAACCAAACAAATCTTTAGAAGTTTTGATGGAAACATTAGTTTTGGTTGGAGATTTATCAGGCTATTAGTTAAATGTACAAAAAACCAAGGTCTTAACTTTTAATTGCCAACCATCTAGTTATTTGAAGGGAAATTTTAAGTGTAAATGGGGAGAGGACTATTTGAAATATTTAGGAGTTAAGATACCCAAAGATTACACGTCTATTTGATGTAAATTACACAAAATTAATAATATTATAAGAGAATATTATGACAAGGAAAACAATATTCTATTTATAAAATGGGTGACATGACTAAAATTGTATAAAAGACTAGAAGCATTTGAAAATATCCAATATATTAAAAATAAATGGAAATGGAAAGAAATCTGGAAATCATAGAGGAAGCGATAGAGGGAAAGTGTCCTTAAATCACAGTGGAAGACAACACATTCCTCAACCTGGAGAGATTTTGGTTGGAAAAAATGTCACTAGATTTTTCCTCCCCCCTGAGCAGAAGAGATATCAAAGCAAAAATGCAATCTGCTGGAGAATGTGCGGCTCGAATGAAGCCAATCATAGCCATATATTCTGAGAATGCTCTAAAGTTCAGAAATATTGGCAAGAAGTCCATGTGAGTTTAGAGAGTATAATCATGGAACCCATCCCACTTAGTTTTTTAACTCTATACTTTTGTCTTAAAAATCTCAAACCAGAAGACAAATCTGATAAATATTTAATTAGAATTCTGTTGATAGCTTGCAATAAAGCTATAACCAGAATATGGTTGCAACCTGAAACACCGGAAATTAACGTATTGTGTATGAAATTTACACAATGGCGAGGTTAATAATGAGTCTTCGTCTACAGTCTATGGGGAAATTGGATTCTCCCACTAAGACCAAACCTAGGATAGAAATGATCAATATTTTTAAGAAAAGTAAGGAGTCATAAGTATTATTTAATAAATAGAGATACAAAGGATATAAGGAATGAAAGAAGTAATGGTAGGAATAATAATAAAAAGAAATATCCATATTGGGAATGAGAGTACCTCTGGAGTAAAATGTATCATCCTCAAGTGTTTTCTTTTGTGTATAGTTAAAAAGAAAAAAACACACACAAGTCAAAACTGATCGGATACCAAAACTACCAGCAGAGTAATAAATATATAGCTTATTGAATTACAATTGCTGACTTAGCTGACATTGCCTTGCGACATACTATATTGTTACTACAATGGATGTCTTTTATGTTTTTTTTCTCTTACAATTTTGGATACTACTATTATGTATGGAAGCTTGTTTCCGCCACAGAATGAAAAATAAAAAAGGTAATTGCGACTTTTTATCTCACAATTCAGACTTTTTTTCTCACAATTGCGAGATGTAAAGTCAGAATTGTGTGATATAAAGTCACAATTGCGAGATATAAAGTCACAATTGCATGTTATAACGTCAGAATTACGAGATATAATGTCAGAATTGCGTGATATAAAGTCGCAATTGCGTGTTTATAAAGTCAGAATTGCGAGATATAAAGTAAGAATTGCTAAATATAAAGTCGCAGTTGCAGTTATAAAGTAAGAATTGCTAAATAAAAGTTGCAGTTGTGTGTTATAAAGTCAGAAATGCATAATATTAAAGTCAGAATTGCGAGATATAAAGTCAGAAATGCATAATATAAAGTCAGTAATTGCGAGTTAAGTCAGAATTATCGAGATATAAAGTCAGAAATTGGGAGATATACAGTAAAGAATTGCTGAATATAAGTCGCAATTATATGTGTTAAAGTAAGAATTGCTCAATATAAAGTTGCAATTGTGTGTTATAAAGTCAGAATTGTGAGATATAAAGTCACAATTGCGAAGTTAAGTCAGAATTACGAGATATAAATTCAGAATTGCGTGATAAAGTCGCAATAGTGTGTTATAAAGTCAGAATTGTGTAGTTATAAAGTCAGAATTGTGAGATATAAAGTTAGAATTGCGATGATATAAAGTAGGAATTGCGTGTTATAAAGTCAGAATTATCGAGATATAAAGTACAGAATTGCTAAATATAAATTTGCAGTTGCGTGTTATAAAGTAAAAATTGCTAAATATGAAGTCACAATTGTGTGTTATAAAGTCAGAAATGCATAATATAAAGTCAGGAATTGAAGTTAAGCCAGAATTATCAGATATAAGTCAGAATTGCTAAATATAAAGTTGCAATTGCGTGTTATAAGTCAGAAATGCATAATATACAAGTCAGAATTGCGAGTTCAGCCAGAATTATCAAGATATAAAGTCAGAATTGCTAAATATAAGTTGCAATTGCCAATGTTATAAAGTCAGAAATGCATAATATAAAGTCAGAATTGCCGAGTTAAGCCAGAATTATGAGATATAAAGTAAGAATTGCTAAATATAAAGTTGCAATTGCGATGTTATAAAGTCAGGAAATGCATAATATAAAGTCAGAATTGTGAGATATAGTCACAATTGCGAGTAAGTCAGAATTACGAGATATAAAGTCAGAATTGCGTGATAAAGTTGAAATTGTGTGCTTATAAAGTCAGAATTACGTGTTATAAAGTACAGAATTGTGAGATATAATGTCAGAATTCGAGATATAAAGTCAGAATTGTGAATATACTAAAGTCCAGAATTGTCGAGATATAAAGTAGAATTGCCAAGATATAAAGTCAGAATTGCATGTTATAAAGTCAGAATTGCGAGATATAAAGTAAGAATTTAGAGATATAAAGTCAGAATTGCATGTTATAAAGTCAGAAGATATAAAGTAAGAATTGTAAGATATAAAGTCGCAATTGGTGTTATAAAGCCAGAAATGCATTATATAAAGTTGAAATTGCTTTATATTATTCACTAATTCTGACTTTATATCTGACAGTTCTACTTTAATCACACAATTCTGACTTTATATACATGAATTGCGACTTATATCACACATCTGACTTATAACATGCAATTGCGACTTTATATCACAACTGTGAGATAAAAAGTATTTTTTTCTTTTTTTATTCAGTGGCGGAAACAAGCTTTATGGATGCAATATTGGTTTAAAAAATTTGTTTTGCTGTTTGTTTTTTCTTTCAGCCAATATACCCAATTGTTGAATGTCTTTACTAAGATTTCAGGTATCTGTCCAAATGTAAGAAAAAAATTAAAAAATAATAAGAATTTGCTTTTAAATCTGAAACACCCCCATATGACTTTCAACAACAACTCCTCTACATCAGAGAAATGTTTCTATTACACATCCTATATAGTAATCATTGAAATCAGAGAACCATATAACATCTGCATTATTGATCAACCATCGAAAAAGGAACACTCCATCCCTAAACAGCATTTTTACAGCAGCAGCAACTGCTACCAATTTGACATTGGACTACATAAAGATTATGCAACAGAGAAATTTTCTTATAATTACAGACTTTGAATCTGTAATTATAAGAGAATGTCTCTGTAAAAATTCAGCTGTCATGTCTCTAAGCAATGTCATTCCGTAAAAATGATCACCCAGCACTTGTAATGAGTATTTATAAACTGCTTGAACTAGAGGGGCATCAATTTAATATCTGGGTTTGCTGGTACCTGGACTCTGTGGAATCACAGATAATGAAGCAGGCATTATCAGCAGACCTCAAAATTTGCACAGCACCTCCTATAGATCTAAAAACCAATAATTCATTGCTATATTAATAACAAATGGCAAACAGAATGGGTTTTATATACTGACAAGTTTCTATCAACTCTAAGATGACATATTTTTAATAGATCCACCAAAATGTTCTTTCTGTCAAACTCTGTCATTGAAGCAGTGTTTTATTAGACTGTGCCATCATTTAACCCTGAGAAACCTTTCTTTGTTCAGTTAACTCTTTTGAAGAAGTTTCTAGGGTCATAATGGTACATACACTTTTTCAAGTTGATTGTATTGAAATGTGTGTTGGCAGTGCCTGTACACAACCATCATATAATGATAAAAATCCATCCAGTTGTATTTTGTTAACTTTACTTAATGTCCAATAATTTGTTGAACTTATTTAAAATTTCTTAGTAATCTGTACTGTTTGCATGCTATGCCTTACTCAGAAAAACCTTGTAAACACTACTTGACTGGTTTGAGTACCATTTTAACCCCAATAACAATAGCAAATAAAATTGTGATGGTAAAATAAAGCCAAAAATACAAAAATAAAGCAATTAATGTATGCATCCCACAATGCACTCTGGGAGTATGCTTCCTCAGATCACAGACAGAATTAAGTTGACAAAACTTGTCAAAGGATTGAGTTAGAATAACTTAATTTCATGAAGTAAGTATAACTTAATTGCATCAAGGCAACAAGTTTGCATAATAAAATTAAGTAAATTGAACTAATTGGTTTTTATATATATAGCTTATGGACATGAATTTTTTTTTTTTTTTGCAATTTGCAAAGATTAATATAAAGGTTAATAAAATGTTACACTCACTTCTTCTGGAGGTGCAGCAGGAACATGAATAGTTGGTACTGATTATTTTTTCAGAAGCAGCTTCTTAGCAAAACTAGCTTTATACTGACCCTTGTTTATAAAGTCTGGTGCGAAATGATTTGCGCACACATGAAAGCATTGACGTTGATCGTGGGGAATATTCCTTTCGAAAAATAAAACTCAGCCACTGTGTCTTCAGTGGTTCGAATTTAGGAGCATCAAAATGACTGTGTTCGTTATTACACCCAAGAACAGAACACCACAATCACTTAGACACCATGCTCCAGTGTATCAACACTAGCGAACTATGATGACAGGTCGCTCAGGGCGGGTCTGTGTTGAAACGCTGCTGTCAGTAAACATGTCCGATTAAGTGACGTCACACGGTTGAAACGGCTCGATTTGAGATGGGAAAACATATAAGGAGATGTAAGGATTAAAACTAAAAATTGAACCTTGCATTTTTTTTCCTGCCCATTGACAGGTGGATCAACAGTTTTTGGCAAAGGAGAATGCAACAGCATTTTTCTTTTAGTCATATAGAACAGATTTAAATTTTTTGCATGTTTCTAATGCACAGCCAAGATTTATGGCATTAAAAGTCATTCTTGCTAGCAAATTCCACTTTTAAAGGGATAGTTCACTTTGAAATTAATTTTCGGTATGTTTTATCTTACCTCAAGGGCATCCAAGATGTAGGTGTCTTTGTTTCCACAGTATTTTCAATTTTGATATTTTTAGGTCAAACCGTTCTTGTCTGTCAGTCATATAATGCAGGTCTATAGGGTACCACCTCAAAGAGCATGCACAGAGAAGTCCAAATTAAACATGATTTAATGACTCGTAAATGTAAGTACACATTGATGGCCTAAGACACGAAACGAGCGGTTTGTGTTAGAAAACGAACAGTATTTATATCGTTTTTACTTCTTGTAATCACAGCCACGTCCAAGTACTCTATGGATGAGGGCACTTCTATCTGCGCAGCACGCCGGAAAGCTCCGGAAGTGATCTTTCTTGCGTGTACGTAACTCATTGTTTACACAGAGATTTCAGAAGTGTTACCCTTCACTGTGAAGATCTAAACATACTATAGGTATACATGAAATTGCAATGGAAGACGATCGAGATATCAACAGACAACCATGCAAGGGATCACTTCCAGTGCTTGCGCAGACCGAAACACCTGTGCCTTCAGATCGATATAAAAAAACTATATAAATACTGTTCGTTTTCTCACACAGTCATTAAATCATGTTTAATTTGGACTTCTCTGTGCATGCTCTTTGAGGTGAACCCCATATACCTCCATTATATGACTGACAGACAAGAACGGTTTGACCTAAAAATATCAAAATTGAAAATACTGCGGAAACAAAGAGACCTACTTCTTGGATGCCCTTTAGGTAAGATAAAACATATCAAAAATTAATTTCAAAGTGAACTATCCCTTTATAATCATGATTCTTGAGTTGACATTGCCCAACTCTGAAAATCAGGGCTTAAAGAATATCTTGGCTTTCCCGCAGATAATTATGACATTGTGAAATGAATTGAAGGCTGCTTAAACATCAGCTTTATGATGTGCATCTGTGCTAGAGTAAGCAAAAGCTTTGTCAGAAAGAGACAATAGAGTGTTGTTGTCACTATTTTGAGGGTGGATGACTATCAACTATTATAGTCGGCATCAAGAGCTAACCACTGCTAAAGATACCTGTCAAACTTCATCTATCTTCTTATGCTTTTATTTCATCTCTCCTGAAGGCCTTTGGTGCTGGTGATAATCCACTGTGAGTAATGTTGTATTGTTCTATGCCAAAACAATGTCTCTTCGTGGGTCCGCTTTGAGTTGAATAAGCCCTAAAGATACCACAATCTGTAACACTTTCTCTGATGACATCTTGGCTCAAGCTGAAGTGATGCATTGTAATTTGTGGCCTTTTGCTGCTTTTTTATTGACAAGGATAGTCAAGAAAAGAGCAAAGGAACTAGACTGGAAGATCATGCAAGACTGTTTAAGTCCTTTTCTTCCAAAATGTCTTCCATAATATATATTCTTCTTCAAGTGTCAAGATCCCCCCAAAAAAGCACACATGGACTTTTTTGTCAAAGTCCTCTAGCACCAAACAAGAGCTTTGCTGAAGGTACAGATCAAACTTGAATTTGCCTTCTGTCATCCATGCATTCGTTTTACTTTTACAACATGAATCTTGTTCATTTTAAACCTGTTGTTGATATCAACTTGCACAATAATCCATGAAGCCTGTGCGCACTTTCTCCTCCCTCCTGTGTCAAAAAGCTGGAGTCAAGATCCAGTCAAAGAGCCAGACAGAGAAAATGCTGAATTTGTAACAACATCTTTTCAAATGCTGAACTGTACAAATACAACAGAATCCCATTTTTACAATATGCTTATGCAGCCAAAATGACTAGCTACATAAATACACTGAACCGAATGGCTGGAGATGCTGACATAGCATTGGACACTGGCCATGACTATCCATCACAGCTGTATTCATAGCTTTCTAATGTTCTCAATTATGAAATGCTTTCTTGTTTTACTATAGTTCATGGACGTAATTCAGTTCTACAGAGTTCTCTGCAGTTTATAATCCGAGATTCAGACACATTTACATAGTCTCTAGATTAACACTGACTGAACTGTCCTTCAGACCGTGTCAGAACATGAACTCTAACCACTAGACCGTGGATCTGTTCTTCTTATGTTGTAATGTATGACACGCCAATTCGTATTTCCATTTTTGGCGTGCTATCAACACGCATAATCGCTTTTCAGCGTGTTTATGAATGCCTTTCACTTAACGTTACATTACTGTGTATAGAATATATGACCTACCCCAACCCCATCCCTAAACCTACCCATCACTGGGGTTAATAGCATTTAGCATAGTCTTCCCCTAACATCCTAGGAAAAAAATATCACTCCCCAGATGTAGATCTACATTTTGCTTCGTTTTGCTCGTTACACACGGAATCACTTGGACATTTAAAGGGATAGTTCACTTTGAAATTAATTTTTGATATGTTTTAGCTTAGCTCAAGGGCATCCAAGATGTAGGTGTCTTTGTTTCCACAGCATTTTCAACTTTGACATTTTTTGGTCAAACCATTGTTGTCTGTCAGTCATTTAATGCAAGTTTAGGGGGTCCACCTCAAAGAGCATGCACAGAGAAGTCCAAATTAAACGTGATTTAATGACTCGTAAATGTAAGTACACATTGATGGCCTAAGACACGAAAACGAGCGATTTGTGTTAGAAAACGAACAGAATTTATGTAGTTTTTACCTCTTGTTTACAGCTGCCGAATTCATATGAATCCAACTGACTCGTCTCCAGACGTTACGCCGGAAGTGATCTCTCGCGCGTCTATGTCATGCATTGTTTACACGGAGATTTCAGAAGTTTTACCTTTCACTAAACATATTTAGATCAAGCGTGCCACACAAGCCCTCAAAAGTGAAGCCAAAACGTCTCGAATCGCCCCACTGTGACCGGTCCTAGTATAGCTCATAACGAAAATTGATATATCGAAATTGTCTTCCATTGCGATTTCCTGTATATCTAAATTTGTTTAGTGAAAGGTAAAACTTCCGAAATCTCCGTGTAAACATTGCTTGACGTAGACGCGCGAGAGATCACTTCCGGCGTAACGTTGGAGACGGTTCAGTTAGGCTCAGTTGGACATTTGATTCAGATCAGTTTGACTGCTGTTAACAAGAGGTAAAAACTATATAAATACTGTTCGTTTTCTCACACAAACCACTCGTTTCATGTCTTAGGCCATCAATGTGTACTTACATTTACGAGTCATTAAATCATGTTTAATTTTGACTTCTCTGTGCATTATCTTTGACCCCATCCCTGCATTATATGACTGATAGACAACAACGGTTGACCAAAAAATGTCAAAAATTGAAAATACTGTGGCACCTGTGGCAAACAAAGACACCTACATCTTGGATGCCCTTGAGCTAAAACATATCAAAAATTAATTTCAAAGTGAACTATCCCTTTAACGGCGTAGACATACACGCATACACATGGATAGCTCAAAATGCGTATAGATAACACGCCACTTGACTTAAAAATGGCGTTTATGCAAAAGTCATGATGCCATGTTGGTCTGAGAATAACTCACAATCATTTGGGCAAATATTCTGGATGCATTTTGGCTTGGTGATTGGACTCATCATAGCTCATGGGAACATGGGTCCCTCAACCTCCCTCTGGAAGTTATTAAAACTTATTATAAAAAAGTTTATAATAAAAGTTATTAAAGTTTTATCCTGTCTTCAAGAAACCAAAATACACTACACCTGCCCCACTTCCAAATGTCTGGCAATTTTATGTTATTGCTTTTTTCATTCCTTCTTGCGACCACCTTCTTTGCATTCAAAAGGACTGAATCCAACTTTCTGTGAGTGTCGTCATCTGACCCAACAGGCGGATCCTCACCACTGGGCTTCACAGAGTCCGACTCTTCAACATCTAGAAGGGTCTAATCGCATCTACTCTTCTGTCACATCTCACACTCATTTGGACATTTATTTGTTCACTGCACCTCTCTGACATTTCAAACTAGATGCTTACCGTACCCTCAAGCTTAATCATGATTGGACTGAACTCCACTTTCTCCCGGCCAAGACCTCTTTTTACCAAATCTCTGCGTTGAAGGTCAGACCACTGTGGCCTCAACCTTTGTCAACGCACTCAGTGTCAAGTAGTCTCAAGCTCAGATTGACTCATGGACATGTTGTTTGCAGAGTTTATAGAATGAGAGCATGTTACTTTTCCCAAAGTTAGTATGCATTTTAACACATTATGTGTCATTTTCAGTAAAACATTTTAGGTTGGCTATGCCAAAAGTGCGATTATCGAAAAGAATTGAAGAATTTGTTTAAATGTAATTTTTAAACCTTTATTTGGGGGATTGACTGTGATTTCACTTTTTTCATTTTAAATAGTGTGTTATGTTGCTGTTGGTGCATGAACAGTATCTGCAAAGTTGCAGTGCTGAAAGTTCAGTGTAAGCAGAGATATTGTCTTTTAAAAATCAGGAAGTATAATTGCCAACAAAAACGACTCGTTTTGGACTACAGCTGGGTTATGGTACGTCACTAACCCACACATTTGCATCAACCCCTCCCTACGGAATACGCAGGAAAGGGCATGCATCGAGTGAGTTGTGTTCATCCAGCTATCAGGTCTTCTGTGTTTCGGGCTTCCCATGGACGCTATACTTCGACAACAATGGATACAATTTATGTTTGATTATATTCCTGAAAGTGACGATCATAATCTAGCTCTCTGTGCTGCGCATTTACGAGACAGCTTCCAGAATCTCCACAAATTCAACACCGGATTCAACAAGAAACTGTTTCTAAAACATGAAGCAGTTCCAACTTTAAAACCAGAGGTAGCAGTTGTTGGGCCACAATCTGTAAGTAGGCTAAGACTTCATCATTTTAAATGTATTTGCATGTATAATTCCCGACGTAGCGTTGTGTTTTATTTTTATTTTTTCAAATGCCAGTGCTGTAGGCTTTATGGGCTAAGTTTGGCTATTTTGTGTCTACGGCAAACGCGTACAAACATTATGGACCTGAATTTTTTAGAATACTAATGTTGTAAATGTATTTTTCATATATATATGCTTTATGACTTTATTTTCGATTTGATCAAGAACGTAAACTTGCCAACGCTGTTTGTGTTTAACATTAGTAGCCAGTCAGTTGCTATCGTTGCCAGTCAGATGCTATTGTGTAAAACAAACGAGTATATGGTTAAAAAATGTAGCAAATTATCATTCAGAAACGTTTATTAAGAGCCGTGTGTGGTGAGGTTCTGCTTGACTCGATTCATCGCGCTTTCTCGGTCTGATTCTGCCTCACTGATACTGCAGTCTCCACATTATTATTTACTGGTATCCACCTTTGGCATGCCCGCCCGTTTCACCCTTAAAGGTCATGGGCGTTAACCTTCCGGACAACGTGAGCAATAGTTTAGCCAATCACAACACACTGGCCCAAACGAACCAATCTGAGCCCACTACGTGATTCTGAGGGAGTGAGACTCAGGACTCAGGAAGTGAACCGCTCGTTCAGGGGACAGAGGAGAGCGCGGCTTACAATAAAGGTGAAATTTATAAAAAAAATAAGACTTAAAAAAAGAAAAAACACGGATACATGTTATTTTGCACCCCAAAAACACAATCATGCAAAGAAAAAAAGCAGTCAACCTCCCTTTAATGTTTATGTAACACACACTTTTAAACCATCAATCTCAACACATTTATTGAATAGTAATGCTCTTAATCATACGCTCATATTCATAAACAGATACAACTCTTATATAGACATATCTGATTCAGTTACAGTATATTACTATTATTACTACTTCAAAAAAAAAAGAAATGTAGGACTACTGTATATATCGTTTATTTAATATGTTTTCCATTCAGGTGGATCTCTTTGGCTAGAGTTCTGTTATTGTTTTTGTCTTTTATTAATTACCTAAATTGTCAAAATGTATACATTTGGAATATTTGATTTAGTATTTTAGATTGACAGTTTCTAAAACACTACGATTTATGTATTCTAAACCATTCATTCAGTTCTCAAAAAAAAAAACAAAAAAACTTTTGACCTGTTTTCACACAGCAAAACTACATAAAATTGTCCTCATTTTACACAGGTTTAACTATGTTCTCATTCATAAAATACAAGCACATAATATAATTAAGTCGCAAACTCAAAAACGCACACATTCATCAAGTAAATATTAAGTAGCAAAACTGATGAGACAGCAATCAGAATCTCCGAATAATATAAAAAGCAAATTCAGGTGTCATCCATTTGTTTTGTGGACCTCAATATGACAATAACTCTGTCCTCGAACAACAGTCCTGTGCTCTATAGCATTTGCCCTTGAGCACATCCTTGCCGCCGCACAACTTGTTTTTTCAACCTTCTCTTGTTATACCTCTGCTCAGATCTCTACACTGCCACTGCAATATCTGCCTGAATTCAATTCAAGTCACACCAGTCACCGGCTTGCGACTGTGTGTTCTTGTGGTGCCTCGTTTAAATAGTGTCCCTGATAGACAATTGACAAAAGGCAGCGCAATTACAGAAAGTGTTTTCTGTGCTAATGTAGCGTGTCTAAGGATTCAGAAATGAAAACTAAATACACTTTTTGTCCTGAAATAATTCTGTCCTCTACAAAATCTAGTAGAAAAATACATCCAGAAAGAAAACGGAAATGCATATTTGAGTATACGTCATTATTATTGCACGTGCGGGGCAAGTGTGTCTGAATTATAGTGTTGTTTTTCACTAATGCATGAGGGGAATGAATGTAGAGTTAATAATTGAATGCTACGCATGTTGATATGGCGTGTTATGTTGTGTGCTTCGTAGAATTCCTCCACTGACGTGAGTGAAAGCCCCATGGAGTTATATAGTCGGATTTGGCTGCAGAAAAGGCCGTCCCTGTTGGACCTGGCTGCCTGAAAAAGTCACTCCGCACCCACTCTGTCAGCGCCAAAGGTTAAGATTTGAAGATTAGGATTACTCATCAATAAACACAAACAATCTGTGATTTATATCTCCGTAGAGTACAGAAATGTCAAAACAGGCATTAAATTGACTTTTTCAAAGAGGGAGATACTCATAGGGTGGCTTGGCATTATCATTTAGAAATAAGAAAATGAAAATGTCAATATTTTCCAGTCCCTTTTGTCGGGAGTTAATGTCAAGTTGCCCATCTCAAATTCTGTTTTGGTTTGGAATGTTTGGCACAATGACTTTTGCGTTGAGGAGGTTATGGGAAGATATTTCCTTCTTCGTCGCACACTGCTTTGAGTCATGTTTACCTGTCTCTATTTGTCTGTTCAGCCTTCTTTGTTTCTGTGCCCTTCAACCCTTAAGATCACTGCAGAAGGACAAGAGACTCTCCCGGAGACTCAGCCTGTCCCAGTAATTAGGTTAAAAGGCTGCTGTGATTGGCTGACCAGTGTTAAGCCTATCTGTCCCGGCCCACTTGGCACTAAGATGAAGCTTGGGAGATGCCAAACCTTACTAAATAAACAGAATAAACACACTCAAGAAATCAAAGGGCATCCAAATTATACTCTGCAAACCCTGATAAGAAAGAAGAACTCAAAACTTAAAGTAAGCAGCTTATGAGTTTACCAGCTTACCAAGTATTTAATTACTGGAACTTAATTACTTTTCCCTAAAGTAAGGGATTACGCTTTATGTTTCTGTAATTTAATTACAGTTACTTCTGATGTAATTGCATTATAGACTATAGAACATTTCAATATACAAACATCAAACGAGTTATGTTAAAATGCATGTTTTAATGCAACCTTCTTCCTTTAACCACCACTGTTGATTAATGGGTACATAAATCACTCAAGATATGTATATCATTTTTAAAATGTCTCAAAAATGGTCTTAAAGACCAGCGTGCATGATGGCCCGCAGCCAAATAATTTTGAACCTGCCAGATGTGAGAGGGCAAATGAAGAATTGCCAAGAACTGATGGCCGTCAAAGCCAATTAAATGCATGGTCCAGAGGAAAATGAGTGGAGAGCTGGTAAAGTGTCCTGGTGAGTTGCTATCATCCAGCAATGAGCACTGGAGCTAGTCCACGAGCTATTGCAAGTCGCTTTAACTTACGAGCAGCAGTGCACAATAACTACACTTTACGGTCATTGAATTGCACCAAGTGAAAAATCAACGTTTTCTTATATCATCTGATCATGACGTTAGTTCAGTTAAGTACCGGTAACCTTTGTCATAGTGTTGTAGAACTGGTAAAGTTTGTCTTTGTCATCTAGAAATAGCATCATGCTAGCTATTAGGGGTGGAATCTATACATGTATTTGTAGTGTGTGTGAGAGAGAGAGAGAGAGAGAGAGGGGAGGGGGGGGGGGGACACAAGCGCGAATCGAACAGTGGAAACATAAAAACATACTCCGTTATTTTTGTCCGTACAGGATATCATTCAAACTGCAGTGTTCACTTATATTTGTGTACACTCGCAATAAAACACAACATTGTGCTTCTGTCACACTCTAAACTCTTGTCAATCTGTAACCTACAACTGTCACTCAAGTTTTTACACCCAGCACAAACACAGTAACGTTAGTTCACCATTTTCAATCTACAATCAACTATATATTTCTATCTAGCTGCTAACGTTAGCTATATCTGCTAACGTTATGCTGTTTGCCTATCGCTATACTTGTCTATCTATATATCTAGTCTGTCTATGTATCTAGTTTGTCTATCTATATATCTAGCCTTCTATATCTATGTATTTATCTATAACCTACTCTATCTGAATACTCTCGTCTACTACTCGTCGCTCTCAACAATTCTCTCCTCAAGGTGAAGCATTGTGGGAGAAAGGAGAATCGTTGCAAACCGCTGTAAGATAGTACCTACTTTTTCGTATTATATTCTGTTTTGTGATACCCAACAACATAAAATACAATGGATAAGTTTAAATGTTTATTACCAATAAGCAAATTGCACAAATTTGTTGAAAAATGAATCCTGCTGCAACACGGCCTTTAAATCCTTCGGTCAGTTCAAGACTAATTTATGCAATTTTATATTGTTTATTTGAAAGATTTAAAAGTGCAGTTTCATGTCTATCCTTGTATTGTTCAACTGGCTGAGGTTGATATGGGATTTAGAAAGTAATATGTAATGCAATTATTTTTAGAGGAGTAATTTGTACAGTAATCTAATTACACTGTTAAAGATGTAATTAGTAGCTAGTAATTAATTTTTTTTAAGAGTAACTTTAAATTTCACTAAAATCTTTTGCATTGAACTGCTGCCACCTAGCAATAGTAAAATTTCATGTTAATGTGCTAGCAAAGAGACTGTTACAATACACTTGTATGACACAGATATACATAATACTGTGTTTGACCCCCTTTCGCCTTCAGAACTGCCTTAATTGTACGTGGCATTGATTCAACAAGGTGCTGAAAGCATTCTTTAGAAATGTTGGCCCATATTAATAGGATAGCATCTTGCAGTTGATGGAGATTTGTGGGATGCACATCCAGGGCACGAAGCTCCCGTTCCACCACATCCCAAAGATGTTCTACTAGGTTGAGATCTGGTGACTGTGGGGGCCATTTTAGTACAGTGAACTCATTGTCATGTTTAAGAAACCAATTTGAAATGATTCAACCTTTGTGACATTGCGCATTATCCCGCTGGAAGTAGCCAACAGAAGATGAGTACATGGTGGCCATAAAGGGATAGACATGGTCAGAAACAATGCTCAGGTAGGCCGTGGCATTTAAACTATGTCTCAATTGGCACTAAGGGGCCTAAAGTGTGCCATGAAAACAACTCCTAACACCATTACACCACCACCAGCAGCCTGCACAGTGGTAACAAGGCATGATGGATCCATGTTCTCATTCTGTTTAACGCCAAATTCTGACTCTACCATCTGAATGTCTCAACAGAAATCGAGACTCATCAGACCAGGCAACATTTTTCCAGTCTTCAACTGTCCAATTTTGGAGCTCTGGCAAATTGTAGCCTCTTTTTCCTATTTGTAGAGGAGATGAGTGGTACCCCGTGGGGTCTTCTGCTGTTGTAGCCCATCCGCCTCAATGTTGTGTGTGTTGTGGCTTCACAAATGCTTCGCTGCATACCTCGGTTGTAACGAGTGGTTATTTCAGTCAAAGTTGCTCTTCTGTCAGCATGAATCAGTCGGCCCATTCTCCTTCTGACCTCTAGCATCAACAAAGCATTTTCACCCACAGGACTGCCGCATACTGGATGTTTTTCCCTTTTCACGCCATTCTTTGTAAACCCTAGAAATGGTTGTGCGTGAAAATCCCAGTAACTGAGCAGATTGTGAACATGCCACGCTCAAAATTGCTTAAATCACCTTTCTTTCACATTCTGACATTCAGTTTGGAGTTCAGGAGATTGTCTTGACCAGGACCACACCCCTAAATGCATTGAAGCAACTGCCATGTGATTGGTTGATTAGATAATTGCATTAATGAGAAATTTAACAGGTGTTCCTAATAATCCTTTAGGTAAGTGTACAACACACAGTAAACAGATGCAGGCACTACTCCATCACAACCCCTATAAATCCCAACATAACATAACATTTAACGCTAACACATCTCTAGCTTGTGCATTCATCCATACAGTCAGACAGACACAAAGCATGCTGCTGTGAAATGGAAATCTGCTCCAACTCATTCAGTTTAAGTCTGGCTTAATGTAAGTTGAGTTCACAATTTTTCCTAGTTAGTGCAATGAACTTTCAAAGGAACTCATTTCATTTAGTTAATTTCACTGCTGTGTTTTACAGTCTATCTATATAATGGTGGATCTAAAGCAAACGATGACATGCTGTTATGGAACATAGAAAAATGGACCGCTGAGCTCTCTAATAAGCTCGGTCTAACTGGATGTCTTTGAATGCCGCCGCAGATGTTAATAGAAAACGGCACTACAACGTTAGTAATAACGATCCCTGTTATTATGTTCTGACGTGCATGCACTCATGCTCTGATTTCCATTTTCTACAAAGGTCTGTAATTCTTTCTGGACGGACAAGCTCTGCTAGTTACCTTCGAGCGCTCTAAAGGGAAGCATAGCGGCGGAGTGGACGATATGTCAGACGCATTTAGAATTCTGCCTTTCATTTTTCCACCCACACAGTCCCCCATGCACTGTTGGTGTTGACTCTGCTGTAGAAACCTGTGATTTCCCAAAATGCTGTACAGAAGAAATAATAAAACATGCAGGAGGTGATTTAGCATTAACTCTCACTGCGCCAGAATATTCTGGAACATCCCGGTTCTTGAGGAGGGGTAAGCAGTGTCTGGTTCATGTATGAATCATCGTCTTGTGGGGCTTGACATGTCATCGTCTTCCTCCAACAGCTGGAATGGAAATCATATCTTGCGGGTAACGGAAATGCTGCCGATATTGCTGGCATCTGAGATAATGGGCACTAGGAAATGAGAGTGGATGGTGGGTTAGGGTTAATGGTGCTTGGTGAACTACAAGCGTGAGGTCACCCTGGCCGGCTGTGCGCTCTAAATGACACTCAACCCTGTCTCCGGGCCCATCTTGACACTCCCCATCCTCCGCTTTCACAAGTTCTGCAACTCACTTAAAGTGCTATTATGCGGTTGAAGAGTACTTAGTTGATTCTTCCCGAAAACCACATTGTTCTCATGTGTTTGCCTTTTCCAGAAGCTCATCATTAATGTCTTTGAATTATCTGCTGCTAAGTGCTTTCTCAATCATTGCTTTATGTCAGTGTTACATTTACACAGTTGCTAAAAAGTTGACTTAACTTAAGGAAGAAAAAAATGAGGAAACCTGTTGCCTTAAAATTATTAAATAAATAAACGTCATGTTTAATCGGAAACATTTAAGTAATGGGGAATTGTCAAGTTGACATAGGCCTAACTTATTTTTTTCAATTAAGCATTACGTTTGTAAACTGTACTTAATTTTAAGGCAATCGGTATACAAAACAAATTTAAGAAGTGAACTGAACGCTTTTTACAGTACTAGTCAGTTTTTGCCTTTCAAAAAAAATCTGTAACATATATATTACATATAGGGAGTTGTATACTATACTGACCTGGAACGTATCCATTGCTACATTAAACTTGTTATTGTTGAGATTAATATGATGATTGTTGATGTACGTGTGTCTTAGTCAAGCAGGAGTTTAAAAAAAAATTATACACTATATGATTTCAATATCCTTTAGAAAAACTGGTTACAGAAATATTACTGGATTTTATGTAATAGATTAACAGATATATGATAATTGTTAAATTCCCATATATTCAAAGCTTTTGAAGAGAATCAGAGAATAAAACATGTCCAGGATGATTATGCCATTATCTCAACAGCCATAAACACCTGGTCTTCTTCCTCTTGGCTTTTTCTTGCCATAACAAATGTGGTTTATAAACTCACGGCACTCAGAGTAAACCGAATGTTAAACAGTCAAGGGTCAAGAGCCTAATTAAAGCAAACTCTGATCGTCATCATGGTGACTACAAACTTTATTATTTTCAATAAAACATTGACAGCGAAATATCTGTTTATTCTAGACGAGGACTGTTGTACATACATAGACGTCATTTACGGGGGGAAGGGTGGGACATGTCCCCACCACTTTTTGCTAGTGTCGATTTTGTCCCCACCACTTTTGAAACATCAATTAAACCCAAATCACATTTTTGGTCGGACATAATCACATCTTTGTATAATTTTTTTTTTCATCAGTAAGCTACAGGACATCGTCTTTCAGAACATGACCTGCCAAAAGAGAAAAAAATAATGAATGAGTCATTGTACCCAGCACTTTTGAAAATGCCATTCCTAATGTTTCTCTGTCCCCAGCACATTTCAAACCAAACTGACGCCAAACTGACGCACTGGTTTGTAAACTGTTTTCACACTCAGAGTGGCTGGAAGTCAGTTGTAGTCCTTGTGTTTCTCTTTTTTTCTGTTCTTGTTTCTCTGTCCTTCTGTGATTCTGCTTATCAGGTATTCTGAATTCACTCAACTGGACAATAGTAGTGAACAAGTGTCAGACATAGTGAATGAGGGTATATGGTGTGATTGGGAAAACAGCCTCTGAGCTTCTTGAGCGCTGTTAATTTACAGTATATTGTTGTATGCTATTTTTGTCTTCTACGGTATATTACTGTTTTAATGGAAAATGCTATGATATTATTAAAATTTTGACTTTTTTACAGCAAGGGTTAACAGTGTAGGGTTAGGTTTAGAATAAGTTGACATGTAATTGCAAAATTACTTATAGTCAACATAATGTTTTACCAGAAAAATTCCAATATTGATGATAATAAGAAATGTTTCTTGAGTTACGTTGACTACTTGTTTTAACACATCATGCACAACCAAAATAAACAGAACAATTGTGTCTAGTAGAAACAGAGCTATCAAAAATTACCATATGAATCTCAACAATGGTGACAAACATTGTTTTAATTATTAAAATTATTAAAATATTTCACAATGTTACTATTTTTACTGTATTTTTATCAAATAAATGCAGCATAAGATACTTTTAAAAAACATGGACATTTTGTGTAATTAAATCAACATGATTTCTGAAGGATCATGTGACACTGAAGACTGGAGCAATGATGCTGAAAATTCAGATTATTATATTATTGTAAATTGTGAAAATATGTCACAATGTAACTATCTTTAATGTATTTTTATCAAATAAATGCAGCATAAGATACTTTTAAAAACATGGACACTTGTTCATTCACTAATCTCATTCAGAACTTAATCTTATATCAAAAGTGTCACTTTCCCACCACTGTGAAACTGCAGCAATGAATTACATTGACTACTTGTTTTAACACATCATGCACAACCAAAATAATCAGAACAATTCTGTCTAGTAGAAACAGAGATATCAACAATTGCCTTATGAATCTCAACAATGGTGACAAAAATGTTTTAATTATTAAAATAATTAAAATATTTCACAATGTTACTATTTTACTGTATTTTTATCAAATGAATGCAGCATAAGATACTTTTAAAAACATGGACACTTTGTGTAATAAATCAGCATGATTTCTGAAGGATCATGTGACACTGAAGACTGGAGCAATGATGCTGAAAATTCAGATTATTATATTATTGTAAATTGTGAAAATATTTCACAATGTAACAATTTTTAATGTATTTTTTTATCAAATAAATGCAGCATAAGATACTTTTAAAAACATGGACACTTGTTCATTCACTAATCTCATTCAGAACTTAATCTTATATCAAAAGTGTCACTTTCCCACAACTGTGAAACTACAGCAATGAGCTACATTGACTACTTGTTTTAACACATCATGCACAACCAAAATAAACAGAACAATTGTGTCTAGTAGAAACAGAGCTATCAAAAATTGCCTTATGAATCTCAACAATGGTGACAAACATTGTTTTAATTATTAAAATTATTAAAATATTTCACAATGTTACTATTTTTACTGTATTTTTTATCAAATAAATGCAGCATAAGATACTTTTAAAAAACGTGGACACTTTGTGTAATAAATCAACATGATTTCTGAAGGATCATGTGACACTGAAGACTGGAGCAATGATGCTGAAAATTCAGATTATTATATTATTGTAAATTGTGAAAATATGTCACAATGTTACTATTTTTAATGTAGTTATTTATCAAATAAATGCAGCATAAGATACTTTTAAAAACATGGACACTTGTTCATTCACTAATCTCATTCAGAATTTAATCTTATATCAAAAGTGTCACTTTCCCACCATGCACTGTGAAACTACAGCAATGAGCTACATTGACTACTTGTTTTAACACATCATGCACAACCAAAATAAACAGAACAATTCTGTCTAGTAGAAACAGAGATATCAGAAATTGCCTTATGAATCTCAACAATGGTGACAAAAATGATTTAATTATTACAATTATTAAAATGTTTCACAATGTTACTATTTTTACTTTTTATCAAATAAATGCGGCATAAGATACTTTTAAAAACATGGACACTTTGTGACCATGACCATGTCTATCACTAATTTTGTCTGCCCCTCACACTATGCACACACAGTCGATCTATTAGTGTTTAAGGAAGTGGACAGTACCAGGTAATAGACTAGTAAACAAGATGAACAAATTGCTCCTTCAAAATTGGGCAGAGCTGTAGAAGAGCTGAAAATAGACATGCCTCGTTCTAGACTAATATTCGGATTCTTCAGTAGCCAAGCGACAAAACACACCACATATCCTAGTGTAGGAGGCGGATACACATCATTTAAACCCGAGTGCTTTTCATATTTTCTGTTCTGTGATACAGGTGCTGGATGCATGACCGCACTTACAGAAATGCACTTACACTGCATTCATTAGTCCATTCCTCAGAGGATCAAATTAATATTTAATGGCCTTCTCCCAAAAGCAACGAGCTTCATATACCCTCATGCTAAGACTGTGTTTGGGACATCGGCCAGACAAAAAGCTTCTCTTGGCATTACATTGAGAAATCGCCTTTCATGTTTCAGCGCTCGTCTATACGTGTGTTCTTCTGAGGGGGCTGAGAAGTAGCATGCGCTCATGAAGTGAAAAGTGAAAATAGGAGCAGACAAACTGCTCTCTGAAATGCTCCGTACTTGATGCACTCTGCACACTGGCCTTATTATTTGAACTAAGACACATTTCTGCCCCTGTTTCAGAGCGTTAGCCATGATATTTCAGTCTAACTTATGGGGTGAAAGGGATAAGATGAGTAAGTGAACTGTGAATTTGTCTATTCTGAGCCAGAATATGCAGAATAAATTGAAAGTGCTTGACATTTCCATTAAGGTGCACATTGGGAATGTAAATGCCTGGAGCCTTTTGTTTAAGCTGTCCGGAGTCATTCAGTTCTCAGCAGTATTTGTCATCGGCGGTGAAGTCAGTGTGATGAAAACCAATATCATATAAAAGTCCAGCAGACACTCTCACACGCTCACTTGAATATTTCCCCGTCTGGATACGCTAACATATACATACAACTAATGCTGTGCTTCGTTTACCCAGTGGTGCGAAGATGCGTGACCTTTAAAGAAGCCCAACTGAAAGAAACCTCCATTATCACAGCAGTGAGTTAATGTAAACGGGATCAATGCAGACAAAAGCAAAAGGCTTTCGTCACAGCGATACATGAGTGAGTGCAATCTAATTATGAGTGAAGTATTAATATCGCCGCTGTCAAGTATGCGGCGGAAATGAGAGACAGATGAGACAGGCGCATAAGAATATCTACAAGAGCAACATACATATTTAAGGGTATTTGATTATTGTGTGCATACAGTCAAAGGTTGCTCAGTAACTTGAGATTAACTCAACCCAACCCTGTTTCTGTACGCTTACAGACTGTGCGATTTTAGAAATGCTATTAGATCATGATAAATCACACTGTATCTAATAAACTTGGGTACGACATGCATGCAGACTGTACGATGATGAAACCTTTTGGATCATAGGCTATGGCGCAAGTCAGTAGAATCATAAAACGTCATCAGCATACGCTAGTGATAAACAAGAGCATTTGGCCAATTATGGTTTTTATGTGCGGTGAAAAAAAGAGGAGGAGGCGAATGAGGAGATTATGGATGTGGTCATGGCTAAGGAAAAGAGGCCCACTTGGCATGGCAATTTTGCAAATGGAGCTTGAGTTAAGTAGTTTTAAGTTTTAGCGTCATGTCGTGTTGATCAATACGCCACTTCATGCTGCAATTTTCTGGGGTAGACAGTAGACGTAGGTCGCAGCAGCAAAAACACTGAGATTATCATGCTAAATTTCTGACAATGTCAGAAAATTATCACAAATGAAAATGCTATATCAAAGAAATAAAATTGTGGCAACAGATTACAAGCAATATTATTAATTAAATTTAACAAATTAGAATTGAGTAATAATTAATCAAATTAATAACCTACACCATCAGATAACCTTTTCTATTTGTTCATCTGACTGTTATAACTCAGGTAAATCAGCCAAACAAAATAAAATGTTAAGAGCCCAACTAAAACAAACACTGATCACCATAATGGTGACTTAAAATTATGTTTTTCTCCTTCAGTGATTCTTCTTCCAATTCCAATATTGATAATAATAAGAAATGTTTCTTGAGTTACATTGACTACTTGTTACACATCATGCACAACCAAAATAAACAGAACAATTGTGTCTAGTATAAACAGAGCTATCAAAAATTTCCGTATGAATCTCAACAATGGTGACAAACATTGTTTTAATTATTACAATTATTAAAATATTTCACAATGTTACTATTTTTTATCAAATAAATGCAGCATAAGATACTTTTAAAAACGTGGACACTTTGTGTAATAAATCAACATGATTTCTGAAGGATCATGTGACTGAAGACTGGAGCAATGATGCTGAAAATTCAGATTATTATATTATTGTAAATTGTGAAAATATTTCACAATGTTACTATTTTTAATGTAGTTTTTATCAAATAAATGCAGCATAAGATACTTTTAAAAACATGGACACTTGTTTATTCACTAATCTCATTCAGAATTTAATCTTACATCAAAAGTGTCACTTTCCCACCACTGTGAAACTACAGCAATGAGTTACATTGACTACTTGTTTTAACACATCATGCACAACCAAAATAAACAGAACAATTGTGTCTAGTAGAAACAGAGATATCAGAAATTACATTATGAATCTCAACAATGGTGACAAACATGTTTTAATTATTAAAATATTTCACAATGTTACTATTTTTACTGTATTTTTTATCAAATAAATGCAGCATAAGACTACTAATTTACTCACTTATGACTGAATGTTTTTTGTAGGGTGGGCTCCGGGACTTGGGATGGGAATCACTGGATTAACTATATTAACTAGAGATTCTGTCTTTAGGCAAGAAAATGTGACTGATATGAAACCCAAAGGGTGGGCATGAAAGGGAAGGTTGAATATGTAATCAGTGAAAAATTGCCCTGCAACAAAGGATTAAAGAGGAATATTTTTTAATTTAAAAACAACAACTCCTTCATCCTAAACATTGCCATGCCACCAGCCTGATGTTTTAACAAACTGAAAACATGAATTCAGTTATTTAAATGTGCTAATGAAGAAGCTGACCATTTGTGTTTTTTAAGCACCCAAGATTTAGCTGATTAGCATTTCCATTTAAAAGTAGCCATGCATTCTGATTAAATCATTTTTATTTTCAAGATATTTCAAAATGTAATTTTATTCTACACATGTATGTTTTACGCTAGTCATTTTTGGAGGACCCTTACACAACGTTTTTCCGTGTTTGCAGCTGTAGTTAGTCACATGGCATTTAGGATTGGATGGTTGGCTCAAAGTAACCTTGCAGCGCCAATGAGAAGAAAATGGTGTATTTAAAATATTTAATAATCTGCACCAGTCAGCAACTGTCATTGAGATGAGAATGGGAATGCTGATAGATAGCCTAGATATCTACAGATTTCTTATAGGGGTTTTAGCAGACATCCTTTAAGAACAATGTGCTGCAGGTTTTGACCCATGTTGATGAAAACATCAAAAGAAAAATTGCCACAAGTAGGCCTAACTGATAAAAATGCAAATATAAATGGTTATCACTTTGGATAAGACTTCAGTTAAGGCTTGTACCAAAATCATTAGCCAACCACAGCATTATATATTTATTTTCAAGTAAAATGGATGAGCATAATTATGGTGATTTGTCCTTTCCAAATGCACTGCATATTGCTGGTAAATCGATATGTTTACTTAATGAGAATTACACGCGAAATCTATTCATAGGGGAAAACTCAGTGACGACTGGAGCTATATGGGTCCATTTCCGCTTAATTGAACTAGAAGAAACTGCATCGAGAGGTGCGGGCTCTCAGAGATGGGAGTGTGTGAGAGAGAGAGAGAATAGAGAGAGATAGAGAGAGAGAGAATAGAGAAGAGAGAGAGAGAGAGAGAGAGAGAGAGAGAGAGAGAGAGAGAGAAGAGAGAGAGAGAGAGAGAGAGAGAGAGAGAGAGAGAGAGAGAGAGAGAGAGAGATAGAGAGCGAGTAGTGTTTCTCAAATGCCATTTAACATCTGTCGACAACTGAAAGACACAGCAAGATAAGACGGTAAAACTAACTAAAGTACACCACGAATATGGGTGGACTTTGATTTACAATCATGATTTCTCAGAATTGAACGAATGCTTCAAGAAAGAAGAAAGCAGGGGAGCGCGAAAAAGCCGCGTGCATGGATCTCACAAACATCCATCATCCCACGCGCGCTGTTCTCCAGGCAAAATCCAACATGATTCGCGTAATGGAAACTGTTCGCGGTGAGGTTTTAATGGAGGTGGAAGGTGAATCTCCTGACAGCGAGCTTGAGTTTTCAGTCGCCGTTAGTTACAGATGTACAATATTGCTCCTCATCGCAGAGTTCGCATGGCTCCAGTTGGAGACACCAGAGCTTGGAGAGACATGTGCGGTCTTTAGCAGCAATAATCGCGGGCAGGGAACCAGTCTGGACGGTTGATAAAAGCAATAAATCCACACTGAACATAAGTGACCCGTCGCGCTATGAGAAACTTCAGGGAAAGCGCTTCACCGGCGACCGCGCGAATAATACGACGCCTCGGTACTGTTTTAAAGTGGAGCCTTTCTGACAAACAGGAACTTTCTGGGGGATTTAACATTGACACAGTCACGGGGATGACAAGAAACAGGACGACATTGCGCCATCACCTGTTATCTGAACACTGGATTAGTTCTCACAAAAGCACTGAATCTTTATTGCCTTTGGACCTGCTTTCTATACATTCCGGCGTTGGACATGGAAGACTAGTCAGTTACGGACAGTAGACGGGTTGATTTCTTAATGTGCAAGAATACATAGCCATATCGTTTTTATTCCTCTCAACACATTGCGTTCGGTACATCTATCTAATTTTGCACTATGATGGAACCGCCACCGTGCTCTAAAAAGAGCCTGTCTCTTTCGCTGCCGGTTCCCCGGGAGGACAGGCGACCCTTAAGCCACCCCAACATTTGTGGAGACAGCCACGGACCCCATCAAAATCAAACATCGCGGTTACTCTGACACCGACCGACATCACCACCGACAGATAGAGCGCTCGAATGCCATGGACACGAGTGACCGGCCGGGCTTGAGAAGTCCCGCATGTCCTGGCCATCGTCGTTCCACGGCACCACCAGCGCGTCCATAAGCAACTGCGCTGGGAGTAAGCGGTAAGAAAGCCGAGTGACTAATTGCGTGTGCTATTTCTGTGTGATGGACGCCCAAAACTGATAATAATGATGCTGGAAGGGTTAATAGTGCTTTGTGTGGAGACTGGAGAGGCGGGACGCGTGGGCATCCTTGATGATGCGTTGTGCGTAACGGCTCCAGCAGCTCTCGGAGAGCGTGAGTTTGAAATGCCTCGAACGTGACCCCCAGAAGAAACCTCAAACCAGTTATGAGCAGCTGATGGCATACTTGCAAATAATGCTAATGAGCTGGATAAAAAAAATGTGGAAGACGCGCATATAATGGGGTTTTGGAGAGCCCTAGTCCAAGTCTAGAGCGACTGATCTGAAAGTATTACAATAATTTAGGATCATGGCATATGCGCTTTCGCTCTTGGCACGTGCAGACACCATATGCGTCCGCCAAAAAAATTAGCATGATCTAATCAACATAATTGGGTTTTAAGACAATACATAACATGTTCATCAGTACAGGTTTGTGATACAGTCTCTTCTGTGCTTTTATGATAATATTTATTTTTAATTATAAACGTATATTTTTATTTTATTTTCATATTACAATTCTATACAAATTATAATTGCATCCATTGTTTCCATGAAGAAACTTTAACATCCATCAGACCGTTTCCTTTCCAAGGTTGTTTATAGAGGATAAAGGATTCGTCACATTAAGGAAAAATGATTCTTTTAAGAACTGTTCAAGGTCCCTCGAGGAAACAAAAGTGGCTCTTCTGTCATCATAGAAGTGGAAACAGTTATTGTGGAAAAAGGTGCTTAAGCCCTGCAAACCTTTGGACGCTTAATGACCTTTGAAAAGACGATGTCCTGTGATGGTCAAAGGTCAAATCAAAGTTGAATGGGCCATCTGTTTGTCATTATTCGATTTCTGCCATCCCGTGACTATTTTTGGCCAGGGACGTGTTGTTATTGCAGTCAGACAAATGTTTGCTGGGGAGATTATTAAAATGTTTTTCACACTAAGAAAAAACAGGGCTTTCAGAACTGTTGACTGAATCTCACCGAATCCCCCCTTTTGGAGCCTTTTGAGTAAATAGAGTTCATCTTTTTATTTACATTTTTATAGCACAATAAAAGCAACTGTAGTTGGCCGTTGTGCTGTACAACAGGATAAATATCTCCCCAAAAACAAGAAAGACCACAAAACAAATGACCAATAAGAAAAATCCAACATAACAAATCAAGGACAGTTGTAAGCCTGTAAAAAGAGATAGGTTTTTAACTTAGATTTAAAACAGACTCTGTTGATACTAGTTTTAGGGATAGAGGAAGACTATTCCACAATTTTGGACCAACAATTGAAAAAAGCATGGTCACCCTTCATCTTAAGGGTTAGTTCACCCAAAAATGAAAATTCTGTCAGCATTTACTCACCTCATGTTGTTCCAACCCGTAAGACCTTTGTTCATCTTTGGAACACGAATTAAGATATTTTTTTATTAAATCTGAGAGCTGGATCACTCCTGCATACTAGTCCATAGGCTTCTTGAGGGATTGAAACTTGCCGGCCTCGAAAGTTATTAAAGACATCGTTAAAATAGTCCAAGTGACTACAGTGGCTCAATCTTAAGTTTATCAAATGACGAGAAACTTTTTGAAAAAAACAAAAACGAAAATAACAACTTTATTTCAACTATTTATTTACTTCTCTCTCTGCCTCGAGTCAGGTTACTAGTTTAATAGCGTAAGCTTCTGTTATTGTACGTCAGACGCATCACACACATGACCCGCGTCGGCCAATAGCGAGCCTACGTGTGACGTAGCTCTACGCTATCACACTACGTTAACTGACTACAGGCCCATAGAGAAGGAAGTGAATAGTTGAAATAAAGTCGTTATTTTGTTTGTTTTTGCACACAAAAAATTTCTCGTTCGCTTAATAAAGTTAAGATTGAGCCACTGTAGTCACTTGGACTATTTTAACGATGTGTTTAATAAAAACACATGTCCTTTTTGAGGACGGCAAGTTTCAATCCCTCAAGAAGCCTATAGACTAGTATGCAGGAGTGATCCAGCTCTCAGATTGAATCAAAAATATCTTAATTTGTGTTCCGAAGATGAACGAAGGTCTTACGGGGTTAACAACATGAGGGTGAGTGAATACTGACAGAATTTTCATTTTTAGGTGAACTATCCCTTTAAGTCTAGATTTTCAAAGTTGGATATAGTGTTTGCCAGAAAAGCCAACGCATGCACAGAAAGAACAGAAACATGTTAATTTGACTTGCACTGCCTGTGTCGCACTGTTGTAAATAATCAACTTAAATCAGTTTTATACAGAGAAACACATTCGTTAGCCTGACATTCGTGTCGACTTTGTGGGTTTGCGCGATTCGGTAGCCTGACTTTGTCATACTCATTTTCCTGTCGGAGGATGAGTCTGAAACTCTTCCGTTTGGCTTTGATTATGAGGCGTGTCGTAACCGAACCAGGAAAAAACAACAACTCTGCACTCAATTGGATAGTCGGTAAACCTACAACCAATCAGAGCAACGCAGTAAGTCAGCTACTTTGCATACAGTTGTCAACTACAGAACGTAGCCTAACTTTACTTATTTTAGAAGTTAAATAACGAGTGTTGCTTCTTTTACTTACTACTCCATGAATGCGACCAAAGGAGAAACCACAACGACCACAGACTTTTCATTACGTCCCATCTTCTTAGCGACCGTCAGAGCCACATTTCAGCAACACTTTTCCCGAATCATATGGGAAGGACGGCAAAAATATCTTTCCGATTCGACAAATGCCTTGATTGCAGTTTTCTCTTTGTCTATTAAAATTAATGCGCTGTCGAGAATTGAGAAATTAATACATCTCAATTCTCCAGCTGCAGTCATCTCTGAGGGAAGACAGTTAGCGCTTCTTGATAACGTGACTGATTGCGTCCTTGCAGATCACCTGTCCATCATCGTATAAAGCCCGCCCTGGCAATTCACACTTGGCCCGATCATTTTTTGCCTGATCATAATTACTCCTCAATGGATTCGAGTCCAGACCGAACTTACCCGTACCAAAAAATGTTGTGGGCGGAGTTCGGGCTGGCATCCAGGCTGAGCGATTCAGTGTCAGCGTACAATACACTGCTTTTACCCTCAAGGATGAGTGTGGGTGTTGCTTGCTGTGCTTGTACGTGGATGCGCATACAGACTGATGTTAGTGCTGGAAGAGGTGAAATGTGACGTCCCTTTGAGTGGCGCCTTACCAAATTGGGTGATTATTACAGTAATAATCTGCTTCTGTGAGGGCTGTGAGCCCCAGGGGAGGCCGAGACCGAAGGCCTGTTTTCCTTCCTGTCAACTTTTTTGCCTAGGCCACAGACGGTCTTCACCGTAGGCTCCTGGGAGACAGGCCAGCTGGGACTGACTGTATAGTAAAGCCTGATTCGTATTCCCTTTCCCAGGACACGCTCACAGCCAGTCCAAGAATTAGTGCAGCAGCGCTGGCTTGTACTGTCCTGTTTCTGCTGTGGGCGGGCGGCACAGTGCGAGAATAGAGAGCGAGAGACAGAGAAAGCTGGCTGTGTGTACGTGTGGCTCTGGTGATGTCACAAGAAGCAGAGTGAGATGTCCATGCCTATCTGGTCACTTTCTCTTCTCACTCATCACAGTGTGTAACATGATCTGCCATGCAAAGGCATAGGTCTCAACAGGTCTTTCAGTATGTGAGTGTTTAAATGGATTATGCTTATAACTTGACAAAGAACGGTCAACCTATACAGTGTTATTTTATTGGGTAAAGGTTATAGTCAGTGTAAGCAAAACAGCAATTTTTGTTTTAATGTAAATACATTCACTGACATTTTGTTGGCTTATTCTTGCCCACATTGACATGTCAAAAACCGAATGGTGGTTTCCAAAATGTCACGTGAACGTGTTTTCTTATGTCGTATGGTTTTCAGTTTTGCATGACGTATATGTGCGGGTGTGTTGGGGCATGTGTTGCTGCAGGCTTTAGAGAGAGACATGGATGATAATTAGCAATTTGCATGTACGGTCACATCACAGAGGTGGTGGTGGTGGGAGTCTTCATCACAGGGACGCATTTTTATTTTCATTCTCTTTATGGAGGTGTCCTTGGCAGACCTTTAATGGAAGCTCTAAGCCGTCTTGCCTCCAATGCACATTTATTGAGCTTAAGTAATACACTGCCTAGCCCTTGAGGACCCCCTCCATGTCATCTGTTCCTCTGAGCCTAAGGCTAAACTCAGATCAACCTCATACTCAGCTGCATGCCCAATGATACACTGATGTCACGTTTTGCCGTGTGATGCTCTTGAGAAAGACGAAGTTCACTTACAGATTGGCTGTAAAAGACTACTTTAAATATGATGTCTGCGTCTCTCTGTGTCAATGAGCGGTGCAGTTCTGTCTGCTACGCATAAACAAGAACGCATGATGTTTTTAGCATCTGCCATATGAACACATGCACTTCAACCCCAGAGCCGGTCTCAGAGTAACTTCACCAGCATTTCAATATTTCATTAAACAAACAACAAAAATATTGTCATATCATATACACAGGGCTGGACATGCACACCCACTATATTAAAGGAGTACTTCACTTTAAAAAAAAAAAACTTTTGCTGATAATTTACTCACTCCCGTGTCATCCAAGATATCCATGTCTTTCTTTCTTCAGTTGAGGTTTTTGATGAAAACATTTCAGGATTTTTCTCCATATAACGGACTTCAATGGGAACCAAACGGTTCAAGGTCCAAAAGACAGTTTCAGTGCAAACTGTTCAAAGGGATTTAAACGATCCCAGATGATGAATAAGAGTCTTATCAAGCGAAACAATCACTCATTTAATAATAAATAACAAAGTTTAAGTTTTATAAGCACAAATGCTCGCCTTGCTCTGTTCTGGGATGCACGTTCATGACTCTCCTGTTCGAACTCGTTCATCAAAATGAACAAATCTTTTCCTGAGTCAATTTGTTAATTTCGTTCGTTGAATAAACCTAATGTCACGAAAAAAGATTCTTTCATTTTGATAAACGAGTTCGAACAGGAGAGTCACGACGCGCATCACAGAACAGAGCAAGCGACCATTTGTGCTTATAAAACTTAAATTTTGTTATTTTATTTATTAAATGAGCGATCGATTTCGCGACATTCATCTTTGTAATGTAGGCTACCAAATCTGCTTCAAAATCCCAGCGTTGTCGTCATCGTGTAAAGCCCGCCCAACGTTTCTGACTGGTGCCACGATTTCTGTGGACTGGAAATGGGTTTGAATGAGCTCTAATCTCATTCAAACTTTCAGAGCAAATCTAACTTTCAGAGCAAATCTAAATTTCCCAGAAGTTGTCTGGGTTTTCCTAGGCTAGAAAAAACACAGTAGCTGCTGCTGCATTGAATTTGCAATGAGCCTGAAAAAACTATGCTGTGCTGTACCTTCGGTATTGGATTCGAACAGGAACGGTGCAACACACTTGCGTGAGTAAAAAAGTTATTACTGTCACTATTGCTTTGTTACAGATCATTTGATAAGTACGGATTATGTGTCTAACCAAAATAACCAGTGACCAGTGATTTCTGATATGATTCAATTATGGCTAAATATTTTTGTCTCAAAATCATTTTTTTTTGTCAGTAAATCAAACCAGTGACTAAACAGTCAACTTCACATTGTTTCTTTTAATAGGATGAGAATAATCTGTTGTTTAAACTGTGATAAAATGATATATAGAAAGCGATCAAAGAACGCTCCCCCTTTACAATTGCTGATCTGTCAATCCAACAGCGTGAGTGTTCTGGACTCACGCAAAACTTCCGTTATAATCAACAAATCCCTTATTTACATCATCTTTGCACTGTTGATTGATGAAAGCATAATTTAGTGTTCAGAAATGACATGATCGCTGCATTCCTGCGATCAACATGTCTGTTATCGGCTACATGTGCATCACTGCAACTTTCTAAATCAACACTTTCTCGATTAGTAAACCTTGAGAGCTGTAAGAGTAAAAACATGTTAAAAGTTTTCGAGAGAATTCCACATATCATACTTATCTATTTCATATGCAGAGCTGTCAGCCAACAGCAGTGGGCATTTAAACTGAAGTCTCACAGCAGACACACATCGCCCCTTAAAACAGAGCGTTCAAATCAGAGGCTAAAAAGTGTATTTCATTGGACTGTAATTATGCAAATTTATGAAAAAATTATGCTCAAATTATATTAAACCTGGAATTTTCCAATAAACACTGCTGGAGCAAATGGTCCAAACCATTTCCTGGTAGATGTTTATAGGAACAGTCTTATCTTATATGAGTTTCCAGGAGACGTTAAGTAAAATCTGCTCTCTGTTCAATCATCAGAGGCGATGCGACTGAGCACACCAACTAAAGAAGTGATCAGGATCTTCAACCTCTCAGACCATTTGGGCTAAAAGAAGCCAATTGTTTTCTGATGCTGGTATTTCTTAGACCTATATACACTTTTTATACTCTAGTTTTTTGAAGAAGCATGGCTGATTTATTAGAAACTCCAGAACAGAACACATTTGGTGTTGATGATTGATCATTCAGCTTTACTCACGTTTTCTATTTTGTCGGTGGCAGTATTTTTGATTTACTATCCTGTGTAATCACATCCTTCTATTTAATCCCTCCCAATCGTAGCTTGTTGTACTTTTTTATTGCCTTTTAACCATAACTCCCACAGAAATGTTCAACTGTCACTCGTATTCCCAAATTCACCACCTCTGCTTCAGTCATTAAAACTTGATAGGACGCCATGGAGTACCCTTTCTCAGATGACTAAGGCAGTTTGTCAGCTTTTATTTCTTTCGCATAAAATGAATTTGTGAAACTTACTGCAGCCTTACTTTGGGAGGAAAATGGCATTATTGAACGTGCCCCCTACCCTAGTGCACTCTGGGAAGTTACCACTGAGGAAAGAATAACCGACACTGAAAAGAATATCAGCTTATCCTGCAGTTCTGTTGCCATGGTTACGTTTTGTGCTTGTGTAAAATCAGATACATTTTGCCCAAAAAGGCAAAAGGAAGTTTCATTCCCAGATGCACAGTATGTCATTTCAATATTCTAAGGCAAACATGCTGCTACTTACTTAGGCCCATCGCTTAAGCCATCGGCAACAATTCTCCAGCGGGCACAGTCAAGGGCTGTCTTTCTAATTGGCTGTGTTTACACTTGACATTAACATGCAAGCACCATGATCTGATCAAGCAGATCGGATCATAAGCCAATCAGGACACGGTGCGTTTACACCTGTCCACATCAAGTGGCTTCTGTATCTAGGCGGATCTCGCATTCCCCTAAAAAAAAAAAGGATGGCTCCAGTGCAAATTCAACTGGTGGGTTTTCTTTAAAAAACAGTTTTCAGTCGGGTACGTTTTACAAATCTCGCAAAATGAGGAGGATGAAGAGGCTGCAAGTACTAATAATCTGGATAGATGCTGTAATGGAAACGGTACAGAGAAACGTATCTGAGAACATTGCCAGCCGTGGTGGGAAAATGTACTTTCTTTACAGAAAATGAATGGTTCTGCAACTTTAGAGTGTGAAAGCAAACATTTCGGAATATTCGCAAATGTACTTCGCTCTCAAATATCCACAAAAACCAGACAGCTACTTGTAGAAATTACTGGAGAGAGGAGGGGAAATAATGACAGTGGGCGGGGTTTTGCGTTTATATTACACTGACATCCGATCAGAATGCGTCAACTACCTCCGAACCTGGACACGCTGATTGGATAACATTCCGATCAGAAGCGCGTTTACACTTGTCTTTTCAATGAGTATGTGGACAACATTCGGATACAGGTTGCATGTTAATGCCAAGTGTAAACGCAACTTTTGAGTCCAGGTGAGTCCAAGTGATACCACTCTTCTTCAGCTCTGTCTCAGTGTCTTGCCTCCTTTCGTCTTCCTTGAGGGTTCCACTTGAGGGAACTGGCGCATCTCGTTGGTTTACGTAATGTGTGTCCAATCCAGCCGCACTTTGGAGGGGGGGGGGATGTCTCACCTCTGTGTAGACAAACTACACAGTAGCTGGGTTTTCATCTAAACCTGAAGCGAATATTGTAAAGTTTGCAAAAAAAAGGCGAATTAGGTGCATTTCAAGTTGTTCGACCGGATGACGGGGATATTGGTAACCTAGTAACCAACAATAAATAAAACACCATTAGCAGAAACAGCCGATTTGACGTGGGATTGGCGTTCGCTATATGTCAGAATTTATTCAAAATATATGTCAGAATTTATTCAAAATATGTTTATTTATTTCTCCCATTATTCGCATGGACTCTTTTTCGTCAAAAACCACCTCAAGCGAGCGTCTTTTTTTGTTTTTGCGAATTAAGGGATACTTTCTTTTCGAAATTTGCTGTTCACATCACTTGTTTATGATGCGATACTTCAAAGTGTGCATAAAAACAGGGTGATGGAAACTAAGACTACTGTTTATTTAACAGTCTGTTGTTTGAGAGCTGCCAAGCTTGTTAAGTGCTTAATTAGAGACACCTGCAATTAAGTACCTCAACAATTGCATTGGTGTTTCAGATGTTACACATTGTGTAAATTTGTACCAGTCCACAGATACATAGTAAGTGGCGTTATTATTGTCTCAAGGCATGTGCTTTTCCTTCCTTTTCGCAAATTGGTTGTTGAAATTCTTCCCTCCTATCTATTGCTAACCTAGGGTCCACATTTATTTGTCTTTGCTTCCCTTTATTCTCTGAATTTCCATTTACTTCAAAACACTCAACATGCTCCACATCCTGTGTTTGAGTGTTTTTTTCTTTCAAATGTCATCTTTGTTGCCCCGATGATCTCTCGCTGATTTATTGAAACCCACCGACACCGTCTCTGATATCGTCTGGTGTCTCTGGCTCCTTCCTCTTTCAACAGATGAGTGTCTCTCACTCATATCTCTGGCACTGAGCATGTGTGTGTGTGATCACCAGCCTGTGTTTCCTCGTTTTTCAATGTCCTCCTTCCACATCATGCAGTCCGTATGATTCTTTGTGCGTGGTAATTACTGACTTCGAACGCAGCCGTTCGCTCGCATACTGCTTTTCTCTTTCTCTCTCCCTCCTCCATATCATCTTATTTGTCTGGTTTTCGCTCCATATCCCTTGCTTTCTCTTTTCTCCAGTCGCCTTTTGTGCTCCCTATTGTGCTTCTATCTTCTCAGGGCTTCTTATGCCACTTACATTGTCTCTCACGCACTTTGCTCATGCTCACCGCTGAGTTAATCACACCACTGGCCTATCTTTAAATCTATCATTTCTTCCCACTCCCGTGCATGTCCGCAAAGATCATCAACTCATCTGTAGTAGGATAATCTATGTAGTGGAACTACATAACAATATGTTACATGGAGTGATGCAGCGATGTTAAAATTGTGGCTAAAACCGATAACCAATATTAATTTTGCTGTAATGGCCGATACCGATGTTTACCGATGTCGATATCTCTGTATAGAAAACACATAGCGAGGATAAGGGCTGCACGATATTGGTAAAAAATGACATTGCAATATTTTATTTTTCTGCAATATATATTGCAATATAAAAACAATTTCACCAGATGACTTGAAGAAATATTTGGAAAGAATGGAATAAATGTGAGCTTATTGTAAAGTGTTTTTGATTTATGTCTCTTGAGTTCAGTGTTGGAAAGATCAGTTGTTTTAACCATTCATTAAAGTAAATCGGTTCAAAGGAGTCATTAGTTCACGAATCGGTCATTAATGAACCACGTCACACGTTGTGTGATTATCCTGGCAGTTTAGGACATCGCACCAAATTTGTCTCAACAGAAAATATTTTATAACTAGATAGATTCTCAAAGATATTCAGTAAACTCAAGTCATTAATATGCGCAAGGGAGGGAGGTAGAGACAGTTTGAGACAGCAAGACAGTTTGAAGACGGTGAGAGTGTGTGCGCACGCAAGTTCCAGTCTTCTTGCTCTTGATGTTTAAACTGACAGGACTGGCATTCGTAATATGCACTCAGGCAAAAAGCACACCCCCCACACACACACACACACTCACTCACATCTACACACACGTCAGATACACAGGAATGATTATCGGCCTGTTCACATCGGCCTTATTTTAACATCGGAAAGATTTGATGTGTAACAAATTTACTATATCGGCTGATATTATATCGGCGGCCAATATATCGTGCACCTATATGCTGCGTTCACGTGCTATGGTAATTATGGTAAATACCAAAATCCGACGTGGAAAATGCACATGAACACCCCCTCATGTGGTATTTTCCACTGGGCAACTCGTAGAATATTTTGATGGACTGAGTTGCCGAGATGGGATAACCTTTGAACTTTTCAAAATGGCAAGAGCAACGCGTCTTGAATGGTAAAAATATGTACTATTCATGGTCTAGATAGAAAATATACAGCATATTATTTACCGTTTGAGTTTTTATAAATCATTTTCTTGCTGTTGCAGATGACTTAAGCAGTCTAAAATAGTTTTAGCTAAATAACAGGTCTGGATCTCCATCTTTTTACCACATTACGACAACAAAAGCACTTGAACGCAACACACTGGTAAATACCAGTTCACAAGTGGAAAATATCCTATTTTTCATAGCACATGAACGCAGCAATAGTGCACCACTAGTTACATGGTTTAGGCCCTGTGTATTGTTTCTGCCCGGGAGTGGGCATTTGTTGGGGTGATAAAGACGAGGCTTCAAAGAGCACACAACGAGTGAGTGTGTGTGTTTGTACTCATGCAGTAAACTAGGTAATACGACATGGTGTCAGAAGTGGGATCCTCTAACAAGCTTAGTCGTTGGTTTAAATGATTTACGTCTGTCAGAGCGAATGCAGTTAGATAAAGATCTAATGCTGGAGAAGGCCATTGACATGGCGAGACAGACTGAGGCAGTGAAGCAGCAGCAGAGTAACTTGCGTGGTGAATGCTTTAATGCCAAAACGTCTGACTCTGTAGAAAGAGACATAAGTAAAAGCAAGTCATTTCATAGCAGGCAGAGAGTCAAACGTGCTCATGGAGTAAAAGACACATTTAAACGGTCAACAATCAAGATGTCAGAAGTGTGGAAAAAGCCCATTTCATCTGAAAATACACTGGCAAATATGGTATTCTGTCATGCCTGTGTGAAGAGGGGATCTTACCAAAAGGTGTGTGCTTCATCTAGAAAGGTGAATGAGATTCAAGAACAAGACCCTGGCATATTTTTAGACACTGTGGATGCCGGGGGTGACCCCTGGCTGATCGATATTAAAATAAAGGACTGTGAAGTACAGTTAAAAATCGACACGGGTGCTGATGTCACTGTTATGCCAGACCATGTGTTTCATAAAATATTTAAAGAGGGCAACAAACCAGCACTCCAGAGAGTGACCAAGCCTTTACTTGGACCTGGCTGCTCACCACTTAGTGTGATTGGAGTTCTGAAAGGAGACAAGCATATAATGGAGAATGTGTATGTTCTTAAGGGTCTTCATTCGCCACTGCTAGGTAGACCCGCCATCACCAAATTGGGTTTTGTCACACGTGTTGATGGTGTAAGCATTCACACACTACAGGAACGCTATCCAAAGCTGTGCAGTGGGCTAGGACTGTTACAGAGGCCTTACACCATTGAACTGCCCTGGAGCAGTTCTATTTTCCCTCAAAACTTCACGACACATGGAGCGGCTGGGGGTCATAAGCAGGGTGGAAGAACCCACAGAGTGGTGTGTAGGCATTGTCGTAGTGCCCACAAAGTCTGGTGATCCACGCAATAGTGTTGACTTAACAAAGCTCAACGAATCAGTGCATGAAATTCATTCTTCCTTCAGTTGAACAGACTCTTGGGTTGTCAGCGGGAGCTTGTGTTTTAGCAAGCTAGATGCATATGGGATTTTGGCAAATACCTCTAGCAGAAAAGTCCACCAAGCTTTTATCACACGGTATTTCTTTAATTGTTTTCCCTTTGTATGGTAATCGTATGGTAACTGAAGTCACAGAAGCCTGGATGGTGTGGTCTGTCACATGGACGATGTGCTGGTGTGGGGGCGTTCTCAAGAGGAGCATGATGTGCGCCTTCACGCAGTGCTCCAAAAGATGGAAAATGCTGGCGTCACCCTTAACTTAGACAAACTTAGCCTTGTCACAGTGTGTAGTCAAGTTTCTCGGCCACATTATCTCAGACAGAGGAGTGCAATCAGACCCAGCCAAGACCGCAGCAGTCCAAGACATGCCAGAGCCAACAAATGTCAGTGAAGTAAGGAGCTTTCTTGGTATGGTCAACCAGCTGGGAAAAAGTCTGGCAGAAAAAGATAAACCACTCAGAGATCTCCTGTCCAAAAAAATTGTTGGTTCTGCGGGGAAGAACAAGTTAAAGCTTTTAAGAACTTAAGAGGAGACTTGTCATCTGCTAACCCCGTACAATGCAAACAAGCAACTCAAAGTATCTGCAGACGCATCATCATATGGACTGGGAGCAGTCCTGCTGCTAAAAGAGGGTGTTAATTGGAGACCTGTTGCATATACGTCACAGACTCTTACTCCTATTGAGATATAATATGCACAAGTTGAAAAGAAGTCCCTTGGGCTGACCTGGGCATGTAAGGGATTTCGTGACTTTTTGATTGGCCAACATTTTGAAATTGAAAACAATCATAAACCACTGTTGAGTCTCCTTGTTGGCCAGGATTTGGATGCTCTACCTCCCAGCATCCAATTCATACAAGATTTATCATGTTCCATGAAAGAGCTTATGGACAGCTGAGACTCTGTCACATGCTCCGCTACCTGCTCATAATGAAAACGTGGATGTGTAGTTCATGGAAAGCACTAACATTTACGTGGACAGCATTGTGGACCATCTCCCAGCAAGTCAATCTTTCCTGGACAACCTGAGAGCACCTTAAGTTGGACAGTGTTTGCTCAAATGTCATGAAAATGTGCCAGGACGGATGGCCTGAGTCAGGTTGTTGTACAGGGACCGAGAAGCTTTACTGGTCTGAGTGAGCTTACCTATCTGTTCATAACGGCCTCCTTCTGAAAGGTACGAAAAAAGAGCAAGATCCTTACCTAGCCTTACTAGGTACTACATCATATAGGTCAACTCCACTTCACAATGGGTACAGCCAAGTCTAGTTGGTCATAGGACACTGTCTTCGTACTTTGGTGCCAACCCTTCCAAGACTACTGGACCCTTTGTTACCTGATGACACCATCTTAAGTATTCGAGAGAGAGAGAGAGAGAAAGAAGTGCAGATATGAGATATTCAACAAACGGCATAGAGTGCATGACCTGAACAAGATCTCACCTGGCGATCAGGTGTGGGTTACAGATCAAAAGGTGACTGGAACTGTGGTAGGGAAACTCAACACCCCATTCTTACCAGGTGGATGTGCCTCAAGGAACTGTTCGTAGGAAGCAGCATTTCCTCTTTCCTATGGATGTAAAGGATGGTGGTTGTGACAGCTATGCTGGTTCCCAGTTGTGGGAACATTACAGAGACACAATGCACTGGCACCCCAAACATATTTTGTCAGTCCAATGGGAGCTGTAACCAGAACCAGATCTGGGAGGCCAGTCGGTAAAACCTAAAAACTGGATTCATAGTCACTCTACTGTAGCCTTTCATAGTAGTCAGGCCGTTTTTCCCCCTCCCTGAAAAAAAGAAAAATTTTTTGCTAAAAATGTGAAAAATATATATACAGTACACGTGTTTCTGTCGATAATGTGTTTTCGTACCTTAAATGAACGGTTTTCAGGTAATGTTTATCAGTACAACAGTTGAGATTTTTTAAGCAATGCCAAGTAAGGAAAATATGTAATTGTTTTTTTTTTTTTTTTTATTATTGTTGCTTCTGTTAAAAGAGGAGGAGTTGTAGGATCTATGTAGTGGACCTACATAACAATGTGTTACATGGTTTAGGCCCTGTGTATTGTTTCTGCCCGGGAGTGGGCGTTGTTGGGGTGTTGAATAAAGACGAGGCTTCGAAGAGCACATAACGAGTGTGTGTGTTTGTACTCACACACTGAAACTGAGATAATGCGACATCATCTAATTCTCCCTCTCTCTCCCATTCCCACAGTGTCTGAAAGAAATGCCCGCCATTAGACTTTCTCCCGTCACTTATTACTTCTCCCATTCCCTGCGGGTACAACCCTGTAAATGATACTGCTGCCTTTCACAAACCCCTTGCATTCTCGTTGCCATCCATCACTTCCCTACAACACTTTTACAGTAGAGCACCAGCCTTTTATTTCACACCCAGACTTGTCCGCCTGCTCTCAAGATACCAGCGGTTTTCCTCTGCTCCATCTCTGCTCTGTGCAATTAGTGTGGCTGAAATCTGAAACCTGAAATCTACACGATCATTAACAAGTTAAAGCCCCTGCAAATGTGTAATGGTATTAATACATGCCTGCAGCATGAGACCCTCTTCAAATACCCCCGCTCCACTCCAGATGTGGACAAATGGGGCAAAACTAAGAAGCTAATAGTATAGGTATCCTTGTCTGGATATAATTCGAAAGTTATCTCTGGCTTTACACGATGGGTGGTTATGATTATGGTTATGACTGCATACTGAAGTGTCAAGCTAATGTATAAACTTTTGTAAGGGTATGACTATTATATAATTTTAACGCTTATTCTGGCACTGTAAAATTTCACCATTTGCATTTTGTCGGGGAGAATTCAATATTATTTGCTGTGGAAACCAATTTGATGCCATATGCTGTAGGTTTATGCTAATAGTTGAGCGAAAATTCAATTTCATTTACTCACCCTCGTGTGGTTCCAAATCCGTATGAATTCTTTCCATGGAACATACAATTTTGAAATCTCCAGTCCATGTTATTTTGAATTATAATCAGCAGAAATGGTTTGGAACGACATGAGGGTGAGTGGCAGGATTTTCATTAATGTTGCATTCAGCCTGGAGTGTTCCTTTAAGTCTTTTGTTTCCCATATGAGAGACGTGATGTGCTCCCAGCTCGTCTAACCTTCACATTAATGTAGCTCTGTCGAGTGCTTCAATGAGCAAATATTAAGCATCCAGCTTCACGGATAATGTTGGCCCTCAGGTTTGGGCACGTGATTCCGTGGTTAGTGACATCTGTTTTTCTTTGTGCATCAACAGGCCAAGCTGCACCATGCTCACCCTTTTTGACCTGCCCATCCCTCTCCTCCTAAAGGCAAAGGAGTGAAACCAGGAGCTTTTCCACAGTACACAGCAGCGACTGTAACAGATATGATTCAGAGGATTGAATTCAACATTATTTAGGTCTGAAGTAAATGTGCTAGATGCTGATGGGATATATATATATATATATATATATATATATATATATATATATATATATACATACATACATACATACATACATACATACAGTACATACATATTTTTTGCTTAATCAAGAATCAGTGCAAAAAGCTGCTTTAAATTACTGACAATTTTAAAATAGTCACAGTGAAAAATTCTAAATAGTAACCCAAATCATATCGCAAACCTTGCCAAAAGATTAACTGCTCTCTCTGATGGAGACAGTGGTCCATATTTTGATGATGCACTGTAACAACGGTGAAAATGGTCTGCGTGCCAGCGCATGGTTTAAAAGGGTTGTCACTTTTCTCTTAATGAGTAATGGGTTTGTTTTAGGCGTAATGTGCAATAAACCAATCAGAGTGTCATTTCCCATTCCCATTAAAAACCAGTTGCGCTTGTGCCATGGCATATTGCTATTTACATGGCGGAATTTGCAAGGAAATGGATCTGGATCCAGATTTCACCAAATCTGTATGTACGCAATATTAATCTTGTACATTGTAATCCTTGAGTGCACCAGCCTACAGGCACATATTACTATGACACCCTTTAAATAACAAAAATATATATTGCGAGACCAGGTTTCAGTTGGTCAATGGCGCAGTCTATTTCAGTTGCCTCAAAATAGCTACGAGCCAACAATGCGCCTGAACACACCTCGATTTTAGACCAGCATGCCCATAGGCGCACTAATGGGCGCAAATGCATTTGCTATTTAAACAACATGGCGCAGGACGTGTTAAAGATAACAAAGTTACTAAAACTAGCAAAAAAAAAATTGCGTCTCACATGGCACCACATTGCGCAGGGTGTATGATAGGGCCCAGTGACGTTATTTTGGCTCTTTTAAATACTCTTTTCTTTTTATTTATAGTCTGTGCTGAAATATTTTCGGTTCTTCTTTCTAGATTGAGGTTTACAATGAGTTGTGCTCAGTAAAAGTTTATTTTCATGTAAAAGAAACAAACAAAAAAAATGGATCTCTATTATTCGACTGTGATAGTTGTGCAAATACATTTGCATGTGTGTACATTTTTATATCCTATATTTGCATCTGTCAAGCAGCTTCAATTAGAGCCAGATCGATATATCGGCAGGCCGATATTACCGGCCGATATTAGGCATTTTTCAAACTATCGGTATCGGCAGTTATAATGGCCTAAAAATGAATATTTCAAAAATAAAATAAAAACGGACGAAACACGTTTCAATCATCTCTCCTTGGCCTGTTATATTGAATGTTTTACAATTTGCAGTATGATGTTATCTATTGCTAAATTATGGCTCATCATAGACTAGCTTACCATAGAGCTAGCTAATGCCACTATCATCAGTGAAAGACCGCTAACGTTAACATTAATGAGCTTGGAAACCACAATGAACTTTTTCTGCCTAAATAAAGTAATGATTACTGTATATTAACTAGTTACAGTCCTTGCATTGTAAAATGTAAGTTAGACTTGCAAGGAGTGAACATTTAGACAAAGAGAAAAGTATCAAACGTATCGTGTGCATAAAAGTTAGCTTAAAAAAAAAATATCGGCCAATATATTGGAATATCGAATTAAAACCCCAAAATATTTTTATCGGTATCGGCCTTCAAAATCTTTTATCGGTTCGGGCTCTAGCTTTAATGTCAAGTACAATAGTCAAGTCTAACCATAATTTAATTGGCTCAAAAACACCCCCTCCCCCATCCTCACTTTCATTTGCTAATATGAACAAAAAACAATGTTTAATTGAGTAATTTGTCATTTAAAGAGCCATTTTGGTTCCCATGGTTGTCTGCAAAAGGGTCAGTTCTCACATCCCTCTTTGCGTCTGCTGTTTAGCATTCAGCGCGTCAGTATTCCGCAAGGAGCGTATTCGGACATGTGTGGAGGTGTGAGGAGTCCTGAATTTTGCCTGTTATCAGACAGACAATCTGAACAAACCTGCTCCACAGCGGCAGTCTTCATTCCCATTCTCACATTTTGATGATAAGCTCTGTAGTGACATCCGTCAAGGGATCAGGGACCCTCTCCGAGTATGTTAGCATGTCTGAATGTGTGTGCGTGAGCACTGTGGACTCTCGTCTCAACGGGTGGCAGTTCTGAGAGAGATACTTGTGTCACTGAGGTGTCAGCTGCACAGATCCTCGTATATGCATTTACACAATCTCTCGGTTCGCATGCGCGACTACATCAGAGACATCAAAAGACAGTTGTCAGAGCAATAGACGGGTGAGATAATGTAGGTTGGGCAGCAGAAAGCACACCGGGGAGAGACTAGTTCAGAATCGAGGACGGCAAACAAATCAAAGCCGAGCCGAGTGCATTACCACACCTGGTGTTTGAGAGATATGAAGAGCGTCCCTCAGTTAATATGTATGCGATCCACCTGTTATGTTTGAGGCAGGGTTTCCTGTTGTCCTACCTGATGTACAGTGTCACCAGGGATTTGTAACCCATTGATAGTCTGGCTTCAACCCACTGGATAATTATGAGAAAGTGGCAATCCTACTCACTGGGGAAGGACAGATGGCTGCGGTATCAGCAGAATATGGCTTTGACTGTCACACTGAACCATGATCCAAGACAATATTGCTTTCGCTTGTACTAACCTATAATGAATTAGCTTGCAAATACATGCTAAACATTAGTCATTTAGACAACATTATTGCCTGGTCCAACAAATCAACTCACAGATAAACACAATTAATGCTTCCTCCTCTGTGAATTTATTATGCAGTGTTTTCATGTTTGCTGGTTTGGTGTGTCGATGATTCTCAGGATGCACTCGGTTTTGCTTAAAACATGAATATCCTTTGAGAGAAAGAAAGAGCAGGAGGATGGATCGGCCTGCTCGGTTGGAGTCAGCTGTGGTCTGGTCATGTGTGAACTCAACTGGAAACTGCTGTTTCTGAGTCACTCGCATTATGTAACCTGTAGAGAACCAACATTTTGTTCAAAAAAAAAAATAGATTCAGGGTGGTACAAGGGATCCTGCAAGTGGGACTGGCTGTGATTGTTTAAAATATCTCTCAGCTTCAGTCAAAACACTTTTGTGCTGTGGAGACATCAGCGCTCAGCTGTATTTAACACACTGTAAGTGTTTCTTTCGGGTAATCGCAGCAGGTAATTCAAGGCAAACTTGGAACGGGCTCTTGCATTATTGATGCCAGTCCACTGCAGCTATTGACTAATGTCCGATATGGTGATTACATCATGCTGTTACTGTAATGGACACTGCTTTGGTCCTTTGGGACCACCTTTTGACCTCTGTGAGACTGATTCAGGAAGCCCTGTCTATAAGCGGAACAGTCATGGGATGAAACTCCTGCCTCTCGTGGCACCTGAGATTCGCCATGTGCCCCGGGACTCCCTTCCATGCTGGGCCTGAATCTATTATCCTCAGACCCAAGACCTCAGTGTGTCGGTTCTGAATGGGCTCTAGGGGTAGAGATTTCCCCGGCATTGCCACGCTCTGCTGCTCTGTGATTGGCAGCAGGGGTCTGGACATCTGTAAGGGAGCAGGAACTGAAATTTCCTGTGATGCAGGGAGCGGGCCGAGAGCCAGTGATAACTCCAACTAGGGTAATTCATTACCATCAACACTGAGCACAGCAAGACCTTGTTTCTCCCTCTTAAATTCAGATTATCGCAGTTGGCTTTCACTTGCCCTATTTTTCAAGCTTCTGTCCCCTCTACACTTGTTTACGTGTCTGCCTCTGTGTGTGCGTGATCCGATTGCTAAGTCAGGCCTTATACGGTCTGCAAAGGCTATCGTACAATTTTTTCAGCTGTATCCCATGTTGTTCTCTCACAAAACACGGAACGCCATGCAAATTGTAAACACCGTAAATGAACGGAAAGCAGTGGAATGTGATGTTGACACACACATGGCTGGCTCACCCCGCCCCCTCTCCTTCTGCTCTTGAGATGCTTATCGCCCGTGACAGATTAAGGCACTCGTCGTCTATGTTTAAATCCAGTCGTCGTGATGGGAGTCGACGCTGAAGTCTGGGCATTCTGTGGAGAGAGAACAGGTGTACCGAAGTACATGAAAGAAACAGGGAAAGTGCACTGAGGGAGAGAAAGATGGGGTGAGAATAGAAGAGAGAGACGGGGGAAAGGATAGATGAGAGGAAGCAATGGTGCCAGTGATGGCCGCTGTCATAAAGAATTCACGGCAATCTTCCATTTAGCCAAATCAAATTCTGGCCTGGCTCCAGCTGTGATTGGCCCATGTTGTATCACTCATGAGGCCACAGCAGCATGACCTTGTGGGTCAAGCCCGCCTCTTTGGGAGGGCTATAAATAGGGATAGGAGGCCTCAGGCTCCTACTTTAATGAGATTAAATCAAATCAGCCTCAACATTGAGTGTGAATAAAGCATAATTCCTGTATCTTGCTTTGGAAAAAAAACAGTAGTTTGCATGGTAAGTGCAGTTTAAAAAATGAAAACGAGTTTGCATGTTTTTGTGTTCAGCTCTGTTCTTTTAAAGTTAGATTTTAGGTGATTTGGATGAACTTAAAATGGTAAATATCTGTTACTTAAAAATTGCAACAATTGTAGTGATTACCAATTTAGATAAACGTTAATTTCAACATGGTTTCTTAGGAGTTTTCTGTAAATTGTTCCAATTATTCATATGGTTTTTGAATTCAACACAGTCTCATGAAAATGCGTATCTATACCACAAATGTCATTTCTTGTGGCATTTATACGCCAAAAATGGTTTTTGCGTGTATATGCTACGCACTAAAAAACATGGGGTAGGTTTAGGGGGAGTGGGTGGGGAGTTCATACGTATTACACGCCAAAAAGTGCGTATCATATGCACGTGGAAAACGCGTACCATATACACGCAAAAACTGTTTTTGCCGTATAAATGGCACGAGAAATGACATTCGTGCTATAAATACGAACTTTCATGAGATCGGGCTCTTTGAATTATATCATAATATCTATTAAACTAATCATAAATGCATTAATACAACTCTCTGGTACATTGTTTGTTTTTACTCAAAAACGTCACGAAAATTAATTTAATTTCATATCGTTTGAGCTCGTAGTTTTTAATTTAAAAATGTCAACTCAATTTTTTATGAGAGATGACAGACTGCTATTTTGCATGGCTTCTACGTACAATCATTTCATCTTTATAAACTCCATCCTTGCAAGTTTGTATTCAGATCTGCCTTTTTTAAATGATTTTTTCAGTAATATTTTCGTACAGAGAACACAAGCCACGTGCACTTCACATTACGCATGCCCACCATATTGTTTTGTAGTATCGATGTTTATGGATTTGATAAGGTGTTTTCTTTTCCTGCAATCTCACCACACCTCCGCTCATGGTGTGCCGTTTATTCCTTGTGATCTGTCCATTATCTGGGCAATGTGCTTTACACCACAGTACCATAAAAATTCTTCAGCAACCTGTGTTTAACTCTAATGGCTCCAATCAGCTTGTCAGGCTATGTTTTATGCCAGACGTTGTTGTTTTTTTAGTACTTAGATGGCTCTCTTCATGTTAAAAGGTCCAACCAAAATAACCCAGGTCTTATGACAATAGCAAGACGAATTCTGGTGCTGCAAGCATGTGTTTGTGTATGTGTTTGTGAGTATGTGCCTGCATGCACGAGTGTCATTGACTATTTGCATGTGTCTAGGGACAGAGTGGGAGACGACCAGTCTGTTTGGCCATACTGCTGGTCGGCAGCCCATACATGCTCTCTGCCATACGCTGTAAGATCCTCCAAGAGCAGACGCTCTTAAAGCATGGCGGCAGCTCACTAGGGGTGCTCGCTGTTGGTGCTCTACAGGCTTTTAACCCGTTTACTGCTGAGGGCTAGGCAATATGAACAAAATCTATTGATATTGATTTTATACAACAGTTAAATTAATAGGAAGTTAATATTGTTATATATTTAACATTATATATATATATATATATATATATATATATATACAGTATGTGTAAGCAATAAGGTACGAGAGGCTGTGCTGTATCGTGAATAAGTAACGGCTCAATGGCGTTGTTAGGCACGACGCGAAGCGGAGTTCGTTACTTATTCACGATACAGCACTTGCCTCAAGATATCTTATTGCTTTTATAAAACGGTTGCCACACAATATTTAAGTAAAAAACAATGTTAGTGCAACTTTCTTGAAGTAAAATCACTAAAAGCCTACCTTCCGCTGGAAAAAATAGTCCCCGAAGTGTGAACAGCAACAACGTTCCAATGTGTAAAATGCATGAAAGCTCAAATAAAAACAACACAGAACCGCAGTGTTGCGCAGCGATCAATAGAACCGTTGGGTGAAGCGGTCGTAGCCGTGTTTTATCGTGAATAAAGCACAGCTCTAGACCAATCAGAATCAAGGATTCAAACTAACCGCTCAGTTCCGAATCCTTGATTCTGATTGGTCAAGAGCTGTGCTTTATTCACGAGCAAACACGGTGCACGACCGCTTCACCCAACGGTTTCTATCTACTCCGCTGCGCAACACTGCGGTTCTGTGTTGTTTTTTATTTGAGCTTTCATGCATTTCACACACTGGAACGTTGTTGTTGTTGCACACTAGGGGACTATTTTTCACAGTCGGAAAGGTAAGCTTTTAGTGATTTTACTTCAAGAAAGTTGCACTTATATTGTTTTTTACTTTAATATTGTGTGGCAATTGTTTTATAAAGCAATAAGTATATTTTCAGGCAAGTGCTGTATTGCTGAAATAAGTAACAGCTGAAGGGTTACTCGCTTTGTGCCGTGCCTAACAACGCCCTTCAGCTGTGTACTTATTTCAACTATAAGCACAGCCTCTCGTACCTGTATTGCTTACTTAATGGCTTAAAATATAAAAACATGAAATAGCTCTAGTGAATTAAATAATGTATTTAACTTTTTATTTGGAACTTGATTTTATAATTAAATTGTTATGAATAATCATCTTTATGTAACATGAGTTAAAAACTAAGATAAAGTAAAAGTACAAAAGTACAATAAGCCACTTTCAATGCCAGCTGATTTTTATATGAATGCATCAAGTTATTATGCTGCTCTGCAGCCAAAAGCAATTAGGCACACTTCTTAATAACAGATTTCTGATTTTGATTAGTTTGTTTTATTTCTTTTTTTCTTGCATTTGTTCCATTTTTTTCCCTGTTGCTTTCATATTTAAATAGTGTAAATTGTTTCTTTCATTGCATGTAAAGCTTTTCTACTGGCCTATTTTTCTGCCCTTTTTATCTCTGTCTACCAATAACAGCTCCCTCTGCCCTGTCCACTCAATCCACCGCCAATTACGACTCCCAGTGCACAGTCAGTAACCACAATGCTTCCTACTGTATATGTCTCGCCTCCAATTACCGTCATAAATATCAGTTGAAACATGATGTCTACGTGCATTAATGTATCGCTTGAGTGAGCACTGATTGAAGTCCATTCATCAGAGGGTGATCAGATGTGGACAGAGAAAGACAGAGAGATTTACTTTCTGTGTACCGAGGAGTGACAGAATAGATTGTGAAAGATGGAGTGCTAAGAGATACACATGAGAAGAGGCAAGAAGAAGTTGAAAGAGAATGATTTTTGCTCATGAGTGAGCGAGAGAGAGGACCAGATAAGACAAATGCAGCTGCAGAAACAAAAGCTGTCTATGAATAGCCCATTTTTTAGTGCAAAAGTCTAGATGCACAACCTAAATGGATCGTTCAAGCATTACCAGCCTTGGACCCAAGTGTCTAAAATAATCCAGGCACTTTTCTTATTGAAGATAAAATGACAAACTCTCACATAAAGCTCTTTCTCACTGTGATGCAGGCCATTGCCTTAAAGTAACCCAACGTCATGCACAATCAAATCACATGAACTATAAAAGTGAATGAAAACACTATAAATAAAAGCCAGTGGATTCGATAAAAAAAAAACATAACGTCTCTGAGCCGGAGTCTGAGCTGTTCTTTCTAGTAAAAGGAAGTCAGTGTCAACCACGGTTGATGCCTGTTTTCTGATATAGGTCAAGGCTGGAAACTTTCAGAGAAAATTGATTTTAGAGCGGCTTCACAGCTGGAGTGACACGGCATATTCTCAGATAGACAGACGTCAGACGCCATCAGCATTGTGAAAATAAAAGCCTGACACTTCCTCCAGTCTAACCTAATATATTATTTTGCTGTCTCAAATCTTTGAAACTTTTTAGCTTTTACAGACAGTCTCCAAAAACCACACAATGCGAGTAGCATGCAGCCTCAGGGTGAATGTGGTTCATGCGGTTTAAACAAAATGCTCCATGGAATAGATTTCTCCTCTCTCCCCCCTAATGACTGTTTTTGCCTTTTCTATCAATGAGCATAATTATTATCCTCTCAGGATAACTTAATTAATCCAAAGAAATATAGGTGTAATACCTTTGTTGGAGTGAATGTACCCTCGTGAAGCTTTTGTTTGAATCTTTTATTGCTTTCCACTGTTGTTAATTCAATGCCACTCATCTGTCTATCAGGGCTGTTTTGCAAGGTCAACCACTGTAACCTGAAGATTGATTTTAAAAATGCATCAGTGAATAATCAAACACAATTACCAAATGAAAACAATCCTCACATTCTTATCCTGTTTCATACAATTCAACTTGTCACTCGATTTCCCCTCATTATATCAGTCAGCATTCATGATATGTTTTTCATACATATCATATCAGTGTGTCTTTATAAATTTTGTGTGACAAATCGGATTGTGAAGGTTGCCATATAAGACTAAATCTCATTAATAAATTGCCTGGCACAAACAGGGATTAGATTTACACCTGGGAAAGAACACAAAGCAAAATCAGATGGATGGATGGATGGATGGATGGATGGGCGGATGGATGACAGATAGATAGATATATGGGTAACGCTTCCTTTTACAGTACAGTACTTACAGTGTACTTAACTAGAAAGTACTGGCTAATATAAGGTAAGTACATGGAACAGGGTTAGGTTTTGGGGTAGGTTATAGGGTTAGTACTAGCTATTACCCAGTAATTGTAGTTACTAAAATAAGTACATAGTATTTACATGGGTACACTGGACTGTAAAAGGGAACGTTATCGAGATATGAAATCAAAATTACATACACAGAGCTGTATTTTTAAATGTGTAAATAGAAATATGCAAAAATAAGATTATGAACTAAAGTAAATGCCACATGTGTCCATCCATTAGTACTCAGCAGTGGTTACAAATGAGTCGAATTTCGTGTGACTGATGAGGGTGGCATCCAAATTGTGCAGTCATTTCTCATCCTTTCAATTAGTGCCCATGTGTGGCATGTGAGAAGCAGAGCTTTTAGGCAAGATAAAAATACAGTGATTGAAAGCCCAGTGTCCAATGAAAAATCGTTTTTCCCCAATGCAAAACAGGGCTCGTGATGCTCACATTCAAAAACATACAAATAATGAATAAGTTATGGGCTATTTTCTTCCCTAGTTTTCAGCCTACTTGAAAAATGCTCAGATTTTATGGGCGTATCGCATTGAAGACTAGGAAGTAAACGCCCACCTGCTGTGAGTGGATAACAGTTTTGCATATTATAATGAGCTTCAACTGTGTCGTTGGTTTCGAGTCAGTGCACGTGGGTGGAATTTGGGGAAACGTCTGGGTCATGTTTGACCCAGAAGTCCGAATCCCGAATCGCAGGACAATGAACCAACAGCACTTCGAATACAACGGATACTTAACACATACACATACACATAATTATTAGATGTCAAATGATCTGTAACAATGCAATGCTAGCCGAGTAGATTATTATTTCTAAAATAAAAATATTACTCACATAAGTGTGTTGCACCACTCCTGTTGGATCCAATATAGAAGGTACAGTGCCTTTTTTAATCTTAATCGGTCTGCAAATCCAGCCTCGAACTGTGTCTTGTTCACAGTGAACATACGGATAATGTTTTACACTCATCAGCTGGAGCGTCATTTAAAAACAAATTTTAACCAGGCATTCCTAATATTGGAATCCAGAGGAAGCTTATGCAGTGACTGTCTTCTTCCAAAGCCAGGCACGGCACAACAGTTTGTCAAGGGAATGTTTATTGCTGGTAGCTCGCTCCGGTTTGTCATCACAAGGTATGGTTTTGTTTACCTATGCGTGAATGCGCGCGATCGGTGGGCGGGGCTAAACCGGCCGTGTTGAAGAAGGCGTTGATGAGCGGGTGGGGTTTCTTCGTCATTGACGTCATACTTCCACACTTTCAAAAACGAGACGTTTGTTGAGGCTAGTGTCAATAAAAGCTTTTATTGGACTAACAAGGTCGTTTTCAGTTCTGAAACTTACAGGATATTCTTATAATATGATGACCTCTTAGATGTCAAAAGCTCAAGGAAAATTGGATTTCTCAGTTCATCACCCCTTTAAAATCAATATAACAGGTATCTGCCATTGACTCCCAGACGAAGCACGGCTTCAATGGGTTCTCCGGGCCATCTGTTCATGAAATCCTGTGCACAGATTCATTTAGTTTAAAGTGGATTGCCAACAATACAAATGATATTATCCACTTTAATTTTGTACAACATGATGCGCAGAGATAGATAGATAGATAGATAGATAGATAGATAGATAGATAGATAGATAGATAGATAGATAGATAGATGATAGATAGATAGATAGATAGATAGATAGATAGATAGATAGATAGATAGATAGATAGATAGATAGATAGATAGATAGATAGATAGATAGATAGATAGATAGATAGATAGATAGATAGATATATATACAGATAGATAGATAGATAGATAGATAGATAGATATATAGATAGTATAGATAGATAGATATGAATCTGAAATGTAACACAGATAGATTGGTGCAGATGGAGAGATGAGGGTGGCGGAGAAGACAACTCTACAGTGACACAAAGGTAGCTCTCTGATGACTCACTCCCTCCTTCTTTTTCTGTATCTCTCTTTCTCTCTCTCTAGTCTGGATTAAAATAACAGAACCCCAGCAGCCCCAGCCTGTAGAGGGGGAGTTATGCTTTCCATCTCAGAGACAGGGTGATACGCTAAAAATACCCCTCTCTGTGTGGGCTGCACTAGAAGATCAGGGCGGGGGTGCAGCTCTGGAAGCCGGTTTGTACATTACAGATTTGGTGTATGCAGAATGAGAGTCTATATGTCGTTCAAACGCACAGGATAGATGCTCTTACTGGATCCCAGTCAGTGTCAATATCCCTGATTGGCTCATTACAAGAATTAGGGTGTTAATTGTATTTCCAGTTCAGTTGAGATGTCTCTGATGGTGTCTCTGAAGGGCCCTTGTTAGACAGACAACTGACCACTGCTCTCTCGATTATGGAATTTCTTCCCTCAGTAACTTCTTTGTGTTGATCATTACACCAGGAAATTATGTTCCGATTGGTGCTATTAACAAATCAATACGTCGTCATGCAGTGAAATGGAGCATCGCAGGGTCTCATTTTTGCTGGCATAAGATGTAAACAAAGCTCAGGACAACATATTTTTATGATCAGCTATTGTGTCTGAGAATAAAACCGTTTCAATTGGACTTTGACGATTGTCCGTCAGAGAATATCTTCCTCCCAGTCCGTTCATATATTTAGCCTATGATGTGCTATGAAGCAAGGCATCTTCCACCTAAACCAGTGAGGGTTGGAAGTGCTCAAGTATTGAAAGCAGACGGATGCTGATCGGAAGCAATCCTCATTAAACCAAACACTAGTTCAGGGCTTCCCCCGGAGATTTCAGCTCACTAAAGCTTGTTAAAAGATGTGCATGATTTTTAAATAGTTTCCCATTACTCCACATGGCCCCTAGATTCACATGGACGATTTCCATTTAAAAGGTTATCGAGTTGAGCCGCTCTAGGGAATGAGAGGAGTGACCGTAACGGGGGAGAGAGAGCCTTTGGGGTGCTGATGGCTGCTAGCTCAGTTGGAATTAGTCAGATTTCAGTATTTGAGCATGGAGCTGGCAGGTTTGGCCAGTGCCAACACTACTGAGTAATGTTGGTCAATGCTTGTTTCTGTGGCATGGCAGTGGGATTCACTGGGTGAATTTTGCTGTTATGAGGTCACAGCTGAGTGACACTGCTGGATGGGATTGAGAGGAGAGTGCTGTTTCGCTGTTCACTGTTCACAGCAAGGGTTATATTTTAGGCATCATTTTTGAAAGATTGAAATATTTTACAGGAAACTTATATAAAGGACTTGAGATCATCGTAAAATGAGAAGTTGTATGGGATACAGTTTGAAATTTATATGTTTATTCACTAATAATCTTCAGTAAAGTAAATCAGTTATGCTGACTGTTTGTTTGAACCAGATCAACCGATTCATTTAAAGACCCCCTGTGTTGAAAATCAAGCTTTTACTGTTATTTATATGTCTATGTGGTGTTTTTAGTATGCTTTATAACAAACCATGCATGTGCAAATTCATAAGTTAACACTGAGTATATACAGCCATTGCTGCCTGTATACAGTATGTATTTTCTCCTTAAAGGTATACTCCACCATTTTTTCATATTAAACTATGTTATTCCCTTAACTAAGACGAGTTGATACATACCTGTCTCGTCTCAGTGCGTACACTCTAATCGCTCTGGCGCACAATACACTTTGATAGCACTAAACTAGCCCAGTTCATTCATTAGGATCCAAGCAGAGAAGCAACCAAACACCTCTATTTAAATACAGTTACACAAGTAGTTAGCCTGACTTCATCATACTCATAATCTACTGAGAATATGAGTCTGAAACCGGTTCATTGGGCTTTGATTATGAGGCATGTCTTAATCGAACCAGGAAAAAACAAAACTCTGCACTCAATTGGATAGTCGGTAGACCTACAACCTATCAGAGCAACGCAGTAAGTCAAATACTTTGCGTATCACAGTTGTCAACAGAACTTACTTATTTTAGAAGTGAAATAACGAGTGTTGCTTCTTTTACTTGGTCCTTCATGAGTGCGACCAAGAGGAGAAACCACAACGACCACAGGCTTTTCATCACTTCCCATCTTCTTAGCGACCGTCAGAGCCAGCTGATAAGTTACACTTGAAGGACGGCAAAGATATCTTTCCGGTCGACAAATGCCTTGATTGCAGTTTTCTGTTTGTCTTTTAAAATTAATGTGCTGTCGATTCATTTTATAACAGGTACGTGACATCGGAATCTAGAACATCTCAATTCTCCAGCTGCAGTCATCTCTGAGAAAAACCAGTTAACGCGCCGCTCTTTGATAACGTGATGATTACATCCCCGAAGATCACCTGTCACATCATCGTATAAAGTCCGCCCTGGCAATTTGATTGGCCCGAAGGTTTTTTGCCTGATTATAATTGCTCCTCAATGGATCAGTTCCAGACCGAACTTCTTGTCCAAAAAAAGTTGTGGGCGGCAAGTTCGGGCTGGCATCCAGGCTAACAAGTAGTGTAACTCTAACCAAGAATGGTGACACAAAATAAAACATTGCGTGAGTGATATTACTGTGCCGATGATGCCATACATTATAGTTATCCACTTTACACACCTAGATAAGTGCAACGGTTTATTTTGAGTCACTATAGACGTAAGATGTAAACAACACTGGTCCAGAAGCACTTCCTGTTTCAGTTTTTTTAACACTACATAAAAGCTGGGATAAAATACAACCAGCAAAACATGTAAAACTAAATCAAAAGTAGCAACATCTTTAAGATGTTTTCTTTTACATGTGAAATAAAGAAAACAGTTACAAACTGAAACAGGAAGTGTTTCTGGACCAGTGTTGTTTACATCTTGCAAAATGGTCTATTCTTGGTTCGAGTTACTCGACTTGAGTACTTGTATTTAAATAGGGAAAACGTGGAATTGTTTGGTCGCTTCTCTGCTTGGATCCTAATGAATGAACTGGGCTAAGCTAAGTGCTTATCAATGTGTTCGTGCGCCAAAGTGCATGCATTGAGACGAGAGATGTACGTATCAACTTGTCTTAGTTAAAGTGAAAAACAAAGTTTAGAGTGAAAAATGGTGGAGTATCCCTTAGAACTTTTGAAATTGCTGGTGATTCTGACGTCACAAACTACATTATAACCAATCAGGTCAATGTATGGATCTCTGAGCTGGTATGAGTGAGTGGAGGTGGGGCTAATTTGCTTATTCAGTAGAAACCGCATATACTAAATGAGGCAAGGGTGAAAAGTTACATTCAAGCTATTTTGAGGCATGAAGAAATTTGTTTTAAATTTTTTTTATGGTGATCAAAGATTCAGTTTCAATACAATCATTGACTAAAGGGGGACTTTAAATGGTCTGACTTAAACAATTAGTTTATGAAACGCACCAAGGAGAATTGGAGGAATGTCAGGATTTTCAGTGGACCCAATTAAGCAAATTAAGATTGTTGTTTATCACACAAACTATATTTGGTATTACTGTACCTCAAAAGCCTTGGACTACAGTGTACAACTGTTATGATACTTTAATATCCTTTTAAAGCTTCAAAGCTCCAGTCTTTAAGCACTGACTTCTCTTTTTGTTTTCTGTGGAAGAAAGAAAGTGACACATGGAATGACATGAGGGTGTGTAAATGTTGACAGATTTTTCTGGGGTGTATTTATAGCAAAGACGGGGTACTGTTCTTGAAGCTATGAGTGTGCTGATATCATTTGGCTAATATGAACTGATAGGTATCCCATGAGGATTTACATGAAAATAGAGAAATCAAGTGATGCAGTGTTGCTGAGGGAAATCAGAAATAGACACTGAGCAGAATGGTAGTAAAACAAGTTTGTGGCAGCCAATCATGTCTGTTCAGGGACTCTTGACTTAGCACACCACAGAAAGAGTCCCTCCATGTGCAAAGCTGGGGTTTAAATGGAATTTGGAAAGGCATCCAGGCATAATATAAGATAGTAAAAGCAATCTTCTCTATGGCTCTCACAGAAATTACTGTACAGTTGAATCAATGGTATCAAGGCTTTAAAGCCTCTTCCTGAGGGCAGATGCCTGGCTTGTCTGTAATGGTTGAGCTCTTCACTGTTGGGACACTTTCAATAGGGTGCTTCTGATCCTGTCTGTCAGATAATCTGCTGTAATCCCTGCTCTCTTATCTGACTGGAGCACGGTGTCCTGCAAGATCACTTCACGCCAGGAGTCAATGTAGCCAGCCTGTCTCTTTCAGCCCTGCCTGCGTGTTTGTGCCGGACTGTGACACAGGTCACATCCTCCAGTGCAGATCACAGCCGGCTTTCAGCTTCCATGTTTACCTGCCCTCAGGGAGATGGTCACTCGCCTGTCTCAAGGGAAGAGGGAAACGTCGTGCAGGGGAACATCAGGAGCCTTGCCGGTTTCACCAAGACTCTGGCGGCTGGAAGAGAGTGTTCCACACGCTCCCTTAAATACCTCTGTGAGTCAGAGTGGGAACTGATGAGACACAGTTTGCTGTAATGCACTGCCAAAGGGACAGAGCGCCACAATAAAAGCTCTATCACAAGGCATCAGCTGCTGATTAAAGAGCCAGCGAAGTAAAAGCATCATATACAGTCACCACTGATTTTATGATTGTCCCGCACTCCCCAACATCTCGCCCCTCTTCTGACCCCCTTTCTGCATGCAGCAATCAACCAGGTGCTAAATGCCCAGGAGAGGGGGTGGCAGTGCGTGGGGGTGTTGGTGTGCACAGGCAACAAGCATCTGTGCTTGGCTCAGAGAAAGTGGAGGCAGGAAATAACTGTCACTCTCCATTCAGGCTGGGAACGGGCGAGTGGTGGTGGTTGGGGGTCGGGAGGCGTTAATCATTAACTGAAAGGGAGAGAATTAAAGTTTTTTTTGGTGAGAGGGTTTTGTTTTTTAAATGGCTCTTCCCACTTAAAGGACAACTCTGGCACAAAATGAACCTTTGGTCTAATTACACATTGGTACATAGTCAACCGTTCTCTGAGATTTGTTTTCATGATTATTCGAATGGAGTTTTATCTCTAAAAACTGTTTAGCTTATAACGCTAGTATATGGGGCATCGAGTAATGAAAAAAATCTCTAGTTAATGCCACTAACAAGGCTCAAAATAGCCCCACACTAACTTGGCTCGGCGTTCGTGGTTCGACTGCTCAAGACTGTTTTCCAAAGATGGCTCCTGCCTCTTTACAGTCCACTTCTTCGAACCATCGAACGCCAACTTATTAAACGGTCTGTACTAGGGGTGTAACGGTACATGTATTCGTATTGAACCGTTTCGGTTCGAGGCTTCTGGTTCGGTACGCATACAAAACAAATGATTGCTTGGACCATTTTTCCTGCCGGCAAAATTCGTGCTGTTCGCGGCCAACACAACGTTGCGCAACATCAAATGGCAAGCGTAATGAAAGCAGAACGAAACTGCGCTACTCATTTTGTGCTTCACGGATTGTTTATCAGTTCGGACCAGCAACATCTGTGCAGCACGAGCCGATCTCGATCAAGCAACACTGTTACTACACTGTTACTACACTGTTACTACATTTACTTCTTTATTGGATCGCTAAGAGATCCGGTAAAGAAAACATTTGAATTCGCAACTGAGGTAATAACATCGCTGCGAGATCTAGTGAGATGCATTCACATTTCTCCATTATTAACCGTAGATCTCTATTAGATCAAAACAGAGCTGTCATGGAAACCAGGAGAAACATTGTGCCGTGAATGAACTAGTAATACTTTACGTCCACAGACCAGCAACATTCACCATGGATTTAATATAGTAACACTAACTGGAACCAGTTTGGCTGGAATGGTGAAATGCTTTCAAGTACTTAACACATCTTTTTCCAGCACTTCAAAATTCAAATATTATATATATATATAAATGTTATTTTTAATGTGATGACCAAAACATTATTTGTTCATCCTTCAAAGATGACCCCCATTTATAAACCTGAAAGTTTCAAGATCTAGGAAAACTCACACTTATTTAAAAATATTTTTTCTTTAAACAAATAGGAAATTTCTCTGGCATTTCTTTCTTTTTGCTGTATTCGAAAATGTACCGAACCGTGACTTGAAAACCAAGATACGTACCGAACCGTGATTTTTGTGTACTGTTACACCCCTAGTCTGTACACTTACACTGTTCTCAATGCTTCGGTTTGCATGTAGGGACCCTGATTATGTTACCATAGCCGCTTTCCGGAGGGACTTTTGCAGTTCCTAGAACCTAACATTCCTATAACCATTTTTACTCGTGTTCCGACCAGACTAAATTGGGGATTTTTCAGTTCCTCAGACCGTAGTTCCTATAACTCTTTCAGTACCTAGTCTAGAGCGAGGACTTTTTTAGTTCCCTTTCCCTAGGTCTACGTTGATTGGTTCAACTTCTAAGTCATGCCCACTGTCAACACGGAACTTGTAGCGCTCTCTGCCATATGCTGTGTGTTTTTGCAAAACATTACATCGAGGATTAAGACAAACATAACGCATTCAACTAGCTAATTTGGCTAATGCTAGCTAAACTTACCCGTCGTTTTGTTTGCCTCCTGCGCTCTGCTCTTTTATCTTCTTCCATCATATTACTTAATATCATATTACGCTGGAGCCTTTGTCTTCTGTGTTTCTCTGTACAGAACTCAAGCATAATCTTTAAACGCCGCCATTCGTTCTCCGTTATTAATGTCCCGGCAAGGCAGAACAGGAACATTGCAATAGCCATGCTGGTTTGTTGTTGTTGTATGTGGCCGCGCGTATGTCTAGTGATGACGTTCGCCGTGACTTGCATTACCCCTCCTACCAGTTCCTATGGCCACTTGGCCAGTGCGAACGCAAGCAGCAAAACCGAGTTTGCGGGAGAGTAGTCCTTAGAACGGTTTAGAAGTGGACAGTTCCTATAACTAAGTTCCTGTAACTACTTGGTTCGGAAAGCGGCTCATGTTCAGTGTGGGGTTATTTTGAGCCTTGTTAGTGGTATCAACTAGCAATTTTTATTTTCATTACTCTATTAGAGATATAACTCTTCACATTCGAATAATCATTGAAAATAAATCTCAGAGAACGGTTGACTGTACCAATGGAGTTCTCCTTTAAAGAATTCACTCTGCTCCACTGATGGACTGTAGCGGTGTGTGCTGGAAGCTTGTAGATCAGTTTCCAGGGCCCCAGGTTCATTGTTTACTGGTAGTAAGGAATCAATAAGAAGGCCATTGGATGGAGTGAGCCTGTAAGTCCTCCTTGCTATCACTTACACATTTTACAGAAAGTTTTAATTAATTCAATCAGCCCCTTAACTCAAACTTCAAAGCCTTTTAAAACCCAGAGTATTAATGGAACATGATCAAATTCCTTTCATATTGCGCCGTTAGTGAGAATGTTCGGGACAGCTTCCGGAACACTTTGTGTCAGCAAATGGGGAGTAAGTGCCACAGTTTGTACTCTAGGCAAGCTCTTCAAATGAAGGGATTCAATGGTTCACATATGAATTTGTGATTAAGTTACGATTATGCTTACTGTTGTGATCTTAGGAGGGAAAATGGGGGTAGTTTTAGTGTATGCGTTTATTTTGTAAGTCGTTTTTAGTCCTTGTGACTCAAAGCTACGTCTTTTAGAGCATTACACGCTCCATTACTCATAGGCCCAGATTTATATTCAATTAATTTCAAATCTGCCACCCCGAAAAGCTGTGAATAGGAAGAATCATGCCTCCACTCATTCTATCCTGGACCGCATAGAGGACGGTACAACATTTATCAAATTACTTTAATTGTGCTGTCATGTTCAGGCAGCCTCTTGGACGTCAGTAAGACATCCTCATTGCGTGAAGCCTTCGGGGGCACACGTGTGAGCTATTATGAATTTTAATTTTTCCCTCCGGACTTGTACTATAACCATTTCCTTTATTTTTAGACTTTAGGTCCACATCAGTTTGAGTACAACATCAGCAGTAATTGTCTCCAGAAATTATTGTCAGGTTGCAGCTTGTTACAGTTAGTCCAATGTCATTTAGTAGATACATAAACAGCCCAACCAACGCGCTAGAGTTGGTTTTCAGAAGCACGGGGATGTGCTGACATTAATGTGTTATCTTTTATAGGAAAGACTCACCCAGCTGGCACAAATCCTTTCCTCTGTGCCCCCTATGATGATCATGTTGTTGTCCAGAGTGCTACTCTTCAGGGGTTCTGTTATCGCCGAATGAAAGTGAGAGCTGCCAATGGCATATCAGTGCGCGCAAAAAAAAGAACAAAAGTGTTGTGTGTGTATTTTGCGAGTGCATTATCTATGATGAAAGTTTAATACGTTTCTACCCTTATTGATTACTGAAGCAAGATAATTGCGGCTGCTTCATCCACAATTAATGTATGCACATTAACACATTTTCACACATAATTGTGCAGCTCAATGTAAGTGCTATTTATAATAATTTAAAAAATCTGATTCCTACAATTCTTGAAGCTCAGTTTTGATGAGGTTTAGCGTTGAGGTGTTTGACACGACAGTTCCACACACACACATACACAAACAAAAACGGCCTTTGATTGTGTGTCTATGAGGGTATAGTGAGTGTGTGCCTTATAAACAAATGAGAACTCCAATATCCCAGCATGCTTTCTGCTTGCTTTTTTATTCTGGGCTGAGTCACAGCCATAGACACAAATTACAGAGAAGGAGGCAGTGAAAGGCAGAGATCTTTGAGAGACAGAAGACAGAGACTGGTAAAAAGCCAGAGAAGCAGAGAAGGAGATAGAATGAGGGTGAAGGAGAAACACAAGGGCTCGAATCACAACACAAGGAAGGGGAGGAGAAGGGGAAACTGGTTGACAAGGCTTCTCATTTCTTATTGTTCACTCCTTTGTGGATAGTCTCTGAGTAGCACATATGTCACATGACTACAGGAGGCATTAAAGTGAAGCACAGACAGAAAAGCAGGAGCATTCGTGTGCGCCCACACATTCACTCACTCTCTCTCGCACACACACACAACCTTCCACAGGCATGAATACAGTGCAAGAAAAAGCAACAGCGAAAGGCGCCGTGTTAATGCTGGAAAAAAGAGCTTGTTCTCCATAAAAAATAGGAAATGGGTTTACAGAGAGCTGCTATTTCTACTGCGCAGTAAAGCCAGACTGATGTAGTTATGCAGATAGTGACAGAACTCTAAGGTCAACCGTGTGTAAATGGTGTTGCAGTTGTTGCTGGAAAAATAAAATCGTTTTGGAAGAAGCTGTACATGCACCTAGGGCAAGTAAATATTTAGATAGGCCATGAGTCACCGCCCTCCCTCTTGCTCTTCCTCTTCTCCTTTATGTTTTTGCTCTCCTCGCTCCCTTTTTCAAGTACTCGTGCACTCCATTTTCTCCTTGGTTTTCCCATCGCTGCGAGAGGAATTCTGTGAGCTGTGAGATAAGGAGTGTGAGAACGGGAAGCAACTGTAAAAAGGATGGGAGAAAGAGAGAGAGAGATGTAGAGGAAAGATGAGGTGTAGGTCAAGAGCCCGAGGCGGTGTTTGTCTCAGAGAGGACATGTAGAGAGGACAGGTAGGGCCTGTTTGCTGTGGATTCACATCACTCATGATCTCTAGAGAGAGGGACCGCAGCTGCTAGAAAAGAAGCAGCTCAGGCACGTCTCGAGTGCTGTTGCACTTGACGTCTGTGTGATACAGAAAAGTAAACAACCGGAAACAAAGGACCTAGCCGTAGTCCAGATTCAGCTCACCAACAGCAGCACAGAGACAGGGAGCCCTTCATAGCCACAGGCTAAAACTACCTTCAGGTTCTGCAGTTCAGGGGCAGGAGACGAGCTTGGATGCCTTATGCGCGGTGTGTGGGAAGAGGGGTTTTAGTATTTTGTCTGTGAAAAGCGAGGGAGTGAGGGGGAGGAAGAGTGACTGACAGCGCGAGAGAGAGACTGAAGTCTTGGCAGGCACCGAGTTCTGACGCTTCACTTCTGAAGTGTAGGCTTTGGTTTGAGGTTTCTCTGGTGTGGTGTACCCATAATTCCCGGCATGACTCAGAGTAGGCTGGAACCAGAGGAATTAGGAACCATGCAAAAGCCTTCCCTTTCTTCTGGTTGGCTCCTCTCGCACCATGCCCATGACCCCTGTTGCTTTTTTAGTCGTTTGAGGCTCCATCACAGAGTGCAGGAGCACAGGGGCCTCATGTATCAACATTGCGATGCGTACAAAAACACGGCATACGCCAGTTTTCACGTTCACGGACAGATGTACTAACATACCCCCTTTCCACCAAAAAAAGAACTGGTTCGGAACTGGTGCTGGTTCAAAGTTGGTTCGGAGTTGGTTCAACTTGCGAACCGCTTCAGAACCTGTTTGTTTTTTCACTGACTAGAGCGCCCAGGGAACGACGTCGTTACGTCACTGTGTACGTCGCCATACGTCTTAGCTAGAAACGCTTGCAAGTACAACATTACTTTGGGATTATCTCTAACTCGTGTATCAAGAAGGCTTTAAAAACAATCGAAATGTGTAAGTCTTTTAACATTGTCGTTTGATATGTAATCTTTTCTGATAAGTTATGTACCCCTGTCTTGTGTCTATAATGTCTTCAATAAAAAAATGTGAAAAAAAAATAGAAACGTTTGCGTTAACTTCAAGCATAACAATTACAAAGGCGGACTCCATCGTGTTTCTGCAAATGTTTCTCTTGGCTTTGCGGTCCTTTATTATGGTCAGAAAAGATGTTTAGACCACATCTAAACCCGCCCCAGCCGCCGACGTAAGCATGACGTGGTAAAAGAACGGGTCTAGTCCAGCAAAGAGTTGGTGCCGCTTTGGAACCAGTTTTCCCGTCCGAGAACCGGTTCTTTGGCTGTCGAAACACAAAGAACTGGTTCGCGCGCAGGCACCGTCTCCGAACTGGCTCTCAAAATGCTTTCGTGGAAAAGGGGCTACAGTGAAATTAACGTAAAAATATTAGTTCCTCCAAGTAAACTTCATGTCTGGCGTACATTTGCCTTGATTTTTGTCCGTTGGCGACTCATAGAGGCAATAAAGTGAAGTGGCAAACATTACACTACGAATTGTTCTATCGCACCACCAGCTGTCAGGCCATGTCCACACTAGGTTTTTGTTTGAAAACGTATATTTTTCTCTTCGTTTTGGCCTTCCGTCCACACTGAGATGCCGTTTTAAGTCAACAAAAACGTATCTTTTGGAAAACGCTCTCCAAAGATAAAATTGAAAACGCCGTTTTCGCGTTGTAGTGTGGACAGTGAAACCGGAGGTATTTCAAAACGATGACGTAAGTTTAGTCATGTGATCCATGTAGTACCAATAGATATTCATGTTTATCGGTATTGTGCCTGTTATGTGTTTTGCTAAATATGTTACTTTCTATGTACTTAATATGTGCTATTCTTCATAGCACAATACTGCAAAGTACAGTTGCGTTTTAGACCAAACATATGGTGACTGAATGCGACCTGGACACATCAGTGATGGTGAGATATTTTGCTAAATAAAATTATCCTGTTATTGTGCGAATAACATTATTATTTATTTTCCCATCTGTATCATCTCAGTGAGCTTTTGTGAAGTTTCACGCATGCGCAGTAAAGTGGATTTAGAAGTTTCTCATCCACACTGAAACATCGGAAAACACCAGAAAAACGCTAGTGTGGACGGAGAGCGTTTTTAAACGAAAACCCCGTTTTCAAATGTATCCGGATTAATGTGGACGTAGCCTTAGATATTGCTTAATAATATGTCAAATAATCTATCAATTACAAATTATGTCACGTAAGTCTTCTATATTCTAGGCCTATTATGCAATTAAGTAAGAACATAAAGCATGTGCAAACCCGTCTAGAAATGGCAGCGTTGGCTTGACTAGGAATAAAAAATAAACTTCATTAATTCGGTCAGTAAAGAAAAAAAAGGATAGTAATATTTTTATTCAGCAAGGACACATTGAATTTGTTTAAAAATCCCAGTAAATTCCTTTGCCAGTAAATGCATTTATAAAGTTACAAAAGATTATAAGATTTCTATATGTGTTTGATTTAAGTTTTTATTCATTAAAGAATCCTGAAAATACTATATCACGGTTTCCATGAAAATATGACGCAGAAGCACAGCTGTTTTCAACACTGATAATAATCATAAATGTTTCTTGATCATCAAATCATCATATTAGAGTGATTTTTGAAGGATCATGTCACATTGAAGACGAGTAATGAAGCTGAAAATTCAGCTTTGATCACAGGAATATATTACACTTTCACATATATTCACATAGAAGACATTTTCAGTAAAATTTCGTTTCTTGCCGGTTTCTTTAGCCATGTTCTTGCAGGTTTCTTTTGCCAAATTGGACTAATTACCATATTTAAATTAATTTAATTGAGGGAGGAGACTGGGTGGGGCATTGTGCTCGTGCAGGTGTGCTCAATTTTACGTTAATTGGGATGTACAAAGAGAATATACGTGGGATCCTTTGTACGTAGACATTCATAAGTCTTTGTACATGAGGCCCCTGGTGATCCCAGTCAAATGGCTCCTGGCCTTCAGCTCAAGGATGAGCTGTTCTTGGCATTCTCCCGTCCATATATTCTATTGCAAGCTACTTCCTACTTTGGTGGCATTATATGTCTTGTTTACAACTGGCGAATGACCTGCAATAGGTTCCATGCTCACTTTCAGCTCTGCAGTCATTAGGCTCTCCAGATGACTAGTTTTCATTCATTATCACCGAGCCATGATAACTGAACAAATACAGTAGATATTATAACCCCAGATGGGGTCAGACACAGTATCTGGTACTTTTCCACTGGTCACGTTTAAAGCCAAAACTGTGCGGATTAGTCCGTCCACAGATGTTCGCTGTAGTGATAAGCTTAAAGGAGTGGTTTGCCCAAAATTAAAATCATAGATTTATTTACTCACCCTCATGTTGTTGTTTTTTGTGTGTAACATAAAGGACAAAAAAGCAACCATTTTCATATGAATTAAGTTCTGAATTTCTCAGTTTTGCATATTTGTACTGACATACATATGACAACCAACTTATGCATTATTCAATACCACTTACTACTACCGGCTCAAAAGTTTAATATCGGATAAGATTTTTATGTTTTTAAAAGAAGTCTCTTCTGCTCACCTTTTTGATAAAAAAATACACAAAAACACTTTTAAAATGACTTTTTTATGTTAATATATATTCAAATGTAATTTATTCCTCTGAAAAAAAGCTGAATTTTCAGCATCATTATCTCCAGTCTTCAGTGTCACATGATCCTTCACAAATCACTCTAATATGATGATTTTATGCTCCAAAAACATGTATGATTATTATCCATGTTGAAAACAGTTTTTTACATTTTTATTTCAGGATTCTTTGACGAATAGAAAGTTCAAAAGAACAGCTTTTATCTGAAATGGAAAGCTTTTGTTATAATAAACACTACCCTTTAAAAAGTTTGGGGTCAGTAAGAATTTGTATTTTATTTTTGGGGGAAATAAATAAGAAATCAATACTTCTATTCATCAAGGATGAGTTACATTGATGAAAAGTTACAGTAAAGACATTTATAATGTTAGAAAAGATTCTAATTAAATAAAAGCTGTTCTTTGAACTTTCTATTCATCAAAGAATCCTGAAATAAAAATGTAAAAAACTGTTTTCAACATGGATAATAATCATACATGTTTTTGGAGCATAAAATCATCATATTAGAGTGATTTGTGAAGGATCATGTGACACTGAAGACTGGAGTAATGATGCTGAAAATTCAGCTTTTTTTCAGAGGAATAAATTACATTTTAATATATATTAACATAAAAAAGTCATTTTAAATTGTCATAATATTTCACAATATTACTGTGTTTTTTGCAGTCTTGGTGAGCAGAAGAGACTTCTTTTAAAAACATAAAAAATCTTACCAATCGTAACCTTTTGACCGCTGTATATATATTTTTTTTTATCATTTCAGTCACTCCCTGGGAATAAAAGCAGTGAGCTTACTGTTTGAGCTACATGAATGCAATTTTATTTTTGTGTCAGTGACATTAAACCTTCCGTGAAGGAGAAGATAAGAATTTTTTGTTGTTGTTGTTCCCAAGATTTGTAATAAACACCCAAGTCCTGTGGGCTCTTTTTATGGTGTCCTTTTTTGGAGCTTGACAGCTTCTTCTTCTTGTGTGGAAAAAGATGTGAGTAGGGAAGCAGGTAATAACAGATTTTTTAATTTTTGCGTGAACGGTTCCTTTAAACCACAAAGTGCCTATAGAATATAAAATTGTAAAGTGGCGGCTTAAGATTCTCCTCTGATTAGGCTGGTGATTTCCTTTAATGGTTCTTCAGGGTGACACAGTCTTCATCAGCTCTTTATACATTCAGAGAGCGTTTGCTTTCTCTGGAGTAAGTGGCAATCATGATTGTTTGTGCTCCACATCTCTATCTGTGCTGTGTTGGCCAGAGATGCAGCCACTTGCAAATCATCGTTCAAGCTAAATAACAAGACATTTGCTTTAACTTTCTCCTCCATGTCTTTTTGGTTTATCTTTCTCCACAGCTATGATGGGGAGAATGGGCCTCTCCGGCCGCAGCCCTGATGGATTCGCAGGCGAGTCCTGGGCTGGTGCTCCATCCCCCCTTCCCTCAGAACCAGAGAAGGGAATCTTTTCTCTACCGCTCTGACTCTGACTACGACATGTCCCCGAAGACCATGTCACGAAACTCCTCAATCAACAGCGAGGGGTAAGCCGTCTCCCTCAACAAACAGCACACTTTCACTGTTTACTGTCTTCACGTTTAATTTCTAAAAGGCCTCAGAGGAAGCTCTTTTATCCCAGAATCACCATGCAGCATTAAGCACATCAACTAAATCCCTCTTTACCCGTCTCACTATAATGCTGTTACACCCTCAGAAATGCTCACGCTCTCAGTGGCCACCGTGACTGCCACCTCTGGATGGCAATTTTTGATTGTTTGCTTAATCAATTTCCTCACAACTGGGGATGATTCCTTGCATCATCTTAAAGCGATAGTTCACTTTGAAATAAATTTTTGATATGTTTTAGCTTACCTCAAGGGCATCCAAGATGTAGGTGTCTTTGTTTCCGCAGTATTTTCAATTTTGATATTTTTAGGTCAAACCGTTCTTGTCTATCAGTCATATAATGGAGGTCAATGGGGTCCACCTCAAAGAGCATGCACAGAGAAGTCCAAATTAAACATGATTTAATGACTCGTAAATGTAAGTACACGTTGATGGTCTAAGACACTGAATAGGGCCCTATAATTTCTGCGATCACGGAATAAAAAGCACACTTTTTTACAACTAAAATAACAGTAAAGGGTAAAAAAATTAATTCCCAAAAATTAAAACGGAAAAAACGGAATTTGCAAAAATTAAAACGGAAAAAACGGAATTTGGGAAAAAATAAAATGGAATTTGGGAAAAAATAAAACGGATTTTATAGGGCCCTACACGAAACGAGCGGTTTGTGTGAGAAAACGAACAGTATCTATATCGCTTTTACCTCTTGTAACCACAGCCATGTCCAAGTGATCTGAGGGCGTGGGAGCTTTATGGCTGTGGTTACAAGAGGTAAAAGCGATATAAATACTTTTACGTTTTCTCACACAAACCGCTCGTTTCATGTCTTATGCTGACGTTCACACCGAACACGAATCGCGCGTCAAATTCGCGTCTACCGCGCCTAGTTTGACGCTTGACCACTTTGTGTTCATTCGCGCGTCAAGAGCGAAACTGACGCGGGTAAAATAAAAAGTTTGAAGTGAAATTTACGCGCGTCTCGCGCATCAAAACCGAAACCCGTTGACGGCCATCTTTGTTTATGTTGATCTAGCATTAATCGAGAGATTAACCGCACTGTATTTGCTCTGGAGAGCTAGAACAGTGGCGTGGGGATCATCGTCGCCGTATTTGTGTCCACCGGACCCTTCGTAGGCGAACCGTTTGGCTAGTTTCACCATTTGCTCGCTCCAGGAGATGCGCCTGGATGACGGCCTGTCAGCGGTACTTCCGCCTGTCCCGTGCCCAGTTTGATGACCTGTTGTCCCGCATCGGAGCGAGGATCACCCTCGCCCTCATCCACCTAATCTAGCTGTCATTTATTTTTGTTTTGATGATAAATAGAGCCAGCTTCCAAAAGTTATTAACCTGTCCTGTGATTTTTCTCTCTCTCATGTCCAGACACGAACTTATGCACAAATTATGTTGATTGTTACATCATAATAATATTTAATATAATCTAGAAATGGAATGAATAACATTCAATACAAAATGAACATGTCTCGTATATAGAAATAATGTTTTAAGTGATCAAATATTTGCTTTGTTGTGCATAATCCCACCATGTATTTAGTCATATACAAAATAATTTATTGAAGCATCCAGACACTTCACCATGTGAGCAAGCAGCTAGGCTCCTGATTGGTTAACGCGGCGCGAATTCACGCCAAAGTTCAGATTTTTCAACTCGGGCGGCAGCCGCGAATTCGCGTCAAACGCGTGAATGCACAAATGGCACTAACTAAATCATTCGTGCTTAACGCGGCAGACGCTCAATTCGCGCCATTCGCGAACGAGGTGTATTCGCGTCTTTCGCGCCACGCTCCACGCCTCATTCGCGCCGCAGGAATTTTTCATGCGCCTAACGCTTCTTTGCATTGACTTAACATTGAAATCATTCGCGCCTGACGCGCTATTCGCGTCCAGTGTGAACGTACCATTAGGCCATCAATGTGTACTTACATTTACGAGTCATTAAATCATGTTTAATCTGGACTTCTCTGTGCATGCTCTTTGAGGTGGTGACCATAGACCTCCATTATATAACTGACAGACACAGACGGTTTGACCTAAAAATATAAAAATTTAAAATACTGTGAAACAAAGACACCTACATCTTGGATGCCCTTGAGGTAAGCTAAAACATATCAAAAATTATTTTCAAAGTGAACTATCCCTTTAATAATATAAATGACCATTTGTAATAATTTACCAGAATGTATAGTATTTTTTTCTCCCCATTTACTGGGACTGCTCTTTCCTCTTTCTGTAGTCATGCTGAAGATCTCATAGTCACCCCTTTTGCTCAGGTAAGCCTCTGTTGTGTCTGGCAGACAGTATATAATGAGTGCTAATTGCTTGTCATGACTTGCTGAGTTGGAGTTGAGTGATATCCTGCTGTTCACTTGCTCTCTCGCTTTTTCTTCTCTCTGCCTCTTTAACGCAGGTGTTGGCTAGTCTACGAACTGTCAGAAGCAACTTCACCATTCTCGCCAACGTCACGACTCCCACTAACAAGTCAGTTTTTAGCTTTGATGCCACAATTTCTATATTTCTGCTCTGCCCCCTTATGGCCATCAGTGTTTCCCTTTCCAATACAGAATTTAAATAAAAAATAAAAACAATAAAAAGTAAATAAAAACAATGTACAAAAAAAATAATGCAATTCACACAGTTTAACTCTTAATCATGAACATATATTTTTTTATTTATCCTATTTTATGTGAAAATATTTTAAAATTTGACATTTATATAAATATGTATTATATAATATGTAAATATATAACATATTTAGATTATTATTATTTTTTTTGTCATGTAATATTTGCTCGGTCCCCTTATGGCCATCAGTTTTTCCCTTTCCAATAGATAATTTATTTTTATTTTTTTATGATGAGTAAATAAAAACAATGTACAAAAATAATGCAATTCACACAGTTTAACTCTTAATCATGAACATATTTTTTTTAATTTATCCTATTTTATGTGAAAATATTTTAAAATTTGACATTTTTATAAATATGTATTATATAATATGTAAATATATAACATATTTAGAATTTTTTTTTTTTTTTTTTTTTTTTTTGTAATACTTGCTCGGTCCATAACAAGTGCAACTTTTCTCCCAGTGAGCAGATCTAATTGAATTTATACCAGTAGAGGGCGACCTCTACCACTATCACTGATGTAATTATCTTTTTGTCCACAGGAGGTCACCAGTGACCAGCCAACCAACGGTTCCCCCAGCAACGCTCTCAGGTATGTTTACTGTACTGTAACTTAGTCACTGGTGAGCTTTCTATCTCCCACACCAGCACTCTCCCACACAGTGTCTCTCACATTACGCATACACTTCCTCTCGTAGACACTGTTGCCAGTAAAATACATTACAGCATCAGAAATAGTGGAGCCATATGGGAAACAGGGGCTGGAATCTAACCAGATGCTTTAACAAGCCAAATAACAGCCCTCAGCCGCTAGTTTAAAAAATAAACTCTGAGGCATATAAGCAGTGAACGCGCGCTGCACATGTTGAGAAAATAAAATTAAATAAAAGTGAATTCTATAGAATATAACTTTTATCAGATATTTTAATGTACATTATATGACTAAAAGTATGTGGACAGTTTTCTAAATTGCTTGCTTTTAACTCTTTTTGCAGCAGCAGCAGTCAACAGAAATAGTTTAATAAGTCTGTGTAGAAGTTAAATGCAAAACTCCCAGATCTGAATGCTATTTAAAATTTAGGGCATCAAGTTGTTGTAATGGCAATCCAGGCCCCATTACCTAGATTCAGTCGCATAAACAAAGCCTGTATGCTTAGAATGTGTCTTAAAGGAGTCGTTCACTTTTAAAGGAGTAGTTTACTTTTCAAAAACATTTGCTGATAATTTACTCACCCCCATGTCATCCAAGATGCCCATGTCTTTCTTTCTTCAGTCGAAAACAAATTAAGGTTTTTGATGAAAACATTTCAGGATTTTCTCCATATGAAGTGTTCAGATGCAAAAGCCTCTAAATGCCATTTGAAATTTTCTTCTAAAATGACCATTTTTATCAAGCTTGTATATTTAAGTTCAGTAATTTCACTTAAATGACAATTAATAGGTAATCTTCATTGCCATTAAAGTGAAATTACTGAACCTTAAATATACAAGCTTGATAAAAATGATCATTTTAGAAGAAAATTTCAAATGGCACTTAGAGGCTTTTGCATCTGAACTCTTCATATAATGGACTTCATTGGGAACCAAATCGTTCAAGGTCCAAATGAGAATTTCAGTGCAGCTTTTAACGACACCAGACATTGAATAAGGGTCTTATCTAGCGAAACAATAGGTCATTTCAAAAATAAATAAAAAAGTTTCAGTTTTATAAGCACAAATGCTCGCCTTGCTCTGTTCTGTGATGAGCGTTCGTGACTCCATGTTCAAACTCGTTCATCAAAACGAAACAAATCTTTTTTTGCGTCATGACTCGAGGGGTCCTAGATAAGACCCTTATTCATCATCTGGTGTTGTTTAAAGCCCTTTGAACAGATTGCACTGAAACTCTCATTTGGACCTTGAACCGTTTGGTTCCCAATGAAGTCCAAGAGAAAATCCTGGAATGTTTTCATCAAAAACCTTAATTTCTTTTCGACTGAAGAAAGAAAGACATGGACATTTTTAATGACATGGGGGTGAATAAATTATCAGCAAAGGTTGTTTTTTTTTTTAAAGTGAACTACTCCTTTAAGACCTAGTTTGTCCAACTTGCATTTAGATAAGAATTAAGTCTTGCTTTTCTGATTCCAATTAGACCAAAGCACCTTTTTATGCAACTAACTTCAAAAAGTTAGGCACAGCAGTCATTTAATTGTTTTCTTTAAGACTTTTTTAAAGTCAGTTACATAAAAAGGTAGATTGGTCTAATTTGAATTGATTACCCCTTGGTGATGAAAATTCACACATTTATAGGCGAACAACTTCTTAGAAGAGTGTAAGCTGCAAAAGGAGAGGTTAATGCTTCTGAAGTGAATGTTCAACAAAAGCACTAATGAGGTCAGCCACTGAATTTGGGTGATGTCACCTGCCTCCATGCTAGGCTTCATAAAATAAATATTTTTATTTATAAAGGGGTGTCCACATACTTTATGCCTTATATTGCAGCTATTTGAATTAGACCCATCAGTAAGTAAGTGTGACATGCTGATTTATTATTTGTCTATCAGCAATGACTATGCTTATTTTGAATACGTATTTGTAGTGTTTAACAACCGATGTAACGTTCCTTTTTGTTGAGCTTTCATTGATATTTTTATACGTTTATAAATTGGTTTGTTACATGATTTCTGAAATTTAGCCGGTGTAAACGTCTTCCTTTTTATTCTCTCATTCCTCTGGTTAAAAAAAAAGATGATTAATTCTTACGAGTAAAAAGATTAATTATTTATGAGGCATTTGATTCTCTCCATATGAAGCTCTTGAAATATTCATGATTGGAAGTTTTTTTGAAGACATCACTCCGACAATTCTTTATGTCCTCCTGTCAGGAAACAACATCCCCACTGTTCACAAACGAAGTTCTCACAGTGAGTGTTAAATGAATGCATCAGTGCTGTTGTGATGTGATGCTGATGGCTGTCTTATGTCCTGTGCAGATGAGACATACCAGCAGCTGGCCCGGGAGACTCTGGAGGAACTTGACTGGTGTTTGGACCAGCTGGAGACCATTCAGACCCACCGCTCTGTTAGCGAGATGGCTTCCAACAAGGTGTTTATTCAATCACTGTTGCATCTGTGTATTGTCCTACCTTCTCAAAAACCAATTGTGTCTACTAGGGTTGGGTATCGAGAATCGAGTATTGATTGGAACCGGGACTAACTTTCCGCTTTTCCCGAAATCGTTCAAAAGTTAAAATTTCGATTCCTAGTTTCGATATTCACAGTCCGTCGACTGGAAGAAGAAACCGCTGAACAACACCAACGAAGAAGCGTCTACCGGAAGTGTTGGCATAACCGCATGAGTCGAACATGAGTAGCTTACGTCGGCGGTCCAAAGTGTGGCTTCACTTTTCTAAAAATAACGAAAATCTCGGCAAAATGCAAAATTTGTGACAGAAGGAGTATTTCCTTCTGAAAGACCGTTGGTTAGCAAGGTTAGCTAAACTTTTTTGACCCTGCCTCTTGAAAGAATCGGAATCGAGAATCGTTAGGAACCGGAATCGAAACAAGGAATCGGAATCAGGAATCGTTCAAATTCAAACGATACCCAACCCTAGTCTACATACAGTCTACCATAAGTTTGTGGCCTATCACACTAGGTTTTATTTCAAGTATCCATTTATGGTTTATAATTTCCATCCTGTACATTTTGAAAGCTTTCAAGATCTGGCATTCTGTGAATCATGACACATGAAGGACTACATCTATGCGTATGCGGAGAAAGATTCTTGAGCAGGTTGTGTGCGCCGGATCTTATATGGTCCCTTCTGAGTGATGTTCCTTGCTTTAATGTATTTTTAATCATCATCCGTAAACACGGAAGCAAATAGCTTTTGTGTGCAACTCTGCCAGCCTTGTCGTACACGCTGCTCTGCTTTGAGAGTTGTAGAGAGAGAGGGAGAAAAAAGAGGGTTTGGACATGAGGGAGGAAGGAGGGGGCTGCAGTTTGGTCCTGATGCCAGTGTTTCTGCTGTAACCTTCGTTGCTATCGAGCTGCAGCAAGGTCTACCCTGCCAGTTTATCCATTGGCTCTTCGCTGTGGCCATGAGGCATGTGATTTAGATGCTGGCCAATGAAAAATCGGTTGCTCTCTTCCATACCTTGCCTGCTTAAAGAGACAGTACCATGACTTTGAATGTGAAGCTTTTTGTATGGTTGTTTCCATGTAACATATTATGATCAGTATGAAAAGTAAGCAGTGTTTGGTTGTGTATATTACAACATGTGTGAATTGAAGATCTCACATAATCACACACACATTCACTCCCATATGCAGAGATAAGAGGAAACACTAAAGCCTAGATTCTTTCCCCTTCTCCTTGTCAGACTACATCTCACACACATTTGTCCATTTTCTACGCTCTTACATGCCGTCTGCCGCACATGCGCTCTTAGGGTGCGTGTGCACGCACACACACACACACACACACCCAAGCACGCGCCTCCTGCCACAGCGGCTGATTAGCTTGCGAGATCTGTCTGGACAGCATCCAGGGAAACAGAGCGAGAGGCAGAGCATCGGCTGAGCTGCTGCATCGGCGAGGCTGTGGATTAAACTGGGGCTGCTGAAGAGAGTTGCGTTGTGACAGGACTGGTATTGTGCTTCATGGACTGTGCGCTCTGAAGAAAACTCGCTGGGAACGCTGGGCCCGGGTCCTGGAGCTCTGCGGTGGGGGAGGGGCGTCGACGCAGGGAGAGAGAAAAGGATGTTTTTCCAAACCACCGCTCTCTTGTGTAGTTTGGCTTTTGACTAAAGGCCCCGTCTTTTCTCGTGTTTCTGTCCGCTTGTTTCCGTCTGTCCTCTGTCTCCTCTTAACCGCTTTCTCCGGCTGTCACCTGTGTGTTGTTGTTGTTTTCCTTCCTCGTCCTGTCATCCCTCAGTCATCTCCATCTTTCTCCTTACCACCTATAATTCCTCTTTTCTCCTTCCCTCCGCATCCTCCGTGTCCTTCAGACGGTTCCGTCCATCTTTGTCCCTTGTCCCACTTTCTCCCCCTCCTGTTTCATCGGGGCCAGCTCTACTTAGCTGCTGGGATGAGATGTAGTTCCTTCGGCCTGTGGATTTGGGCGGCTCCTGGCGGGCCGTTTACAGGGGACACTCGCCTGCAGATTGCAGTGGGGCCCGCTCAGTGGTTTTCAGGAGGGCCTGGATCTCACACCGCTTGCTGCATGTAGAGAGACAGCCTTGGCGAGCGCTTGCGCTGGACTTTTACCCCTTCGCTCCCCGCCTCTGGGGGCAGCCGTCACTCTGGAGCACCCTGGCCGGCTAGGCTGCGGCCTCTCTGCCCACACCCTGACCGCACCCACATGCCGCTGGAGTACCCGCCTGCTTCGGCCCCGTGCACTTCCGCGCCTCTTGCCTTTGTCAGCGGTCCACGCCGTCCGTCACCCTGGGCATGGGCGTGGTGGAGGCCATTGACCCAACGCCCCTCTTCCTGCCCCTCACCTGTGCCCCGAGGGTACCGGCTGGCCCACTCCTCCAGCTACAGCCCCCTGCAGGGGAGAAGAGGGTCAGAGCTGGAGCTTGAGGCAGCTGGAGATGGGGTGCTGGATGGGGGTGGTCAGGCCGCCGAGCGTAGGACCCCCTTCATGGATCTGTTCTGTGATACCTGCTCCAAACCCTGGCTGATTGGTTGGTGGGACCAGGTAGGGCCAGCATGAATAGAAAAAGGTTGCTAAATATCTGTTAACAAACTTCAGGTCCTGAAAACGAGAAAGTATGTTTTCTCAAGCAGGATGATAAACAGAAAAAAGTTTGAACTATAATGTGTGTTGTATGCTTTGTGCGTTTCTAAATGTGTGAGATAAGTGTGATTTCAAACCTGAGCTCTAACTTAGGCACTTATTCAGTGACACTTTGAGAGCAAGGGAACAAATGGCTGCCGCCAAAGCACTTGGCTTCCGTTGTTTTAGTGTCTAGAGTTTGTTTCTCAGGATACCTCAACTGCACTCTTTCCACTTCCTCTATCTCTGGTTTGGGAACAGGCTTTATCTGCTCTCTGGTAGCTTTCTTTTGCATAGTTCTTACATTCAAGACTTGTTTACTGTTGAGATGTTTGGCACAGATAATGAGGATGTTGTGGGGAGAGTCAGTGTTTGTGTTTTAATTATATCCAGCAACAACACAGCTTAAAGTGATTGTTCACTTTGAAATTCATTTTTGGTATGTTTCATCTTACCTCAAGGGCATCCAAGATGTGTTTTTGTTTCCGTAGTTTAAATTTTTATATTTTAAGGTAAAACCATTCTTGTCTTTCAGTCATATAATGGAGGTCTATGGTCACTACCTCAAAAGAGCATGCACAGAGAAGTCCAAATTGAACATGATTTAATGACTCGTAAATGTAAGTACACATTGATGGCCTAAGACACGAAACGAGCGGTTTGTTTGAGAAAACGAACAGGATTTATATCGCTTTTACCTCTTGTAACCACAGCCACGTCCAAGTGATCTGAGGGCACTAGCGCTTTGTGGTTACAAGAGGTAAAAACAATATAAATACTGTTTTTTCTCACACAAATCGCTCGTTTCGTGTCTTAGGCCATCAATGTGTACTTACATTTACGAGTCATTAAATCATGTTTAATATGGACTTCTCTGTGCATGCTCTTTGAGGTGGTGACCATAGACCTGCATTATATGACTGACAAACAAGAACGGTTTGACCTAAAATATCAAAATTGAAAATACTGTGGAAACAAAGACACCTACAACTTGGATGCCCTTGGGGTAAGATGAAACATTCCAAAAATTTATTTCAAAGTGAACTATCGCTTTAAATCAATCACAGGTAAAACTTAAGGTTAGTTCTTGCCGGATATAATTAAAAACATTGGGGCACAATCTGTTTCAACAAGGAAAGGGATACTCTCTGTGGTTTCAGGGAACTGTTTTCTGTTGTTGAATTACAGATGTATTTTATCTTGTTTGCTGAATAGACGTGTAGACATTAGCTCATTGAAATGCAGAAGCACAGCATTTTAGATTAGCATAATCTAAGACCTACCACACAGTATTTTCTTTGTTATTAATGCTATTTATTTATTAATAGTGCTGTCAAACGATTCAAATATTTAATCACGATTAATCGCATTAATGTCATAGTTAACTCTTGATTAATCGCACATTTTTATCTATTCTAAATGTCTCTTAATTTCTTTGTGTCCCATTATTTTTTACTCATTTTAATGCTCTTATCAACATGGTAAAGTGGATCGGCTTGCTTTGTGCAAATGTTTTTTATTAACAAAAATTGGCATACTGTGTTCAAGTTCACAATAAAAAAACTTGCAAGCCCAAACGAGTGTGTGCGGCGTGCCTGTTGTTTTGTTTCCAGGTCTAGCTAGATCCGCTTGCGCTTTGGTCTGTGAAGCAACAAAACATCCTCATGCGGCGCAAGCCATTGAAATGAATGGGTTTCATGCCGCGTCTGTTGCAAAAGCATGTGAAAGAAAACTACAAAGTTTGCTAGGCCAAAAAGGCCGTTAATCGCGCAATAAAAATCTACGCCGTTAAAATGGGTTTTGCGTTAGCGCCGTTAATAATGCATTTAACCGACAGCCCTATTTATTAATAATAATTCAAAATATATACATTGAATATAACTATTATACAATTCCAATATAAATTGGTACGACTATAATACAATCACAATGTAATTTACCTTTAAATATTTAAATGAATATGTTGCTGCCACGTTTTTGTGCTCACCGTTTCATCAAACTCAACCATCAAGCTTAGTCTTAATAAATAATAAAGGCAACAGATAGTATCAGACTCCCCCAGTAACACATATTTGTATTAATTTGGTCTGATTTCCTTTCCACATGATCTTGTATCATCTTGGTCCTCTAGAGGATGCATGCATGCTAAAACAGTTGGCACACTGAATGTTTAAATAATGACTCAGCAGAGTACAAACAGATCCTTGGTACAGTATGGAATATGCACTTGCACAGGGAAGAGAGGTTTTGTAAATGACGCTTTGTATAAACTCTGTGTGAGATAGACATTGTGTACTGATCCTAAGAGAACATTCAGGAATATTCAGGTTTAAAGTGAGGGAGTTTATACTGTGGCTGTGAAAGGAGAATGACTCTAATTAAAAATTAGATTTAAGATTGATTGTTATTTTCCCTATTGTGTTGTTGATTAGATATTGTGAATTAATTTATGGCATTCTTACATTGTCTTCAAACCTGATGTCAGGGACAATGTCATCAAAACACTTTATATTTTGCTAGCTATAGAAGATATAACAACAAAGATAATGATGCATGTAACATAAATTATGAATCTTTGCATATGTCTAATACACATATACACACTGTCCATATAATCTCGGAAGGGAATTAGATGTACACCATGAAGAGAATGAATAGAGAACACAATCAATGGAAAAATATGACTGCAGAGAAAGAAGGATAGAATGTGGAGGACAGAGACGAAAAGAGACAGGAAACAAAAAGAAGGGCTTAAAGACAGAATGGAGAAGAACAGAATAGATGGAGAGTGATACAGATAGAGTGTTGACCTTGGAGGAGGTCAGAAGACAAGACACCTGCCTACTCTCTTCAGATTGTCACCCAACCCATCGCCTCTCTCCCATCATGCTGCAGGAGGGACTGTGAGGAGACAGTTGCTAAGGAAACCTGCTGGTTTCCATGGAGATTGTAATGTGTGAAGGACCAGTCAGTGGGACAGACCAGGGGTCTTATCGGAGTCGTGCTGTGCGACTGTGTAGTTGTCTTGTGTTATCTGCTGAAGTTGCACAATTTCATTCATTTGAGGCACACACGTATTTTGTTTCTTATAAACAACAAATTTTGCTACAAAACTGTCATCTTTTCTGTGTTAAGCAATGGTTTGTGGAGATGTGAGATCATTCAACAATGTTCACCGCCCATGGCTTAATTAGATTTTAATTAAATACAGGCCCATCCTCTAACCACACTATGTTACAGCTGCAACATTAACATTAGAACTGCCGTAGGTTTATTTGCATGTACATTTCTGCACGTTTTAAGCACAAGCTCTATATAACCGGGCAGTACCACACTACACGGCATGTTTAGGTAACATAATTCAGATATTTCAAAATATGTATTATGCCTATGCTTTGTTATTATGCATTATTATTATTAGAGAAGAATATAAGCCGTAATGTATGGAAGCTTATTTCCGACACTGAATAAAAAATATATAAATAAATAATTGTGACTCTTTTATCTACACAATTGCGAGATATGAAGTCAGAATTGTGAGATATAAAGTTAGCAATTGCGAGATAAAGTCAGAATTGCAAGATATAAAGTCAGAATTGCGAGATATAAAGTCAGAATTGTGAGATATAAAGTCAGAATTGCGAGATATAAAGTCAGAATTGCGAGATATAAAGTCAGAATTGTGAGATATAAAGTCAGAATTGCGATATAAAGTCAGAATTGTGAGATATAAAGTCAGAATTGCGAGATATAAAGTCAGAATTGTATAATATAAAGTCAGAATTGCGAAATATAAAGTCAGAATTGCGTGATATATAAGTCAGAATTGTCGTGATATAAAGTCAGAAATTGTGTGATATAAAGTCAGAATTGCGTGATATAAAGTCAGAATTGTGTGATATAAAGTCAGAATTGTGAGATATAAAGTCAGAATTGCATAGATATATAAGTCAGAATTGCGTAGATATAAAGTCAGAATTGTGAGATATAAAGTCAGAATTGCGTGATATAAAGTCAGAATTGTGAGATATAAAGTCAGAATTGTGAGATATAAAGTCAGAATTGTGAGATATAAAGTCAGAATTGCGATATAAAGTCAGAATTGTGAGATATAAAGTCAGAATTGCGATATAAAGTCAGAATTGTGAGATATAAAGTCAGAATTGCATGATATAAAGTCAGAATTGCATAATATAAAGTCAGAATTGTGCGATATAAAGTCAGAATTGTCGTGATATAAAGTCAGAATTGTGTGATATAAAGTCAGAATTGTGAGATATAAAGTCAGAATTGCGTGATATAAAGTCAGAAATTGTGTGATATAAAGTCAGAATTGTGAGATATAAAGTCAGAATTGCATGATATTAAGTCAGAATTGCGTGATATAAAGTCAGAATTGCGAGATATAAAGTCAGAATTGCGAGATATAAAGTTGTAATTCCTGATAGAAAAAAGACAGAAGTGCGACTTTTTATCTCACAATTCCGACTTTTTTTTCTACAATTGCGAGTTTACATTAACAATTCAGACTTTATAACACATAATTGTGAGTTCATATGTCGAAATTCTGACATTTCTCAGAATTGTGAGATATAAACTCGCAATTGCGAGTTATCAGGCTAATTCTAAGGGGAAAAAGACTAACTTTTCCCCCTCAGAACAGTTTAAATCTCACAATTCTGACTTTATAACATGCTACTGCGACTTTAGATCTAGCAATTTTTACTTTATATCTTGCAATTCTGACTTTATAACAGCACAATTGCAACTTTATATCTTGCAATTCTGACTTTGTATCACTCAATTCTGACTTTATATCTCGCAATTCTGACTTTATATCTCGCAATTCTGACTTATATATCTCGCAATTCTGACTTTATATCATGCAATTCTGACTTTATATAACAATTCTGACTTACATCTCATTGAGAAATAAAGCGAGATGTAAACTCGCAATTGTGATTAAAAAACGTCAGAATTGTACGATAAAAAGTCGTAACTACCTTTTTTGTATTTTCATTCTGTGACGGAAACAAACTTAAATAGTAATGGGATAGTTCACCCAAATAATTTAAATTCTGTCATAATTTACTCAATCACATGTCAGTTTCTAAACCTGTATGATTATTTCTTCTATGTTTTTGTCCATACAATTAAAGTAAGTAGGTTTAAAATGTTGTTCGAAGCTCCAAACATTCTTGATGATCTGTTGATATTTTGATATTTGACTTCTTACTATGTGATAATCTATATAATGTCCATTTATTTTCAAATTGACTAAAACTATTCATTTTCTGCATTATTACCTTCTGTATACGTATAACTCCCCTCTCTTCCCTGTCTATCTCCATCTTTCCCTTTTCCTATCTCTAGTTCAAAAGGATGTTAAACAGGGAACTGTCTCATCTGTCTGAGATGAGCCGCTCTGGGAATCAGGTGTCGGAATACATCTCCACTACGTTCCTAGGTAAGTGAGTCCGCTCACGCTCTGCTTTGTACATCTCAGCCCTTTGCTTCTATTTTTCAAAAGTGCAGAACCTGAGTTTCAACATTGCAGTAGGTTATAGTAGAGTACATGCTCTGCTCTGAAACACTCAATGCTTAATTATTTGAAATTAGCTGTCATCTGTTAAAAGTCCATGCATTTGTTGTGTCCCAGACAAGCAGAATGAGGTGGAGATTCCCTCTCCTACGCTTCGGGAGCGAGATAAACCAATGTCTCACATCAGCGAGAGTCAAGAAGCTTACACATAGCTCTGAAACCTCACTAGTGCAGCCCTGCCCCGCTTCGAGGGTCAGAAACCGAGCAGGAGGATGCACTGGCTAGGGTACAGACACAATGCATACATATTTTACCATTATCAGTATTAAAAAGTCTGTTTGTCGAAATGGATTTGTTATAATTGAATTTATCTTTACAGGAGCTGAATGATTTAAACAAGTGGGGCCTTAATATCTTCCATGTGGCAGAGTACTCTAATAACAGACCTCTAAGTTGCATGATGTTTGCTATCTTCCAGGTGTGTGGTCCCTGGTTTTTGCTATGAATGCTTCTGTGCTGTGCTTATGAAAAATGTCAGATGCAAAGATGTAGGTGTGGTTTTGCCTGCTCATTATTAGGGATGGGTACAAATATTGATTTTCCAATTATCTCCATTTGAACAATCGATATATTGAGTCCTTAAAATCCCAAAATCAATATTTTACTCAATGTCTTTTTTGAATATGTTTTTACTTCCCACGAAACTCTGCACTGTATAAGCATTATCAGAGAAATAATTTCTTATGTATGCAGCATACTGGACATTACAACTGAAATATACCCAACTAAATTACCCAGCCCTACTACAGTAATTACAATAGCAAACCTCTTCATCCTTTTTCATTGACCATTCACTATGTTCTGTCTATGTTCCACATTGCATTAAAGGAAAGGGATCTATTGAAGACATTTGGGATCCCAGTGGATACGTTTATCACCTATGTAATGACACTGGAAGACCACTACCATGCCAACGTGGCCTATCACAACAGCCTGCATGCCGCTGATGTCACACAGTCAACACATGTGCTGCTCTCCACACCGGCACTGGACGTGAGTATGTTATACTATGGGAGAGCCAGTGCTGCTCATTCAGAAGAAAAAAAAATCATAATCTGAAATCAAGATTTAAAAGTCAGCACCGACTCTATACATAATGACCATTAAACTCCTGTATCTTTCCACCAGGCTGTTTTCACTGATCTTGAAATCCTGGCTGCATTGTTCGCTGCTGCCATTCATGATGTAGACCACCCTGGAGTTTCCAACCAGTTCCTCATCAACACCAGTAAGTCTACATTATAAAAAAACTATGATGTTGATGAATCATCCAAGGCTGCGTTTCCCCAAAGCATCTTAAGCCTATGCACATTGTAGAACTGTTGACAATAATGGTCTCTACGATCAACTCAGCTCAAGATGGTTTAAAGGAGCATTTCACCCATTTCAACATTAATGTTTATTGAAAGTGGATCATATCTGTAGTCAAAATGTTAAATAATTTTTAAATTTGGTGCCCTCTTGACCGAGAAAAGAGAATGTAAGACAACAACTCCCACAATGCACCACATTGTAGAGCTCCGCAAGCCACACCCACTAATCCGGAATTGAGCGCACATCAAAGAAATCAGTCTTCTGTCTACAAGGCTAACGTTAGCTGTCACCAGATTTTTAAATTCATTTCACACAAAATTTCTAGTTAGATGGCTGTGGCGAGCAGAATGATGGAGGGACGTAAGAGGGACGGTGCGAGGCCGGTGGCGTGAGTGATAATGAAAGACACCGGTCTCGTAACTCTCACGGAGGAGCGAAAGCATAAAATGAGGAGCGACGACGGCAGATGGAGGGAGAAACAGGCCTGATTTTATGATGTGTTTTGTTTCTGTTGTGAGTAATGTTACAGCAGTCGTCAATGAGGGGCTGCTGGCTTATACTTTCGTTTTGTATCTGTTAATTTTATTATTAAAAATGTTTGCCGGTTCCTGCCTCAACAACAAACACTGTTAACGTTACATTGGCAAACTCATTCGTGAATTACTCCTCGTTTGTATTTATTTCTATATGGTGAATTTACTGCATGAGACCTGGATATTTGGTCAGGCGAAACTAGAATGGTTCAAATCACAACACGATGTGCTCGTCCGATTCAGAGCTTTCGTTCAGGAAAAAATTGCTATCGTTGAAATTCTCTGCAGCAGACAGACTCTATCTGTGTTCGTAGTTCACAGCGAGAGCATATGCACAGCAGTCCGCCTCAGCTCGAGCCAGTCCGGGCTCTCGGACCGAGAGCAAATACACAGCAGTCCGCCTAAGCTAGAGTCAGTCTGGGATCCCGCGACAGGCAGCCGCCTCCTGTTCCTCCATCAGCCTCAGCGGCTCTTCACTACACTGCGACTTGGAAATACAGCCACAAACCTCAGATTCGAGCAGCAGAATTTCAAAAACCTCTTCTTCGGATATTGATTTCAGTTTCTGCAAGTGAAGTCCCACTCACTGATCTGTAATAGGCCTGTAGAGGGAGTGGGTCCCATACCCTTAAATAATAATGAGCTAATGTTTGTAGTTTCTACACATTTTGATGAAATATGATGATTTTTATGTCATAATAAGCAGGAACTAAAACACTTAAATCCTTATTTCTTCCATCTCAGGGGAAAATAAGAGAATAAACCAAGACCATTCAAAAACATGACTGGGTTTCTAAAGATACAAAGCTTAATGCAAATGGGTGAAGTGTTCCGAAACGCAGCCCTGATCATTGGCAAGTTTTACATGACAAAAAACACGTATGTCAAATGAATATTAAGTTAATTTCGGTGAGTTGGGCATCTAAGAACTGGTTTAGGGCAGCAATCTCAATAAAACAAATGTATTTTGCATTTTTCAATGGGCCATGTCATAAAGTGAACATCCAATTTTATTTTAACAATGTATTTTAATATTTGCTAGAAATAACATTAAATAAAATGTAATAAAATGTGTCCAAGACCATCACAAGTCCTTTTGGCAATTTTGTCAAAATCTAATTTGTGTTAGTCAGCTAAAACCTGTGCATAATTATAATTATGTATGCTTGTTGTGTGTTTGTTATTGTATGGTATTGGAGTTCTGTTGTGTATGAGGTATTTATGGTCTGCAGAACAGGAACCAGCTGAAAATCAGTTTTATACTGAGTTTTATACTGAGTCAGGCCCATCTTTATTCTTTTCCTGTTTAAATAAATAAATAAACTAAAACCCCATTTCCATAAAAGTTGGGACATTTTGTAAAATGCAATACAATCAAGAGTCTGTTAAACTTTATTTAACTGACAAAAGTACAAGGAAAAGATTTTCAATGGTTTCACTGACCAATTTAATTGTTTTTTTATATATATATATATATAAATACTTTTTTTAGTTTGATGGATGCAATACACTCCAAAAAAAGTTGGGACAGTGTCACATCTCCTTTCCTTTTAATCAGGAAACAATTTTAATGGGAATTGAGGATACTAATTGTTGCATTTTTGCAAGTGGATTTGTTGCCGAATCTTGTCTGAGACAAGACATCTGCTCAACAGTCTGTGGGCATCGTTGAATGATTCTCCTTTTCATGATGGGTCACACATTTCAAAAGGAGACAGATCTGGACTGCAGATGTAGAGTTTCTATAAAACCACTCTGTAGTAGCATATGCAGAATGAGACTTCCCAAGAAAGATGTACTGTAATCTTGATGCCATTTAATATCTCTATACAATCCCAATATACGTCTCCATGTCAGTGGTACCATCACACAAATGAAAGTACTGTATGCTGTATGCTACTGATGCACCATTAGATGTTTGCTTTTGCACCTCTGATTGATCACCAATCAAAGTCTAGATTGTTCCTTTCGACTTTGTCCCGGGACTGAGAACTCAAAGCTGAAACGTGGGACTCATGACCACAGCACACAAGAGACAACAGTTTTTTCCAAGCCAATGTGATTATATTTTAACACAGTAAGGGTTTCTCATGCAATGGTCACACACATTCCGAGGTTTCCGGCCTTGCCCAACATGGACTGGGATTTCTCTGAATTCCCTGAATCTTTTCACAATATAATGTATGGTGAAAGACCTAAGTTCGCTGCAATCTTGCATTGAGAAATGTGATTTTCGAATTGTTTGACAATTCTCTCATGAAATTTGGCACAAAGTGCTGAAACATGACCCATCTTTGCTTGCTAATGAGGCTTTTTGGTGGATACTGTTATACCCAATCACAATACCCTCACCAATTACAATTTTGTATGCTTGTTGTGGACTGTCAAAACAGTATCTTGGATATTCTAGTCTTTTCACTTTTATTTTGCCTCTTTCTCAACTGTTTTGGAGTGTGTTCCAGCCATCAAAATCAAAGTTTTTTTATATTTACAAAAATACAATTAAGTTAGTCAGTGAAATCTTTGGAAATATTTTCTTTGTACTTTTATCAGTTAATTATTCAAATCAAATCTTTTGGAAATGGGGTAATTATAGATAATTATATTGATAACTTGGCTAGCCATGGAATGCGGAAGATACAGAGAAAAATATCCTGTATCTGAGAACAAAATAAGGAAAATCAGCAACAATACTACTGTATTTTCTAAAATGCTTGTTTTTTTAAGTACTGGACCCAATAGAGGACATATGTGCAGTTCCTCAACCTTTCAATTCAGGGTCTGCTCTGCCACCCCACTTTTCATGTGTCCTTTATTTTAGTCTGAACTAATTAATAAATCGTGTAAATCAATTCCCTTTTTTCTTTGATTTTTTTGTTAAAATAAAAGAAAAATTAATTCAAAGTTTAGATTAAAACAATTGAGCACAGCCGGATACATTTCCAGGGCATAAACATGTATGTAGAAAATCAACAAATGTATGCTTTTCAGTATTCAGTATTGGCCAAAAACTGTTTCACACTGGCCATGGGCCCAGTGGGCAATCCTTGCTTTTGAGCCATGAAATCCACTAATAGCCTGGTCTGGTCTGTTTCACAGACTCAGAATTGGCATTAATGTACAACGATGAATCTGTCCTGGAGAACCACCACCTGGCTGTAGGCTTCAAGCTTCTGCATGAGGAGAACTGTGACATCTTTCAGAACCTCACCAAACGGCAACGGCAGAGTCTGCGCAAGCTGGTCATTGACATGGTTAGATGCTCATTGCATTCCACTAAACTTTAGATTATTTTTGAATTTCTGAGGGTCTACACTTTATTTCCTGTGTAAATGGTCCTGCTCGTCTTCTTAGGTTCTGGCAACAGACATGTCAAAGCATATGAGCTTGCTGGCAGATCTTAAGACAATGGTGGAGACCAAGAAAGTGACCAGTTCAGGAGTGCTGATGCTGGACCATTATAATGACCGAATACAGGTGATTAACAACAAACGTGTTTCAAAACAGTTTAAATCTATAATGTCAAAAATGGCTTGTGTCTGTAAGTGCAGACCAGAAAAGAGAAAAGAGAGAAACGTCTTAGTCACAAGTGTGTGTGTTTGTGTGTGTGTAGGTCCTGAGGAACATGGTGCACTGTGCTGACCTTAGTAACCCAACAAAGCCCCTGGCAGTGTACAGGCAGTGGACTGAGCGCATTATGGAGGAGTTCTTCCGGCAGGGCGATGAAGAGCGAGAGCGTGGGATGAAAATCAGCCCCATGTGTGACAAACACACTGCGTCTGTGGAAAAGAGTCAGGTACACATATAAACGCCCACACAAACATAAATTCTCAACCTTCTCTGACATTAGCTGCTTCTAAAGAGTCTATATGTTGGGTTTCCTGATTTAGGTGGGCTTTCTGGATTATATTGTGCATCCCCTGTGGGAGACCTGGGGGGACCTGGTCCACCCTGATGCTCAGGAAATTTTGGACACCCTTGAGGACAACCGGGACTGGTACCAAAGCACCATTCCCCAGAGCCCGTCACCTCCGCCTGACGGCCCAGGATGAACGAGCTTGAATCCTGCACGAGCAAGTTCCAGTTTCAGCTCACCCTGGAGGGAGAAACAGGACAAGTCGGTTCTCCCAGTCATAACCACATAGGCAACCACGGTCAGGAGGCAAACAAAGGAGACGAGGAGGCGGTGGAGGCTGAGGAGGACGAGGCAGAAGAAAAAATGGAGGATGGGGAGGAGGTGACAGAGGTAATGGTCGAGAGGTCGGGGACGGAGGAGACTGCAGGTTCAGTCAGTAGTCGAGGAGGAGGACGAGAGACAGTCTGATGAGAGCCCCGTAGAGGAGACGGAAGAGGAGAAGTCGTCCTCTCCTGACCGATGACACGTAATACGTGCGACTCAAGGACCAGCTTCAGAAACTCTGTCCCTACGCTCTACCGTTCACATAGGACTCTTCTGTTTCTGATAGCTAGACCATAAACAGATTAAGTCATGTGTACCAATCCAATAAGACGTTTAATTTTATTTTTCAAAAAGGGAACAAAATAATATTGATATCAGAGAAGTATTTAACACAGCAACTGTAGATTACGTGTGTGAGCTGGAGTCCATCCAGCAGCGAGGGTGAATTTGGATGGAGAAACAGAATAATGGTGGGGTTTGTAAAGGGCCATTACGTCAGTGTAGCACTCTGGAATTTCCACACATACACACATTCACAGACGTACGTGAATTTCGATAGAAACTAACGATACCACATAGCAAACACGCAGGCTGTGTGTCTGTGTATGTGTTCAGGGGGCCTGGATCTGGAAGAAATCTCTTTGGGGAAAAAGCCATCTCAAGAAGGAGCATCAGTGTCAATAATCAGCTTTTAAAGCATTCCAACAGGGACTTAAATCCTCAGATTCACGTGTTGAGAGAAATCTGAGCGACTTTTTTTCAATTTCTGTCATAGCGAGAACACAGTTGCATCTGCTGGGAGAAATGAGGTAATGTCTGCTGTCCAAAAAACTGGAGGGATGAGGATGTGGCAATGATTAGCTGGTCCCACCCCCTCTTACCCTTTACCCAGGAGTGCTACCAGTGCAAGATGGCTGTGTGCCTTTCTGAACCACCAGCTTCACCTCTGGAGCTGTTGTGAAGCAATGCATCATGGGACAGGAGTGTCTGCTTTTGTCTTCATCTTTGATTGTCTCTTTCTCTTTTTAAGCAATCTCCATCGATTATGGTTTGTGCCGACACGGAGCGTCCGCATTGTCTTTGTGATAATTCCTGCTTTCATCTGTCAGTCTTCCTCGGTCGCTTCAAGCCAACCGAGCATTAGGATTTAGCACCGTCACTGCTCATGGACTGCCCTCACTTTCCAAGTGAATAATAAATGATAGTCACTTTCCGAGAATAAGCCATGTGACGCTTCGAAACATATGTTTTGCCTTCTTTTTGTTTTGTTTTGTTATATCCATTCCTGCCAAATTTGTAAAAGTAACAGTCTCCTCAATTGCAGCACAAATTCGACAGACTCTCTCACCTTCACCCACTCACGCTGGTAATACATTCTCTGTCTACTCCACAACACACTACATTACGTTTTGCCAAAGGAACTGATAAGTTGGAGAAGCATTGATGGTGAGAGAAGGATGAGAGAAAGACGTTGGTGGTTAGATGTTGGAAAGCGATAAACGGAGTCACATGCAGCCATATTGAGTTTGATGCTTTTTGCCTTAATGTCAACTGCAGGGTTTCTACCTGTCACACATTGTGGAATAATAAGATGTTGGCATTATATCCCAGACTACTTGTTTCATGTCTATATGCCTTGCTAAATGTCTGTGAGTACACAATAGCTCCATCTGGAGGTGTAGGGTAGTTTTTTTCTGCATGGCAAACATACAATAGCAGACGGTTCAGACAGAGGAAGCAGGTCATACCACTAAAATAAACTGTTGCTCTAATGTATTTCATGTCCAGCATCTTTTCTTGATGTCTGTTTGACTTTTCACCAAGGCAGAAAGAGAGAGACAGAAAGTAAGAGAATGAGAGAGTTCTCAGGTTGATGTTTGATTTGCAATATTGCCTCTCTCTCATCTCAGAACATTTTTAGTTTGGTTTTAGTTTGGTTTAATAAACCAATTGTTGCTATATTGAGGGGCAGCGTTTGTAAGCATTCCTCTTGAAATATGATGACAAGCTAGTTTCTGCTGGTCAGTAGCTTAGCTTTACTCAAGCCTCTGTCTGTCAGAGCAGTGAAACTAGTACATATACTAGTACATATATGAAAACTGACGGGATTAGGGGATGTCATGGAATGGATTTTCATTTGGTGGACCACAGGAGGAAAGCCAGGAGGTTACACGATTGGTTTGTGCAAACTAATGTCATTCCCATTCCATTTGCCTGTCTTACCTTAAAGGGATTGTTCACTTTGAAATTCATTTTGGTATGTTTTATCTTACCTCAAGGTCATCCAAGATGTAGGTGTCTTTGTTTCCACAGCATTTTCAATTTTGATATTTTTCAGTCAAACCGTTGTTGTCTATCAGTCATACACTGGAGGCTAAGGGGGTCCACCAAAAAGCATGCACAGAGAAGTCAAAATTAAACATGATTTAATGACTCGTAAATGTAAGTACACATTGATGGCCTAAGACACGAAACGAGCGGTTTGTGTGAAAAAACGAACAGTATTTATATCATTTTTACCTCGTGTAATCACAGTCACGTCCAAGTGATCTGAATCAGTTGTGCAATGTCCAACTGAACCGAACTGAATCAGTTCAATGTTAGGCCGCAAGTGATCGCTTGCGTGTGACGTCACTCAATATTTACGCGGAGATTTCGGAAGTTTTACATTTACTAAACATATTTAGATATACCGAAATCGTCTTCCATTCGGTTTCCTGTATATCTAAAAATGTTTAGTGAAAGGTAAAACTTCAGAAATCTCTGTATAAACAAAAAGTGACGTAGGCCAGCGTAGGCGCGTAAGCGACCACTTCCGGCACATGCGCAGACCGAAGCGCCCGTGCCGTCAGATCGTTTTGTCAAGGCTATGATTACAAGAGGTAAAAACGATATAAAATACGATATAAAAACCGCTCGTTTCATGTCTTAGGCCATCAATGTGTACTTACATCTACGAGTCATTAAATTATGTTTAATTTGGACTTCTCTGTGCATGCTCTTTGGTGGACCCCCTTAGCCTCCAGTGTATGACTGATAGACAACAACGGTTTGACTGAAAAATTTCAAAATTGAAAATACTGTGGAAACAAAGACACCTACATCTTGGATGCCCTTGAGGTAAGATAAAACATATAAAAAATTAATTTCAAAGTGAACTATCCCTTTAAAATGCTTTTGTTGTGTGGCTTTTCGTTAATGTTGTGAGCACTACGCTAACAAATAATATTTGCCATTTAACACGACACTGTAGCAATTGTTTCTTATTAAGAAATTATTAAAATTAATTCCTTGCTGCCATTCTTTTTGGATATCAAAAGGAAAAAAAACAAGTGTTTTCTTTGAACAGTTTGTGTACAGTTTTTATTTTTGTATCATTCTGGTTTGATGGTTTAAAAATCAAAACTACTAATATAAATAGTAGACGAAATCACTGCTTGTTTTGTATATACTGTAATGTTGAATTGTAAATTTGAGATCTCTCAGAATCAATCACTGTCACAATGAGTCACTTTTAGTTGTAATGAAGTGTAGTTGAATTGTGGAATTTCATAGGCAATCCCTGCCTTCCCCTTTCTTTCTCCTGTCATTTCCCCTACCATTCATTTGGGGGATTTTAGTCAACCTCCCATCACCTTTAAATGTGAATATTTGAATTGTATTGGAAAACAGACTAATCATCAGTTATTTCTAAAACTTGTCTTTACCAGCACTTTATTTTGTCTGTAGAAAGGTGTTGTGAGATGGCTGATATCAAGGGGAATGGTATGGCATGGCACAGGGTGAGCACTTTAAATGGCTTGGCCCAAATGTCGTCTTTTTGGTCCTCGACGCCATTTCCTGCTGAAGCTCTGAGCAACATCAGCTACTCTGTGTCAATAATCTGCACTGTAAAGGCTTTTAATGGGGGTTTTAAATACTTCTGTGAGGTTAATGGCCAAGTGGCAGTCAGAAAGATGCTTAATCAGAGAATAGTTTTTCTTTGTACTTTAAAGTCATGCCTCATGAGACTCTCCAATGAAATTATTCTCTGGGCTTTAAATAATATGTTACTTGTTCACAGGTTATGGTAATAATATAAATGAAAAAGAAAACACAGGAAAATGATTGTAAGATTTGTACATTATATTGCTGTAATGTGTATAATGTGTCCAAGTTATTTTATATTATATTATTTTTATGAAAGGTTTTCCTCTGAGAGAACTGAGTTGTCATTTTGTGAATAAAATGCATTTAATAAGCAAACGGCTATATATAAAAACACAAATATATAAATATATACCAGTATATTTTTTTCTTTCACTGTTCAGTACTGTAAAGTGTGTTGAAAATACAAATAAAGGACGATTTTTCTAATAAATGCAATATCTGTATTTTTCTGTTTTCTTTTTTGTCCATGTCCAGCCTCATATTACAGTAATAACAGCATTCAATTAGGCTGATTTGTGTGTATCATTATTATACAACTCATGACAGTGAACACTATTTAAAATATTTAGCAACCATCTGCTTATAGAATGAAATTGTACTCAGCAAAAATGTCAGTTATGATGCAGTACAGGCTGTTTTGCTCAACAGTGACACTTTACTGACCCCTACAGACTGACAATATTTAGAGACTAGCATTCTTTTTAATGTGCAGTTATTAAATTACTGTATATTATTGTTAATGTAATAGAGTGCTTTTATTATTTTTAATTCAACATATTATTAGCTTATTATTTTAAACACTCTGAACCTGTATGTCTTGTCCTGTGACTTTTTTCCATTTCAAATAAAAAAATTACCATACACACACACTATGCACAAATCGCAAACACACACACACACACACACACACACACACACACACACACACACACACACACACACACACACACACACACACACACACATATATATATATATATATATATATATATATATATATATACACACAACACACACATATATATATATGTGTGTATATATATATATATATATATATATATATATATATATATATATATATATATATATATATATATATATATATATATATATATATATGTATATATATATATACACATATATGACAGAATATTAATGCAAATGTAAGAGTAATGGCATATTTAAGACATGTAGGCCTAGGCCTAATCTCACTGTTTATCTATTAAAAGATAAGAGAGTGTGTTTAAAGTGTGTGTGTGTGTGTGTGTGAGAGAGAGAGAGAGAGAGAGAGAGAGAGAGAGAGAGAGAGAGAGAGAGAGAGAGAGAGAGAGAGAGAGAGAAAGAGAGAGAGAGAGAGAGAGGTGTGTGTGTGTGTTAGTGTATTTTAATTTAACTTTATTACAATGTGCTCTTGTTACACTTGTTAAATGTTATAACTGGGACTACTGTAAATAATGGGACTAAACCCGCCTAACTGTCGTATGCAAGGGGTAAATAGGGTACTGTACATAGCATATAATTACCATATAATTACCTCTTACCATAAATGTCTTTTACCTGTAACTGTTCCTGTTCCATCCTCATGGCCTTCTCGTATCCACATTTGACCTGTCTGTATTGCTGTAATCAGACCATAGCCAACTGGTAAATAACTAACGATAGCTAAAGTCCTGAAAATGTGGGAGAAACTTCCACAGATATGAATCACCCAAAATATTACAACTTGTATCCTCACAAACGTTATTTTTTTTTGTAGAAAAAATCACAAGTTTTTTATGGTAGATATAACACGTTTAGACGAGTAAATACAATGCTATCCTTCTCGGTCTGTCTTTCACTCATACATAGGTCTTATGTCTGGGTCTCACTGAGGAGAAAATCGCGCGCCTTTCGCACGTCACGTGAACACACTTGTTTTCAACGGTTTTCAACCACTCAGTCCCTTTTAGACTTTTATTTTATTTAAAGTCAATGTTTTAGACTAGATTTGTTTTATTTTTAAAGAATCATAGCATTCCTGTATATTTTAACATGACACTGTTCAAAATGTGAAATGCATTTATTCCTGTCAGTGTTGGATGCATAATTTGTCTGTATTTAAATACTGGTGGGAGGACGCTTTTGTCTGAATGTACATATACCTGATATATTATGAACCATATTATCGATGTTTTACAAATACACACACATACACAAGATAAATCTTGGAAATCGGTGGTGTGTTTTTCAATGACTTCATTACCCACAATGCTGTACTCCGCCACATGAATCCAGTCCACCAATCATATGGGAACACTGCTCATCCTGGTGGTGACGTAACACACTGGTGCAGGATCGCTCTAATCGGAAGTAAGTAATGAGTTACTGTTGTACTAATTAATTATTTTGGATGTCTTCTGACTCATTCTTCTATCGCATATTTGATGTACGCGATGTTTATTAAAACGTCTTACTTGCTATCGTGATACTGTATTGTTTATCATTTCAGATAAGTGAGAATTTCAGTAATGATCCGTTGGCCGTGTGTGCGGAAGCCATTTCAAATTGAATTAACTAGGATGCTGCGAATAAGACATTTTAAAGGCTTATCTCATATAAAATGTTAATTTGTTTAGTCGTTTTTTAAGCCATTTGTATGAGAATTATATTTATGATGGGGTTAGATTCTCTGTGTTCAGTTGAAAAATACATGAGTGTGTATTCTTTGCTCCAAGGTCACGTGCCTTGAGTGGGAGTTTGCATTTATCAATCATTTCCCAAGCCAAGGCATCATGGCCTGCATACACCTGCTGTTGACTTTGGTCTTTGCTGTCAGCTTGGGGACACCTGTAGAGATTCAACGGCCACGAGGAGTACCACTGACAAGTAAAGTTATATCATATATTGCAGATTTTCTATTAAACGTGCAATGGTTTTGGTTTCACTGGCTTAACTCATACTTTCTTTTGTTTAAATGCATATAGAGAAACAGTTTTATGAGGAGAACAAGCCTTTCACCTGTCTCGATGGATCATCGGACCATTCCTTTTGATAGAGTGAATGATGACTACTGTGACTGCAAAGATGGTTCAGACGAGCCAGGTATTGACAAAGCACATTTTTTAAATTTAGTTTAATATTTTAAGACACATTGAACTCAAACCTGCTTTTTGTGACACTCGAAAACAAACCTCAATGGTTTATAAAAGTAGAACAAAGTATGTTAATTTATAGATTAATAAATGGATATAGTGTGCAAAGTGATAAGCCGTAGGGTGCACCAAATAATGATAATTCAGACCCTCTACTTTCTTGCACAGAACACAAACTGTATCAAACAGCATACCCAAGTTGTTCTTTTCCATACAATACAAGTCAATGTAGACCATGGTTTCTTCTGGTCCCCATTCACTTTTATCGTGTGAGGGGAAAAAACAGTTCGGACATTCTGCTAAGTATCTTCTTTCTGTGCAAGAAAAAAAGCTTATGGGGCATGAGGGCAAGTACGTCAGATGTCAGAATTGTCTATCCTTCTTAAGTCTATGCCGGGTAGAAAGTGGTGATAAATTATTAGTTTGATGGTGTCGTGGAAATGATGTGCATGACAGTTGTTCATGTGTGTTATCAGGCACTGCTGCTTGTCCGAATGGCAGCTTCCATTGCACCAATGCTGGTTACAGGCCCACCTTTATCCCATCTTCCCGTATTAATGACGGCATCTGTGGTAAGATGACTCTGCATCTGGATATCTCCTCAGCAGTCTTTCACCGAATGGAATTAAATGGCATTGCATTTAATATTTTTTCTCCATGCAGATTGCTGTGATACAACTGATGAGTACAACAGCGGAGCCAAATGTGAAAATACCTGCAAGTGAGTTTTGATCCAAATGTAATTGCTTTCCAGAGAGAATCACATTAGGAGTCGTTCATACAGGACATGTCCTTGCACTCCAATGTATGCTCATGCACCAGACGAAAGTGCTTGGCCATTGTGCCGCATCTCAATGTCATTTCAGCAGCCCTTGTTTCAACATATTAAGATGCCTTGTTAAAATAGTCCAACTTTTCTTAGCAGCAGCTCATTTTCAGTTTTAATCATCTTAAAGGGATACTTCAGGATTTAGTATTAAGCTTTGTATTTGCAGGAAACCTGTAGTATTTTCAGGTTACCATGCTTTCCACCCTCATATCCCCTAGACACGAGAGATTTATGTATTTTTTGTCATAATTTTCGTCATCTTTTGGCCAGAGGCTAAAGACTACAGTCAGTAGTAGGGGCTGTCCCGCATGTTCCCAACCAACACATAGAGGGTGGGATCTCACTCACAGAATGTACACATAGTGTCAGCCATCCTTTTTGGAAGCTAAGCTAGCAGGCTCTTATTATGTGGACAAAGCTGAGTTAGTAGGGGTTACCCGTCCTCTTTTTCCCGCACAAGTCCGGCCATCGAGATTGTCAGAATACCCGGGATTCAGCTTTTGCTTTCTGCAGTCGCCATTCATTGTTTACATGCACAGCTTTTGTTTCAATCTAACTGAATTCATTCTGATTGGTGAATCTGAATGTAGTGTTTACATGAACGCTAAACAAGTGATCGGTTGATGTGCGTTTTAACATTGCTAAGAAAATTCCCGCTCCTCTGTGAGAGATACGAGACCGGTGCGTCTCACAGGTGTCGCTCATCGGTAATCACGCCACTGGCCTCGCGCCGTTCTCCCGCGGCCCTCACTCGTCCCGCTCGCCACAGTAAACATGATGAATGGCGACTGTAGAACGCAAAAGCCGAATCCCGGACATTTTGGGCGATCTCGAAACACATTTTCGGGCAGACTCATCACGGAGACTCACTAGTAGCCTAGACTTGTTGTTTAACTACTGCGCTCTGTTACCGGTAGGCGTGGCCTCCTAGGGCAGCGAAGCAAGTGCATTCTGGGAGGTGTTGTCTTTCATCCACATAAGCCAAAAATAAACAGCTCTTAGAAAGCTCCAAATTCAAAAATAATTTCACATTTCTTCTACATAAATGACCACATTTTAAATACACATTTATCTTTCCAGAGGTGAAGTATCCCTTTAAGTGTATATATTGGGATTAGATGGTAAATGACACCGCCTTCTAGCTGATGTAATATGAAAATGTATCCTGTGTGAGCAGGCCCTTATAGTTTCCCCTAAATTGTTAGTTGACCGAAAAATGAAATGTATTCTATAATTTACTCACCCTTCCTAAGTGTACATGAGTTTCTTCTTTCAGCCAAACACAATCAGAGTTATATTAAAAAATACCCTGGCTCTTCCAAGCTTTATAATGGCAGTTAAATGGTAGCTTAGATTTTGAAGCCCAAAAAAAACACTTCCGTCCATCATAAAAGTGCTCCATACGATTCCAGGGGGTTAA